>LPNX011197589.1:1916698-2020967 GCA_001517045.1 Pseudotsuga menziesii
TCATAAGCATACACAGGAAAACTAGAGAGAAGAAAAGAGACTGAATCACATGAATGGGGAGATGAATATTTGAGTGTATCCTTTCATTGAATAATGATGAATAATAGTGTACACAAATAGTAAATCCCTCATAGGAAAATCGAGTTGTATGGATACAACTCATAAAGCTCAAAAAGGTTGACTTACCAAAATATGATAAACCCCCATAGGTGGCTAAAGCACTTCCCAAATCAGTCAAGGACCTCATGAATTAGAAAAATCATGAGTGAGTTATCAATATTGATGGAAGAACATGCTAATATTGGAAAATGGAGAGAAATTCATGAAGGATGGGTTGGAAACAAAAGATACCAGTTTCCTAGTTAACTAGCTTAAATACCTTATACACATAAAAGTTGGATAAAGTAGAATAAAGCAGAATCTGCAATAAAGCACAGTTACTAATTATGGGAGTCAATAAAGTGGTCAAGATCAACCTAGAATCAGAAATAAAGAATTCCTGGGGTTTAGATGACATGTGTTGACTTTAAGGTGCAAGTGGATGCCAAATAATTAAGCTAGTGGGTAGATAATTAATCAAATAATGATTAATTATTTTATCTTAAGTTATGAATGGGTTTAGTATATTCCAACACCACCCTTTAAGTATGACTTTATGATCGTATGTCAAAAAAATAGGTGTATATAGGGCCCAAGAATAAGGCTATGGTCACCCTTTAACAATTATTATGTCCCATTAGAGGAAATTTCAACTCAAAATGGGCCTCCTAAAAATAATTAATAAAATAATAGTTAAAATAATAAAATAATATTTACTAATTTTGGAGGAAGAAAAGAAAAAACTACTTTTTTTGTTTGTATTTTTGACATATATCCCCGTGTTTTTACTCAAATTTTGATCGGGATAGCTCGTTTGATGCGGAATTAAATTCCACATTAAATGAGTACCCACTTGGCATACTTTTGATGGACCCCGCAACCCCAAAAATAGAAAATACCTGAAAAAATGTGATGATGATGTCATCATCACAGTTTTTCAGGTATTTTCTATTTTTGGGGTAGCGGGGTCCATCAAAAGTATGCCGAGTGGGTACTCGTTGGATTCAGAATTTAATTCTGCATCCAATGAGCTAATTCAGAATTTAATTCTCATGATCAAAATTTGAGTAAAAACACGGGGAGATAAGTCGAAAATACAAACAAAAAAAGTAGTTTTTTTTATGATACCTATCTCCAAATTTATATTAAAAAGGTGTTTAAGACCTATACGGTATTTCAAATTTAAAGCAATTTCATTGGCTAAGACATGATGACATGGAATTTGAATCAAAGTTAAAAGGCCCATTTTGAGTTGAAATTTCCTCTAATGAAAAAAGCAGAGGAAAGAGGAAAAGCCACATGAGGAAAATCCTCCCTCACGAAAGGACAAGGCACAAAATTTTAAATAATATGTCTTCAACATATCTTTAAATTCACTTGAATGAGCTGAATGAACTGCTTTTGGTGAAATACTTTGATGAATTAATCATGAACTCCATGATCATGCACAAGTGTGTAGATCCTGGAAGAAGAAAGAGGAGAGACTCCTTGTATCCCATCAACTGATGAAGTAGGAGAATTATATGAATTCTTATTTCCTCTGAAAAACTCTGATCTTAAAACACAATCTTAAATGGAAAATAAATATGTGCATACTCATTTCCAAAGAGTGCAAAAATTAAGACAATTTGTTACACACTTAATTCCCTGATAGCTGCAAAATTGTGATGTGAATCACATGTCATTCTTCCAATTTGATGTAGCACCTTCCTAGATATGATATGAGACTGATAAAACTCTGATATATAATAAAAATTAGCATATTGAACAACAAATATTAAGGTTTTAGTGACTCCATGAGGATATAGGGCTAGACTGGGAAAACTATGAGCTACTGGAGAAAAATGATAGGTGTAAAAATATGAATGATGGGTGGACTTGAGATTTGAACCATAAGTGTTTAGAACATATCCAAAAATGTATAATATCAGTACAAATATTACTAAGGTCATGGATAACCAACCACTAAAATATAGAAAAGACTTCAAACCATGTAAGATAAGTAACACTACATAAGAGACCAATGAGGAATCAACTAGTCAACTTGGGATTTGTATAGTCTTATGATTATTTAGAGTTATGGTAGATGGAATGGATGATGGTATGATTTTTGTATCAACCTGAAAATATGATTCTAAATCACAATCAAAAGGATCATATATAAGCATATCAGTAGACTCATGGGAATACACCGGTAATGAATCCTTTGTATGAAAGGAGGAAAGAAGGAGATGTTCAAACTCTTCAAGGAGGTTCTGAATATTGATGCCAAGAATAAAGGATGAGATGCATAAGAACATGATATCAAGTATGGTAAGTGGCATGATACTAATAGGAATTGATTTGGCTAAGCAAACATCCTGGAAGTCACTGGGTTGCGCACCATTAATGAGAGAGATATCCACAAAGTGTGAAGGATCTGGCACATAGATCTCAGAATCTAAGATAGGAGATATAGAGAACAATGAATGGGTGAATGGATCATCATAAATATAAATAGAAGCTCCATATTTCACTTATTTTTCATAATTAGTATCACAAAAAGAAGAATCATCTTTAAGAGACACAGAAAAAGATGGCTCTTCAATATTTACTTCTTGATTGAAGGAGGAAGCATTCGAATCAAAGAGGGTAGCAGCAACATGAACTATATGAGAAAATTCTTCATCATGATCAACTTCATCAGAGAATGTAGAGGCCAATAAATATTGGGAGAGAGAAGAAGAGGATATGTTGGGTTTGACACTCCATGCTTCATCTTCTACTTCCTGCACACCAAAAGCTTTGTCCAAATTGTTCCAAAGCTCAAATGGATACTCAGAAGAATATATGAGATTATGTATATTTAGAGACATTCCCAAACACATAATTCCATAATCTCTATCACAATTATTTATCCAAATAATCTTCTCTTCATAAGACTCGGGTTCACTCAAAACACCAATCGAGACATCAAAGAGACATTGCATCTTCAAGTATGCGCTCATCTTGGGATTCCAATCATCATAGTTGAAAGGATATAGTAGAGTAAATTTTGAATCCATATTGAAGTTGTTACTATTCTACAAGAGATACTCTCTGCAACCTGCGAAACAAAACTAGGAGAAAATATTTTAAGCTAGACAACCTCTTCTTCAGAGAGGGATAGAACCCTGGATGCGCTCCTCAACTCTGTAGAAATTTATCAACCTTGCTGCTCTGATACCATTTAGAAAAGGTATATCCAATGCTATGAGAAAATATGCCAAGAAGAAGCACAAGAATGTTGGAATACAATAAACCCACCCATAAAATAATTAATCATTATTTGATTAATTTCCTACCCACTAGCTTAGATAATTGGCATCCACTTGCACCTTAGAGTCAACACTTGCCATCTATATTTTATGAATGATTTATTTCTGACTCTGGGTTGATCTTGACCACTTTATGGCCATCTAGAATTGGTAACTGTGCTTTACAACATATTCTGGTTTATTCTGCTTTATCGTGCTTTTTTGTGGATAAGGTAAAGCTAGTCAACTAGGAAACTGGAAGCTTTTGTTGCCAACCCATCCTCCATTATTTTCTCTCCATATTCTAGGATTATCAAGTATTTCCTTCCCTCATCATCACTCACACATGCTATTGCTAATTCATGAGGTGCTTGGTAGATTAGGAAAGTGCTTTAGCCAACTATGGGGTTTATCATAATTAGTAAGCCTCCTTTATGAGCTAGCTTGAGTTGTCTTCTAGAAACTCCTTTTTCCTTTATAAGGATTTATTACCTATGTAATAATATCAATTATCATTTATTGATAATTCATTAATGTGTGTTCATTAATTCTTCTTCTTCTCTCCTTATGCTAATTCTCTACAATTCTCTGGGAGGTTAATTTTGTGCCTAGATCCTTAGCTTGTTTATGAAATTCCTTATGCCATCAAGGCTTTAGAATTTCTACATGGTATCAGAGCTACAGGGAGCGCAACCTTGCCATATTCTACATGGTATGAGATATGAGCATATCAAAGCTCTACATGATATCAGATATTTCAGATCTCATTAATTAATCCTCCTTTTTAGATTTGTAGGTTTATTTTGTAGGTTCAACTTTGAATGGATTCAAGAGTATCAGTTCCTCTTCATTCTCCATTCACAAGCTATTCAGAGTGGAAATTGAAGATGATTTCATATCTAAAGAGACAATGTCTCTATGAGATATCTATTGGATCTGGTGAAGAGTCTTATGAAGAGCTAAATGACTGGTTGAATTATTGTGATAGAGCAATTGGAGCTATTTTTCTAGATATCTCTCCAAGAATGCGCTACCTTATTTGTTCTATTGAATACCCAAAGGATCTCTGGACAACATTGGATAGAGTTTTTGGAAAGGACAATGAGGATCCTTCTAGCTATGTGAAGAGTGCCTATAGCTCCTCAATGATTTCTCTCTCTCAAGATGTCTTGGCCTCTACAGTCTCTGATGAATTTGATCATGGAGAAGAAGTTTCTCATACATTTCTTGTTGCTACTACTCTCTTTGATTCGAATGCTTCCTCCTTCAATCAAGAAGAAAATATTGAAGAGCCATTTTTTTCCATGTCTTTTGAAGTAGAAGATCTAGATTCATCTTCTTATGATGATGTTGATGAAAAATAAATGACTAATGGAGTTTCTATTTCTATTGATGCTTCACTCACACATTCAGTGTTCTCTATGTCTTCTATCATGGATTCTGAGATCCATATGCCAGACCTCTCACACTTTGTGCATGCCTCTCTTCTTGATGTTGTGTAACCTAATGACTTCCCAAATGTTTGCATAGCCAAATCAAGTTCTTTTAGTGTTATACCACTTACCATACTTGAACCCATGTGCTTCTGCAGCTCCTCCTTTGTTCTTGGCACTCATTCTCAGAGCCTCCTTGAATATTTTGAACATCACTATCTTTCCTCCTCTCATACTTCTACCATAGAGGATTCTTTACCAGTATATTACCATGAGTCTATTATTGTGCTTATTTGTGATCTCTTGGATTATTTGGAATCTAGATCAACCCATGGAGCCCATGCATTCGCACTCTTTGATCCTATGCCTTCTCTATGTTCCTACAAGATCACTTGCACACATCCTCTCTATGTAAATGAAGATAGAGACATTATACATTCACTTGGATGGTTATTTCACCTATCTGGAGCTCATTTCATCTCTATTGGTTCAAATTTCAAGTCATCCCATCATCTTGGAGCTGATTACAAGTCTAAAGATCCTTCAGTATTGCCTTCACATCATTGGATCTCAGTTGTTCTACATGGTCCTAGTTTCCATCCTGCAGCTGTCCTTGATCTAGGTGAGCAGATTTATCTTCTTCCCAAGAAGAAGATTCCTCCATACATTACCATTTAGTTTGGAGCAGCAGCAACACCAACAGTTCAGCATTTTTGGTATTTCTTTTCATGTCTTTTCTTGAGGGAGGATTTTTCCCTTGAGGTTTTTCCTCTTTCCTCATTTCTTTGGATAGGATAAATTGTAAAAGAGTGACCATAGCTTTATTGTTGGGCCCTATATGCATATATATTTCTGATTAGTTCAGGGATATCATCATAAATTTGGGCTTAAAGGGGGGTGTTGGAATATAATAAACCAACTCATAAAATAATTAATCATTATTTGATTAATTTCCTACCCACTAGCTTAGATAGTTGGCATCCACTTGTACCTTAGAGTCAAAACTTTCCAACTATATCCCGGGAATGATTTATTTCTTATTCTGGGTTGATCTTGACCACTTTATGGCCATCCAGAATGGGTAACTGTGCTTTACAGCAGATTCTGCTTTATTCTGCTTTATCTGCTTTATCCTGCTTTTCTGTGGATAAGGTAAAGCTAGTCAACTAGGAAACTAGCGGCTTTTTTTGCCAACCCATCCTCCATTATTTTCTCTCCATATTATAGGATTAGAAATTCTTTCCTTCACTCATCATCACTCACACATGCTATTGCTAATTCATGAGGTGCTTGGTAGATTCGGAAAGTGCTTCAGCCAACTATGGGGTTTATCATAATTAGTAAGCTTGCTTTATAACCTAGCTTGAGTTGTCTTCTAGCAACTCCTTTTTCCTTTAAAAGGATTTATTACCTATGTAATAATATCAATTATCATTTATTGATCATTCATTAATGTGTGTTCATTAATACTTCTTCTTCTCTCCTTATGATAATTCTCTACAATTATCTTTGGGGTTAATTGTGTGCCTAGATCCTTAGCCTGTTTATAAAATTCATTACGCCATCAAGGATTTAGAATTTCAACATGGTATCAGAGCTACAGGGAGAACAACCTTGCCATCTTCTACATGGTATCAGAGATGAGGATATCAAATCTCTAAATGATATCAGATCTTTGAGAGTTCATTAATTAATCCTCCTTTTTAGATTTGCAGGTTTATTTTGCTGGTTCAACTTTGAATGGATTCAAGAGTATCAGTTCCTCTTCTTTCTCCATTCACAAGCTATTCAGAGTGGAAATTGAAGATGATTTCATATCTAAAGAGACAAGGTCTCTATGAGATATCTATTGGAGATGGTGAAGAGTCTTATGAAGAGCCAAGTGACTGGTTGAATGATTGTGATAGAGGAACTGGAGCTATTTTCCTAGCTATCTCTCCAACCATACACTACCTTATTTATTCTATTAAATACCCAAAGGATCTCTGGACAACATTGGATAGAGTTTTGGGAAAGGAAAATGAGGATCCTTCTATCTATGTGGAGAGTGCCTCTAGCTCCTCAATGATTTCTCTCTCTCAAGATGTCTTGGCCTCTACAGTATTTGATGAATTTGATCATGAACAAGAAGTTTCTCATATAGTTCTTGTTGCTACTTCTCGCTTTGATTCGAATGCTTCCTCCTTCAATCAAGAAGCACATATTGAAGAGCCATTTTTTTCCGTGTCTCTTGAAGTAGAAGATCTTGATTCATATTCTTATGATGTTGTTGATGATAAACAAGTGAATAATGGAGTTGTTATTGATATTGATGCTTCACTCACACATTCAGTGTTCTCTATGTCTTCTATCATGATTTTGAGATCCATATTCCATACCTCTCACACTTTGTGCATGCATGTCTTCTTGATGTTGTGTAACCCAATGACTTCCATGATGTTTTCTTAGCCAAATCAAGTTATTTTAGTGTCTTACCACTTACCATACTTGATCCCATGTGGTTTTGCAGCTTCTCCTTTGTTCTTGGAACTCATTCTCAGAGCCTCCTTGAATATTTTGAACATCACTATCTTTCCTCCTCTCATACTTCTACCATAGAGGATTCTTTACTAGTATATTCCCATGAGTATATTGTTGTGATTATTTTTGATCTCTTGGATTATTTGGAAGCTAGATCAACCCATGTATCCCATTCATTCACACTCTTTGACTCTATGCCTTCTATATGTTCCTACAAGATCACTTACACACATCCTCTCTATGTAAATTAAGATTGAGACATTATACGTTCGCTTGGATGGTTATTTCACCTATTTGGAGCTCATTTCATCTCTACTGGTTCAAATTTCAAGTCATCCCATCATCTTGGAGCTGATTACAATTCTCAAGATCCTTCAATATTTCCTTCACATCATTGGATCTCAGTTGTTCTAAATGGTCCTAGTTTCCATCCTGCAGCTATCCTTGATCCAGGTGAGCAGATTTATCTTCTTCCCAAGAAGAATATTCCTCCAGACATTAGCATTTATTTTGGAGTAGCAGCAACACCAGCAGTTCAGCATTTTTGGTATTGCTTTTCATGTCCTTTCTTGAGGGAGGATTTTCCCCTTGAGGTTTTTTCTCTTTCCTCATTTCTTTGGACAAGATAAATTGTAAATGGGTGACCATAGCTTTATTGTTGGGCCCTATATGCATATATATTTATGATTAGTTCAGGGATATCATCATAAAGTCAGGATTAAAGGGGGGTGTTGGAATATAATAAATCCACTCATAAAATAATTAATCATTATTTGATTAATTTCCTACCGACTAGCTTAGATAGTTGGCATCCACTTACACCTTAGAGTCAACACTTGCCATCTATATCCCAGGAATGATTTATTTCTGATTCTGGGTTGATCTTGACAACTTTATGGCCATCCAGAATTGGTAACTGTGCTTAACAACAAATTCTGATTTATTCTGCTTTATCTTTCTTTTCCGTTGATAAGGTAAAGCTAGTCAACTACAGAATTGGAAGCTTTTGTTGCCAACCCATCCTCCATTATTTTCTCTCCATATTCTAGGATTAGAAAGTATTTCCTTCAATCATCATCACTCACACATTCTATTTCTAATTCATGAGGTGCTTGGTAGATTAGGAAAGTGCTTTAGCCAACTATAGGGTTTATCGTAATTAGTAAGCGTGCTTTATGAGCTAGCTTGAGTTGTCTTCTAGAAACTACTTTTTCCTTTATAAGGTTGTATTACCTATGTAATAATATAAATTATCATTTATTGATCATTCATTAATGTGCATTCATTAATTCTTATTCTTCTCTCCTTATGCTAATTCTCTACAATTCTCTGTCAGGTTAATTGTGTGCCTAGATCCTTAACCTATTTATGAAATTCCTTATGCCATCAAGGCTTTAGAATTTATACATGGTATCAGAGCTACAGGGAGCACAACCTTTCCATCTTCTACATGGTATCAGAGATGAGGATATCAAAGCTCTACATGATATCAAATATTTGAGAGTTCATTAATTAATCCTCCTTTCCAGATTTGCAGGTTTATTTTGCAGGTTCAACTTTGAATGGATTCAAGAATATCAGTTCCTCTTCTTTCTCCATTCACAAGATATTCAGAGTGGAAATTGAAGATTATTTTGTAGAAATAATAGATAAATGCTATGTGTAATGATTTTAAGAAGAAGCACAGGAAATAGATCTTGCTACTAAGAATTCTCACAAGCATACATAGGAAAATAGAGAGAAGAAAAGAGACTGAATCACATGAATGAAGAGATGAATATTGGTGTGTATCCTTCCATTGAATAATGATGAATAATAGTGTACATAAATAGTACATCCCTCATAGGAAAATTGAATTGTATGGAAACAACTCATAAAGCTCAAAAAGGCTGACTTACCAAAATATAGCAAACCCCCATAGGTGGCTAAAGCATTTCCCAAATCTATCAAGGACCTAACGAGTTGGAAAAATCATGAGTGAGTTGTCAAGGATATGGAAAAAACATGATAATCCTAGAAAATGGAGAAAAACTAATGGAGGATGGGTTGGAAACAAAAGCTCCCAGTTTCCTAGTTGACTAGCTTTTATCTTATCCATAGAAAAGCTGGAAAAACAAAAAAAGAAGAATAAAGAAGAATCTGCTGTAAAGTCCTGTATACTAATTTTGGATTGTCAAAAGGTGGTCAAGATCAAACTAGAATTGGAAATAAATCATTCCTAGGATATAGATGGCATGTATTGACTTTAAGGTGCAAGCGGATGCCAACTAATTAAGCTAGTGGGTGAATAATTAATCAAATAATGATTAATTATTTTATCCTAAGTTGTGAGTGGTTTAAATATATTCAAACACCCCCCTATAAGTCTGAATTTATGATGGCATGACAAAAAATATGGATGCATATGGATGCATATAGTGCCTAGCAACAAGGCTATGGTCACCCTTTAACAATTATTATGTCCAGAAAAGTGATGAAAGAGGCAAAACCACATGGGGAAAATCCTCCCTCAAGATAGGATAAGGCATAGAATTTGAAATATATGTTCAACATATCTTCATATTCACTTTAATTTGCTGACTAAACTTCTTCTGTATGAAGGACTTGCTGAAGAAATCATGAACTCCATGGTCATGCGCTAGAGTGTAGAACTTGCAAGAAGGAAGATGAGAGACTCCTTGTATCTCATCAACTGATGAAGTAGGAGCATTTTCTGAATGCTTATTTTTTCTGTCAAACTCTGATTTGCAAACATAATATGAAATGGAAAAGAGATATGTGCATACTCCTTCCCAAAGAGTACAAAAAATAAGGCAATTTATTTCACACCCAATTCCATGAATAGCTGCAAAATTGTGATGTGAATCGCATGTCAATCTTCCAATATGATGTAGCACCTGTATAGATCTGATATGAGGCTGATAAAACTCTGATATATCAGAAATATTAACATATGGAACAGCAAGGACAAAGTCTTCAATGGCTCCATGAGGATATAGGGCTCGATTAGGAAAATTATGAGCAACTGGGGAAAACTGATAAGTGTAAAAATATGAATGATGGATGGGCATAAGATCTGAATCATAAGTATTTAGAACAGATCTAAACATGTTTAATATCAGTCCATATATGACTAAGGACATCGATAAACAGCCACTGAAAGTTAGGAAAGACTTCAAACCATGTAAGATAAATATCACTGCATAAGAGACCAATGAGGAATCAACTAGTGAGCTTGGGATTTGTATAGTCTTTGGATTATTCAGAGCTATGGTAGATGGTATGGATGGTGGTATTATATGTGTATCAACCTGAAAATATGATTCTAAATCAGAATCCAATGGATCACATATAATCATATCAATAGACTCATGGGAATACACTGGTAATGAATCCTCTGTATGAAAGGAGGAAAGAATGAGATGTTCACAATATTCAAGAAGGCTCTGAGTATTGATGCCAAGAACAAAGGAGGATATGCTGAAGCACATGAGATCAAGTAAGGTAAGTGGTATGACACAAATAAGGCTTGATGTGGCTAAGCAAACATCCTATAAGTCATTGGGTTGCGCACCATCAATGAGAGAGGTATGCAAGAGGTGTAAAGAATATGGCACATAGATCTCAGAATCTAAGATAGGAGATTGAGAGAATAATGAATGGGTTATAGGATCATAATAAATATCAGCATCAGCTGCATATGTTACTTCTTTTTCATCAATAGTATCACAAGAAGAAAAATCACCTTCAAGAGACACAGAAAAAGATGGCTCTTCAATATTTGCTTCTTCATTGAAGGAGGATGCATTCAAATCAATGAGGGTAGCAGCAACATGAACTATATGAGAAAATTCTTCATCATGATCAACTTCATCAGAGAATGTAGAGGCCAAGAAATCTTGAGAGAGAGAACAAGAGGATGCTAGGTTCACTCCATGCTTCATCTTCAATTTCCTGCAAACCAAAAGCTTTGTCCAAAATTTTCCAAAGCTCAAATGGAAATTCAGCAAAATCTATGAGATGATATATATTTGGAGACATTCCCAAACACATAATTCCATAATCTCTATCACAATTATTTAGCCAATCAATCTTCTATTCATAAGACTCAGGTTTGCTCAATGCACCAATGGAGACATCAAAGAGACATTGCCTCTTCAAGTATGTACTCATATTTGGCTTCCAATCAGCATAGTTGAAAGGAGATAGTAGAGGAACTTTTGAATCCATATTGAATTTTTTGATATGCTCTAAGAGATACTCTCTGCAACCTGCAAAACAAACTAGGAGAAAATCTTGTAAGCTAGACAAGCTCTTCCTCAGAGAGGGATAGGAGACTGGGTGCGCTCCTCAACTCTGTAGAACTTGATCAATCTTGTAGCTATGATACCATGTAGAAATAATATATCAATGCTATGTGCAATGATGCTAAGAAGAATCACAGGAAATAGATCTTGCTACTAATAATTCTCACAAGCATACACAGGAAAATAGAGAGAAGAAAAGAGACTAAATCACATGAATCAAGAGATGAATACTGGTGTGTATCCTTCCATTGAATAATGATGAATAATAGTGTACATAAATATTAAATCCCTCATAGGAAAATCTAATTGTATGGAAACAACTCATAAAGCTCAAAAAGGATGACTTACCAAAATATAGCAAACCCCCATAGGTGGCTAAAGCACTTCCCAAATCTATCAAGGACCTCACGAGTTGGAAAAATCATGAGTGAGTTGTTAAGGAGATGGAAAAAGCATGCTAATCCTAGAAAATGGAGGATGGGTTGGAAACAAAATCTCCCAGCTTCCTAGTTGACTAGCTTTTATCTTATCCATAGAAAAGCAGGAAAAGCAGAAAAAGAAAAATAAAGCAGAATCTGCTGTAAAGTCCTATATACTAATTTTGGATAGTCAAAAGGTGGTCAAGATCAACCCAGAATTGGAAATAAATCATTCCTAGGATATAGATGGCATGTATTTTTAAGGTGCAAGTGGATGCCAACTAATTAAGCTAGTGGGTGAATAATTAATCAAATAATGATTAATTATTTTATCCTAAGTTGTGAGTGGGTTAAATATATTCCAACATATTTCATATCTGAAGAGACAAGGTCTCTATGAGATATCTATTGGAGCTGGTGAAGAGTCTTATGAAGAGCCAAGTGACTAGTTGAATGATTGTGATAGAGCAATTGGCGCTATTTTTATAGCTATCTCTCCAAGAATGTGCTACCTTATTTATTCTATTGAATACCCAAAGGATCTCTGGACAACATTGGATAGAGTTTTGGGAAAGGATAATGAGGATCCTTCTAGATATGTGGAGAGTGCCTCTAGCTTCTCCATGATTTCTCTCTCTCAAGATGTCTTGGCCTCTACAGTATCTGATGAAGTTGATCATGAAGAAGAAGTTTCCAATACAATTCTTGTTGCTACTACTCTCTTTGATTCGAATGCTTCCTCCTTCAATCAAGAGGCAAATATTGAAGAGCCATTTTTTTCTATGTCTCTTGAAGTAGAAGATCTTGATTCATCTTCTTATGATGATGTTGATGAAAAACAAGTGACTAATGGAGTTGCTATTGCTATTGATGCTTCATTCACACATTCAATGTTCTCTGTGTCTTCTATCATGGATTTTGAGATCCATATTCCAGACCTATCACACTTTGTGCATGCCTCTCTTCTTGATGTTGTGCAACCCATTGACTTCCAGGATGTTTTCTTTTCCAAATGAAGTTCTTTTAGTGTCTTACCACTTACCATACTTGATCCCATGTGCTTTTGTAGCTCCTCCTTTTCTCTTGGCACTCATTCTCAAAGCCTCCTTGAAGATTTTGAACATCACTATCTTTCCTCTTCTCATACTTATACCATAGAGGATTCTTTACCAGTATGTTCCCATGAGTCTATTGTTGTGCTTATTTATGATCTCTTGGATTATTTGGAAGCTAGATCAATCCATGGAGCCGAAACATTCACACACTTTGATCTTATTCCTTCTCTATGTTCCTACAAGATCACTTGCACACATCCTCTCTATGTAAATTAAGATGGAGACATTATACATTTTCTTGGATGGTGATTTCACCTATTTGGAACTCATTTCATCTCTACTGGTTCGAATTTATAATCAACTCATCATCTTGGAGCTGATTACAAGTCGCAAGATCCTTCAGTATTGCCTTCACATCATTGGATCGCAGTTGTTCTACATGGTCCTAGTTTCCATCCTGCAGCTGTCCTTGATACAGGTGAGCAGATTTATCTTCTTCCCAAGAAGAAGATTCCTGTAGACATCAACATTTAGTTTGGAGCAGCAGCAACACCAGCATTTCAGCATTTTTGGTATTTCTTTTCATGTCCTTTCTTGAGGGAGGATTTTCCCCTTGAGGTTTTGCCTCTTTCCTCATTTCTTTGGACAAGATAAATTGTAAAAGGGTGACCATAGATTTATTGTTGGGCCCTATATGCATATATATTTCTGATTAGTTCAGGGATATCATCATAAAGGTGAGGCATAATGGGGGGTGTTGGAATATAATAAACCCACTCATAAAATAATTAATAATTATTTGATTAATTTCCTACCCACTAGCTTAAATAGTTGCCATCCACTTGCACCTTAAAGTCAACACTTGCCATCTATATCCCATGAATGATTTATTTCCGATTATAAGTTGATCTTGACCACTTTATGGCCATCCATAATTTGTAACTGCTCTTTACAACAGATTCTGGTTTATCTGCTTTATCCTGCTTTTCTATGGATAAGGTAAAGCTAGTCAACTAGGAAACTGATAGCTTTTGTTGCGAACCCATCCTCCATTATTTTCTCACCATATTCTAGGATTAGCGAGTCTTTCCTTCACTCATCATCACTCACACATGCTATTGCTAATTCTTGAGGTGCTTGGTAGATTGGGAAAGTGCTTTTGCCAACTATGAGGTTTATCATAATTAGTAAGCCTGCTTTACGAGCTAGCTTGAGTTGTCTTCTAGAAACTCCTTTTTCCTTTATAAGGATGTATTACCTATGTAATAATATCAATTATCATTGATTGATCATTAATTAATGTGTGTTCATTAATTCTTCTTCTTCTCTCCTTATGCTAATTCTCTACAATTCTATGTGAGGTTAATTGTGTGCCTAGATCCTTATCCTGTTTATGAAATTCCTTATGCCATCAAGGCTTTATAATTTCTACAAAGAAATATATCTTGCTACTAAGAATTCTCACAAGCATACACGAGAAAACTAGAGAGAATAAAAGAGACTAAATCATATGACTGAAGAGATGAATATTGGAGTGTGTCCTTTAATTGAATAATGATGAATAATAGTGTAATAAATAGTACACCCCTCATAGGAAAATTGAGTTGTATGGAGACAAATCATAAATCTCAAAAAATGATGACTTACCAAAATATGATAAACCCCCATAGGTGGCTAAAGCACTTCCCAAATCAGTCAAGGACCTCACGAATTATCAAAAGCATGAGTGAGTTATCAAGAGTGATGGAAAAAACTGCAAATCTTGGAAAATGGAGAGAAAGTCATGAAGGATGGGTTGACAACAAAAGATACCAGTTTCGTAGTTAACTAAAAAGTTTACCTTGTCCATAGAAAAGATGGATAAAGCAGTATAAAACATAATTAGTAGCAAAGCGCAGTTAGTAATTCTGGGAATCAATAAAGTGGTCAAGATCAACCTAGAATAAGAAATAAAGCATTCATGGGGTATAGATGGCATGTGTTGACTTTAAGGTGCAAGTGGATGCCAACTAATTAAGTTGGTGGGCAGATAATGAATCAAATAATGATTAATTATTTTATCCCAAGTTATGAATGGGTTTAATATATTCCAACATATGTGTGTGTGTGTGTGTGTGTTGTTTTGGACAAGTTCTGTTTTGCAGTCAATCCAAATATTTTATTGATACTCACAACCTCATTATGCATGCATACAATGCTATGAATCTTGTCTTGCGATCAAAACACATGGAATTTTATAAATAATTATGTGTTTTCATCATGGGATGGAGCTATGCCTTTCCACCAGTTAATGACAAATCATATCCATCATTCCTAGAACCCAAAGCATTGGAAAACAATCAAGATCTAATTTTATGGCCACCGTTAGTCATTATTCACAATGCATGTACTAGAAAAATAAATGATGGCCATTAAGAGGGTATTCGAAATCTAGAGATGGATGAACAACTTAAAGGTGCACAAAACAACTCAATCTTGTTTCTATTTGGTTTCCTTTTCCATTTCAATTTATGTTAATTTATGATTCTTTAAATAGATTTTTCTTGTATACTAGACAACATAGTGTACATGGAAGTTATCCAATGATATGAAGTCCTTTTATTGTAGATATTCCCTGAATTGTTCTATCCTTTAATATTTAGATATGGTTCTAGAGTAGTTACGTCGTTTGCCATATATTAATGAACTTCAAATGGATATAAGAAATGAGGCTTCTGTGATTGATTTTACACTTCATATTTTTGTTCAACTTATGAGAAAGGTTGATAAATATGTTAAGCCCTATGTTGGACTTATCATTGGGAGAATCAGATCCTAAGTTGTCATCTCATATCAATCAAGTTATATGTTTTTTTAGATTTTTAGCATCATAGATATCAACAATTTGTTTTTACTTATTTCATTATTGATCCCTACAAATGATGTCTGAAGTACATGAATAATCTGGGTACTTATGAAACTATTGTAGAGACTTCAAGGTTACTAGAATGTGGAAATTGAACCCAACAGATAGAACAATTACACTCACAAAATTGCTAATCAAACATGCAAAATTCACACCAAAGGAGACTGAAATTGGAGCATAACACTAATCTATATTCAATAAGTGTACAATAGAAAACCCTGTGAAGTAATAGGCTTCTACAATATATAATTACATGATAGAATCAAATGCATAAATATGCCATTCTAAATAGTCAAAAAGTAGGCTTACTAAATCTAGTCAAATCCCCCATAGGTGCATAAAGAAGTTTCCAAATCTATGAAGATGATCATGAATTTGCTAAGTCAAGTGGGAAAGCTAAAGAGGGATGGAAAGAAAACTCATACATTCTTTTATTTGGAGAAAAGGAGGGAGGATTATGTGGGTGTTGATGCCTGGAATTCGCAGGCAACAACATCAAGGGATTCTCCCTAGTCAACATTCCCAACTAGCCCGTGACTATTTGGTATAGGGAATCCATCCGGTTTGCGGTCCGGATACCATAGGTCAAGGTAACAAAAACAAAGGTTTTACTAGTTGCGGCCCGGTCCACTGTGTATTTTTTGTATTTTTTGATTTAAGTATGATATGCACATGCCTAATTAACCATGCAGAGTGATAAGGATGCAAGGGGCAGTCACAATGTGATGCGCAGGTTCTTACCTCTCGTCTTAACAATCACCAGCATCTCAATCACATATGCAATAATGAAATAAAACTAACTATCTATCTATCTATCCTCGGGGAGCAAGATGTAACTTAATTATGAGTAATGTGTATCGTGCATGCATAATAAAGAGAAATTACAGGTAGTTGATGTTTCTTTCTACAACACATGAACGATTAGAGATTTCTCAACAATCATATAGCCAATTGTTTTATGAACCACATACATTACTCACGGTGGTAATTCCACAAAATAAACCAAAAATAATTTAAACAAGAACATAGGTTCTAAGAGTTAGAACGATCTCACGGTTAATGGACAAAAGATGGAAAAAAAATAGTTCATATTTCCGCCATCCATAGCATAACATTTGAAAGTGCCACCAATATTTCTCCAACAGGCAAACAATTATTCTTTATTGCAAAACAAAGTAGTTCTTCTTACAATATCGCTTTACATGTCTAACTGGGAAAAAGCCCCATTTTCCCTCTTAGTCTATTACATTTATACAAAAATGGTGAAACCGTTGGGCTTCCTAAAAGGTCCCAACTCCTCGCCTCCCAACATTTAATCTTCCTTGAATATTTACAAAATCGTTACATATTGCAAAAAGTGACCAATCTTTTATGAAGAGGGCCCCACTTGGGCATCCAAAAATTTCTTCCATGCCACGGCTTCGGAGGCAATGCCTTCAAATGCACAAGGTTCTAAAAACTGAATGTTGATCTCAAACTTTGCAGCTTGATTCTTTATAGACTCAATTCTGGCTGCACTCAACCGAAGATGATCCTCCAAAAGCTGCACACTGATAGCTAAATGATCTAATTCGCTACTTTAGCTTCCTCCTCCTGATATCTCTTCTGCAACAGCTTCATAAATGAGTTGTGGTCCGGGAAAGCATCAAGCCTCTACTCGGCCTCTATCTGGCACCGGTTGTAGGTGATAAGGAGCCTTCTAAAAAACTCTGTGCATGCTCCTTTTGTCTTTTTAACGGCTTTCTTGAAATCCTTCACTGTATTTATAGAGAATTCTAATAGGTCATAATCCTGCTTGAGGGCCTATTGATCCTTTGCTGGTAGCTCTGCTGGAGTTTCTTCATTGCTTTCCAGCCTTGCCATTCTCACAGTCAGGACTTCAAGGACGTCCTGAGATCGATCAACGAAATAAGAGGAGGTCTCCAGGATTTCCTTCAATCGTCTATCCACCTGCAGCACCTTGCACCTCTCTCCTTCTATAGCAGTTTGTAGCTGTAGCATCTTAGCCTTCTGGGCCAAGACATGTTCTTTGAACGGTTGGAGGTTAACCTGCTGCTCCCTTGCTTCCTCCAGAGCAATTGTTAGGGAAGAAATCTGCTCTTGATGTTTCTTTCCCTGTTCTTGGGTGTGCATCTCACTGGCCTCCAAGATGATCTTTTGCTGCTCTTATAGCTCTTCTACCTTTCCCAGGAGCCATTCCTTCTCCATCTTTAGCTCTTGATATTCCTTCTGCACTCTCTCCAGAGACTCCTGTATAGTTTCCATAACTTGTCTCTCCACTTGGAGGACCTGCAATTCATCCTTAGAAGAATTAATCTCCCTTTGCATGTCTTCATATTTCCTTTTCAGCCTATTGTTTTCCTCTCTCTCTTTTCTCAATGTATCTTTCAATTGAGCAGAGGATTTCCTGGATAGCTCCAAGTCTGTCATGATCCTATCTACATTATCTTCTGAAGCTTGGAATAATGCAGCTCCTGCTCTGATGGTGAATCTAGGGTCTTGGTCTGTTCCAAATACAATGGGTGTATTCGTTATCATTTTCCCAGGCAGACCTCCCATTTCAATCTTCTTTTCTGTTCTCTTCATTATTCTCTTTGTCGCCCTGTCATAGAAAACAGTGTTGAAATCAGGTATCTCTTCCCCTTTTTTTTGTACAAAGGGAACCAGCTTGAGTGTGGGGACCATGGGTGTGCTGGCCATAAGTACTAGTGGGTTCTAAACCTGGGGGTTCTCCACATCCTGGGTCTATCCTCTAGCTGTGTCAGAGGCTAACTGCTCTGTCTGTGTCAGCTTTAGCCTTTCTGCTTCTTGCTTTTGGAGCTCCTCATCAAGCTTCTTTTTCTTTTCTTCTTCTTCTTTCCTTGCATCTTCTTCATCTTTTCTAGCAGCCTCTTGCGCAGCTTTTCTTTTCTCTTCTTCTTCTGTGTGCAGCCACCCTACAGCTTCTTGTGCCAACCTCTGGGCTTCCTCATTTCTTCTCTTGGCTTCTTCCTCAGCTTTTGCTTGTTCACCTCCCTTCCCACCTTTGGTGGTGATCTTCTTCTTGAATCTTCTTCTTAAAGCTGTTATGTTCAAGGAACTTCGGAAGACAGATTCTTCCCTATCCCAATGGTGGGTGTACTCAAAGTGGACGTTATTTTCTTTGCAATGATCGGTCACTTTGCTGCGGGAATCATTTCTGTGGAAGGGCATCTCACCAAAATGAAACCTTTCCAACTCTTCTACAAATTCATCCGCTTTCTTCACCCTAGTGAACCTGCAACTTCCTAACTTGAAGGGCAAAGGAGGATAAGCAGTCTTCTTGTGCTCGAACAGAAAGCTCCCTATGCCATCCAAGAAGACTTGCCTGAATGCCTCCTTGTGAATGATGTATTCGGTGGCGTATTTGGGCAGCAGGGAGGGCGCTCTTGAACCTCCAAACATCCTAAAGTAAAGGCCATGTTCAGTCAGATAGTAGTCTGCATATTCTTGCATTACTTGCAGCGCCTCCTCTGACATGGAATCACAATCCTTCAGAAAAATGAGTGTATATAAGGGCATGATGAAGTGCTCACAGACTTCTTGATAATGAATGTGGTACTAGTGTGCCCACAGTGGTCTATAAGCAGAATAGACAGGCATCCTCTCCCTGTCCCAGATGCACCTGAGGCTAGGGAAAGGCTGATTGCACAATATACAGTCTACAAGTATGGAACTCATGTAGAAATCAGATCTCTTTCGGGATACTCCACCCAAGGATGAGGCCAAGCAAGCAGAGAGGCTGCTAGATACAATCCTAGCCCAGTTAAAAATTGTCCCCTAGGTTGCAACATAAAAAATGATTGGCATCCATTCTAACTTGAAGAACCTACCATGGGATCTCCCAAAAATCTTGTTGAGCATTAAAGCTATGAACCTATATGGGGTTCTTAAGCTGGCTGTATCATAATCACCCATTGGCCTATTTCTAAAATGTTTTTCAGGAAACAACATTCTCTTCATAGTCTCCACAAGGTCCATTCTAATGTTATTCAACCAATCGTCCAACATAAATACTTGTGCTTCAGGCAGGTGGTAAGCCAGGGCTACATATCCTGGGCTATAAGTAGCATAGCCCTGTTTGTTGACGTTCTCCACAATCATCATGGTTACATCTGCCCGGGGCAGAATCCAACCAATTACTTCGGAGCAGGGGAATAGCTCTGGTCTTGTAGCGATCTTCATCAGCGAAGATCTCTCAATGTTAGCATATATGGATTCTTCTTCCAAGACCATATCAAGAACTTGTCTGCGCGTGATCAACCTGTAAATATCCCCCCACAAGTATTCAGGTTCGACACCAGATATACGCTTAGTGTCTTCGTATATGTATTCTGTTTTGGTGACAACTTCCACTTCTGGCTCTTCCCCGACCACAGGGGCCTTCTTCTTCTACCTCTTTGACATTGTGAGTTCGAATTATTCCTGTCATATATAACATTGTAAATATTAAGCCGTTCCTGGTTAGGTTGCAAACATTTACATAACAATGTGCCGCGTTTTACTCCTTTTATGTGTACGATGATAGCAATTGGCTAATGAAGCAAATATATAGAACTATTGTGAGAAAATGAAAACTACATTAAAGTGAAGCAATTTCGGACTCGCTGGGGGTGCCATAACCATCTCGCTGTGGGGAATGACAGGGGGAATAAATGCAAAATTTCAACGGTGCGCTCTATCAAAACTACCCGGGAAGTCTATGGTCAACCAAACTATATACGGTGAAAAATCCCTTCCACCAGCTTGGGTTCAAACCCGACTGTGTGCAGATGGCGTGGCAAAAACGGCGGCTATTTGAGGATGAGGGTGGTATGAAAACCACAAAGAAGGGGGAAACCACTCTAGATGCTACAGGAAGGCCAAGAAAAACCCTCCTCCACCAAACATCATCACCTAGGGCAGTTTGGTGCAGACGACGTAATGGCTGTCTGTACCAAGCCCTCATTCACTAAGCGGAGGGTCATAGACAAAAGGCCATGGGCAAAATACTACTTCAGCGGGTCAAAACGCCCCCCCCCTCAGAAATCTATGCTACAAAATCCACAATATATAGGAGCATAACTAACAGGCCAAAGGAAACAGCCGCACCCAAAACCCTAACCATGGGAAAACTATCAAATGCTCAAACAGAATGGGGTAAAGAAGTAGAAGCCTACCTGGCACTGCTGCGTAATCGATGGGAAGAAACGCGGTCAAGCTTCCACCGATGCGCCACCTGGACGCGGGTACACCGACAGCGGGGTCCGAATGAGCTCGAGAGAATGACAACACACGAGAGAGAAAGTGAGCAATAGTCCAAAATCGAATAATAGAAAATAAAATAATCCAACAACCCCAACCCCATATATATATATGGTCAACACGCACGGTGGGGAAAAGTATCGGACGGTGGAGAGTTTTGGATCGGAAGTCGACAGCGTATTTCTTTCCGCAACGGTAAAAGGCCAAACCATAAATCCATCCATAATAGCGGGGATAACCGGGAGACACACAATAACGTGCGTCGGAGCTTAAAAACATCGGAGCGAAAGCGGAACGGGAGCCGCAATGGCAGATATATAAAGGACAAGTCATTTCGTCATAGGAAAATTCTTTATCGAAAGAGAAACAACTAAGAGATTGGCAAGATTAGTGTTTCTTGCAGCTGCAACAGCGGAAGAACAAAGGATAAAACATTCCTTAACGCTACCGGAACCAGAAGAGAAAAGACCGCCAAGGGCTCGAAAAAGGTACTACACTCGGAAGCCGCAACGGCGGAAGAACAAATGATAAAACATTCTGCAACATGAGGTCTGAATCGGAAGGAAAACACTAACTAATCGGAAGGGTTATCACTTTAGGTAGCCGCAACGGCGGAGTTTAAAACGACTCGGCGACCGAAAAATAAAAATCCTTCTGCAGCCGCAACGGCGGAAGCCCAAGAATTATGGGATCGGTGAAAATAACACAGCGGGAGTCGAAAGCCAAAATAGTAATCGAAAGGGTTAGTAGTTTGCCATCCGAAACTGCGGAGGAAGAAGTAATAAAGGTTCCGATGCAAAACCAAAAAGCGGCCGATGTGAAAACCAACGTATTGGAAAGAAAAATGAAGTCAAGACTCATTATTTCTCTGCAACGGTGGGAGAACCAACCAAAAAAAATTCGATTCAAGCATGCTGAAAACACATTTTAAAGCAACGATAAAGTTTGATCAAATCGTGGATTGTTTCAAGTGTTAGAGGAAAATCTAAAACAAATGGTAGATCAATCCAAGCATTAGAAATATTTCTAGAAAATCATTAGATCAAATCAAAGAAGAAAACCAAACTAATCCAAGCAAAGGAGGGTCCTGAAATTTTTTTGAATTTTGGGAAAATGTTGCAGCTGCAATAATTGGCGACTACCTGGTGAACCCCAGATTTCTGACTTAACTTCTTCCCAGTGCAAGACCGTCTAGATGAAAAGTTGAAATCTTCCATATGTTTGTATTCCTAGGCTGCCCAAATTATTCATTTAAATCATTAAGAAGCAGTTCATTGGGGAAAAGGTAACAGCAGAAATATTTGCAAGTCTGAATAACTCTTTTGAGGCCAAAAAGTGAGATTCATTTTACCCTGGTCCTTAGGTAGCTCCAGGCTTGGACACCACAGGATTGTAACATGTAGTAAACATCATTATTCTTTTGTTCCTCATTCCCATGCCAACTGCACTTTTGTGCTATTTGAACTTTAGTTCTTTTGAGTCCTCCATCTGCCTTTCTTTCTAAATTTTATTCAGTCTCCTCTATCCATAGTGTCCTTTTGTGTGAGAGAAAAATTGGCTTTTCATCTCACAGACGGAGAGGAACTTTTGGCAATTTGAGATTCATTCTTTTGATATTTTGCTTTGATGTGTATTGTTTCTTTCAGGAGTTTTGACCCTTGATAGCTTTTAGCTTTTCTGAAATTATGGCATGGGATCATTTATATATGATATACTATTTACTCTGCATCCTTTCAATGGGTCTCCTACTGTCACCCCCTTGGATATTTTAGATGTGAAATGGATGGAGCCTCGAAATAATATTCCAGACCTTTTTTACTTCTGAGTTATTTACAGGGGTTAAGTAGAACTTCAATGAATGTATGGCCAATTAGGAACATTGCTACTAGAAGACATTCTATGTTTCAAAGCACAGTCTTTTGCTCAAGATTTCAGTTAATTAAGAACCCTGATGTTTCCATTGCAACCAAAAGTTTGCCTCTTTATTCAAAAATAAAAAGAACTAGTAACAAAGCATTCAAATCAAACGAAAACATCATCAAATCAAATCATCAAAAAGAAAACAACATCAAAGCATTAAAGGAAAACAACATTATTTATGTACAAGGAAAAAAGAAAAGAAAAGAAAATGTGTGCCTGCCCTTAAAAATATTCAATCAACAAGTTAAAGGGCTAGGTTGCAGTGCAGGCTGAAAATCTATCCATGGTCTAGCTGTGCTATTTTTGAAATTGAACACATGTCTACTATCCTACAGTCATCTCTTTCAGCCTGAGGAAGTTGAAGGAGCTCAGGCTGAGTGTCAATCATCGAACTGGAATTTCTTGAGGTATGATGTCTTAGCTTAAGCTCAGTCAGATAATTTCCCAGGACAGAGTTACCAGGTTCACTACTTTCTCCCAGCTTAGTGACAGTGTGCTTCATGTAGGGTTCTCTCAAAATTTTAATCGGATTAGGGGTACCCTTAAGAGGCAACCATAAATGAGACCAGTCTGAAGAAAAATAACCTTTCAACCTGGCAGACCAATCTTGGTTGAGAATAAGCCCATATCCACCCAGTATGTCAGCCACCATAATGTCAATAAATTGACATATCTTGTTATTTGCAGAAAAGTGAATGAGGACATTTTTCATCTCTCCCACTACTTTGACACCTGTGCTGTCTAATTGCGTTACTTCCCAGGCTGTGGACTTTGGCTGTCCATTAATATTCTTGCAAACATCCAGTGGCATAAAATTCACCGCTTATACAGAATCTACCAAGCAATTATGCACATTATGATTCAGCATTTCTAGGGTCAAAAGAAAAGGCGGGGTTTTAGCTTTTTCTTCCCAACCTGGTTCTATGTCTTCTTCTCCTGGTTGGTTTTGAGTGGGTATGTCCTCTTTAAGCTCCTCAATTTCTTCATTGTTTCCTTGATCAACACCTGCCTGTTCTTCCACAAGCTTGACAGGCTCACTGATTAGCTCAATTTCCTGGTTGACAGTGGTGACTTTAGGTGTTTTATCTTTAATACTTACATTAATCTGTCTCTTGACATTCTCCTGCAATTTTTTAATCTTTGAAATTATTGCATTATATTTAATTGCTAGGTCTGTATCTTTTGTTGTTGGTGGTGTGTATTCATATTTAAGAGCATTCTCTTCTGTGTTGAAAAGCGAGCTACCATTCCATAAGAACATGGTATCATCATCTTGTTCCTGTATGGTCTGGTTTTTTCCTTCTTCCTTATCACTGTCCTTAGTCAATTTAGATTCCAGCAGCTTATTCATCACTAATGTCATCAAGTTTAACCATTGAGGACACTTCTTTTCAGAATGAGGTTGTTGGTGAAAAGTGCAGAAATTATCCCTCCCTACTTCTGTTATGTTTATTGATGGTAAATTTGGTGGAGATATTTTCCATTGGTTTCTATCCTCTCTTTTTTGGTAGTAGGGTTTGTAAGTTTTCTGAGCTTCCCTCCCTTTCTCTAGATCTATTGTTCTGTTGGATAGATTCTGCATCATTTTCAACATTCCTTCATAATCATGTGATTTTTCTTCTTTCGGTTTAGACAACAATAATGTTCCTCTCTCGATAGTCTTTTCTCTCAGTTGATCAGGATAGTCTTCTATACTTTCCTTTCTAGCCTCTACCCTTACTGCTTCTTCATAAGTCTCTACCAATGTGGGTCGTGCTTTCATTTTGGCAAACATAGCTAATTCAAGACCCAGGGCAGAGGTGAAATATTCAATTAAGACCTTGTCAGAGGGTTTGTCAACTTTAGAAAAGTTCTTTAGGTATGTTGAAAATATTTGAGTGAAAGTATGTACCTTCTCATTCTTCTCTTGTCTTAACAACCGAAGACCTTTCATCAGTGAGGCATGTGTCTTTTGGGTTGAGTACTTACTTCTGAAAGTCCTTTCGAAAGTGTCCCAATCAAGAATGGAATTTGCAGGCAAACTGAAATACCAGGATGCTGCTGCTCCCTTAAGGGTGTGAGAGAACAATCTACAGACAACATCTTCGTACTCCCCAGCCCTTAACCCTTCTACTGCTAAATAGAAACTCTGCAAGTGGTCATCTATAGCAGTCTTTTCATCAGGATCAAACTTAGGCAGTAGCTTATCAAAATCTTGAGGTAGGTTATGCAAGGGAGGTGTGAGGTTCAAAGGTGACCTAGCTCTCCAAGCCGGTAGTGGATTGGGCTGATTCACATTTACACCAGCCATGAGCAAGGTGAATGAAATAGACTCTGAGCAAAGAGAAATGTAAGGTGAAAATGGGCTTTCTTACTTCAAAGGTAGAACCAAACTCTGTGAGGGCTTGGGTCAGGTCAAAAGCTTTCAAATATCTGCTGGTAAGGTAATGTTGGGAAAATAAGTTTCCACGGCCAGCCATGCACTGGCGGCCCTCCTTCTAGCGCCAGAACTGTTGAGGCTTGGAAATTCGCAGGCAACAACAGCAAGGGATTCTCCCCAGTCAACATTCCCAACTATCCCGTCACTGTTTGGTATAGGGAATCCGTTCGATTTGTGATTCAGCTACCGTAGGTCAAGGAAACAAAAACAAAGGTTTTAGCGGTTGCGGCCCAGTCCACCATGTATTTTTTTATTTTTTTATTTAAGTATGATATGCACATGCCTAATTAACCATGCAGAGTGATAAGGATGCAAGGGGTAGTCACAATGTGATGCACAGGTTCTTACCTCTCATCTTAACACTCACCAGCATCTCAATCACATATGCAATAATGAAATAAAACTAACTATCTATCTATCTATCCCCGGGGAGCAAGATGTAACTTAATTATGAGTAATGTGTATTGTGCATGCATAATAAAGAGAAATTACAGGCAACTGATGTTTCTTTCTACAACACATGAACGATTAGATATATCTCAACAATCAGATAGCCAATTGTTTTATGAACAACATACATTACTTACGGTGGTAATTCCACAAAATAAATCGGAAATCATTTAAACAAGAACATAGGTTCTAAGAGTTAGAACGATCTCACGGTTAATGGACAAAAGCTGGAAAAACAAAATAGTTCATCTTTTCACCATCCACAGCATAACATTTGAAAGTGCCACCAATCTTTCTCCAACAGGAAAACAATGATTCTTTATTGCAAAAAAAAGTAGTTCTTCTTACAATATCGCTTTACATGTCTAATTGGGAAAAATCCCCCTTTTCCCTCTTAGTCTATTACATTTATACAAAAAGGGTGAAACTATTGGGCTGCCCAAAAGGTCCCAACTCCTCGCCTCCCAACATTTCAATTTCCTCGAATATTTACAAAATCATTACATATTGCAAAAAGTGACCAATCTTTTATGAGGAGGGCCCCACTTGGGCATCCAAAAATTTCTTCCATGCCACGTCTTCAAAGGTAATGCCTTCAAATGCACAAGGTTCTAAAAACTGAATGACGATCTCAAACTTTGCAGCTTGATTCTTTATAGCCTCAATTCTGGCTGCACTCAACCGAAGCTAATCCTCCAGAAGCTGCACACTGATAGCTGAATGATCTACTTCGCTCCTCAAGATCTGCTCATTGAGGGCTTTAATATGCTGTACTTTAGCTTCCTCCTCCTGATATCTCTTCTGCAACAGCTCCATAAATGAGTTGTGGTCCGGGAAAGCATCAAGCCTCTGCTCGGCCTCTATCTAGCACCGGTTGTAGGTGATAAGGAGCCTTCTAAAAAACTCTGTGCATGCTCCTTTCATCTTTTTAACAGCTTTCTTGAAATTCTCCACAGTATTTATAGCAAATTCCAATAGGTCATAATCCCGCTTGAGGGCCTGTTGATCCTTTGCTAGCAGCTCTGCTAGAGTTTCTTCATTGCTTTCTAGCCTTGCCATTCTCGCAGTCAAGACTTCAAGGACGTCCTGAGATCGATCAATGAAATACGAGGAGGTCTCCAGGATTTCCTCCAATCAGCTATCTACCTGCAGCACCTTGCACCTCTCTCCTTCTATAGCAGTCTGTAGCTACAGCATCTTAGCCTTCTGGGCCAAGACATGTTCTTTGAACGGTTGGAGGTTAACCTACTGCTCCCTTGCTTCCTCTAGAGCAATTGTTAGGGGAGAAATCTACTCTTGATGTTTCTTTCCCTGTTCTTGGGTGTGCATCTCACTGGCCTCCAAGATGATCTTTTGCTGCTCTTCTAGCTCTTCTACCTTTCCCAGCAGCCATTCCTTCTCCATCTTTAGCTCTTGATATTCTTTCTCCACTCTCTCCAGAGACTCTTGTATAGTTTCCATAACTTGTCTCTCCACTTGGAGGACCTACAATTCAGCCTTAGAAGACTTCATCTCCCTCTGCATGTCTTCATATTTCCTTTTCAGCCTATTGTTTTCCTCTCTCTCTTTTCTCAATGTATCTTTCAATTGAGCAGAGGATTTCCTGGATAGCTCCAAGTCTTTCATGATCCTGTCTACATTATCTTCTGAAGCTTGGATTAATGCAGCTCCTGCTCTGATGGTGAATCTAGGGTCTTGGTCTGTTCCAAATACAATGGGTGTATCCATTATCATTTTCCCAGGTAGACCTCCCATTTCAATCTTCTTTTTTGTTCTCTTCATTATTCTCTTCATCGCCGTGTCATAGAAAATAGTGTTGAAATCAGGTATCTCTTCCCCTTTTTTCTATACAAAGGGAACCAGCTTGAGTGTGGGGACCATGGGTGTGCTGGTTGGAGGTACTTGTGGGTCCTAAACCTGGGGGTTCTCCACGTCTTGGGTCTGTCCTCCAGCTGTGTCAGAGGCTGACTGCTCTTTCTGTGTCAGCTTTAGCCTTTCTGCTTCTTGCTTTTGGAGCTCCTCATCAAGCTTCTTTTTCTTTTCTTCTTCTTCTTTCCTTGCATCTTCTTCAGCTTTTCTTGCTGCCTCTTGCGCAGCTTTTCTTTTCTCTTCTTCTTCTATGTGAAGCCACCCTGCAGCTTCTTGTGCCAACCTCTGGGCTTCCTCATTTCTTCTCTTGGCTTCTTCCTCAGCTTTTGCTTGTTCATCTCCCTTCCCACCTTTGGTGGTGATCTTCTTCTTGAATCTTCTTCTTAAAGCTGTTATGTTCAAGGAACTTCGGAAGACAGATTCTTCCCTATCCCAATGGTGGGTGTACTCAAAGTGGACGTTATTTTCTTTGCAATGATCAGCCACTTTTCT
This sequence comes from Pseudotsuga menziesii, assembly GCA_001517045.1. Classification (NCBI taxonomy): domain Eukaryota; kingdom Viridiplantae; phylum Streptophyta; class Pinopsida; order Pinales; family Pinaceae; genus Pseudotsuga; species Pseudotsuga menziesii. The sequence continues at coordinate 1,945,124 of LPNX011197589.1, forward strand.
GCGGGAATCATTTCTGTGGAAGGGCATCTTGCCAAAATGAAACCTTTCCAACTCTTCTACAAATTCATCCACTTTCTTCACCCTAGTGAACCTGTAACTTCCTAACTTGAAGGGAAAAGGAGGATAAGCAGTCTTCTTGTGCTTGAACAGAAAGCTCCCTATGCCATCCACGAAGACTTGCTTTACTACCTCCTTGTGAATGATGTAGTCAGTGGCGTATTTGGGTAGCAGGGAGGGTGCTCTTGAACCTCCAAACATCCTAAAGTAAAGGCCATCTTCAGTCAGATAGTAGTCCGCATATTCTTGCATTACTTGCAGTGCCTCCTCTAACATGCAATCACACTCCTTCAGAAAAATGAATGTATATAAGGGCATGATGAAGTGCTCACAAACTTCTTGATAATGACTGTGGTACTGGTGTGCCCACAGTGGTCTATAAGCAGAAGGTGACAGGCATCCTCTCCCTGTCCCAGATGCACCTGAGGCCGGGGAAAGGATGATTGCACAATATACAGTCTACAAGTATGGAACTCATGTAGAACTTAGATCTCTTTTGGGATACTCCACCCAAGGCTGAGGCTAAGCAGGCAGAGAGGCTGTTAGATACAATGCTGGCCCAGTTGAAAATTGTTCCCTGGGTTGCAACGTAAAAAATGATTAGCATCCATTCTAACTTGAAGAACCTGCCATGGGCTCTCCCAAAAATCCTGTTGAGCATTAAAGCTATCAACCTATATGGGGTTCTTAAGCTAGCTGTATCATAATCACCCATTGGCCTGTTTCTAAAATGTTTTCCAGGAAACAATATTCTCTTCATGGTCTCCACAAGGTCCATTCTAATGTTATTCAACCAATCGTCCGACAGAAATACTTGTGCTTCAGGCAGGTGGTAAGCCAAGGCTACATATCCTGGGCTATAAGTAGCATAGCCCTGTTTGCTGACGTTCTCCACAATCATCGTGCTTACATCTGCTCGGGGCAGAATCCAACCAATTACTTCAGAGCAGGGGAATAGCTCTGGTCTTGTAGCGATCTTCATCAGCGAAGATCTCTCAATGTTAGCATATATGGATTCTTCTTCCAAGCCCATAACAGGAACTTCTCTGCACGTGATCAACCTGTAAATCTTCCCCCATTGGTATTCAGGTTCGACACCAGATATACACTTAGTGTCTTCGTATATGTATTCTGTTTTGGTGAAAACTTCCACTTCTGGCTCATCCTCGACCACAAGGGCCTTCTTCTTCTACCTCTTTGACATTGTGAGTTCGAATTCTTCCTGTCATATGTAACATTGTAAATATTAAGCCATTCCTGGTTAGGTTGCAAACATTTACATAACAATGTGTAGCGTTTTAGTCCTTTTATGTGTACCATGACAACAATTGGTTAATGAAGAAAATATATAGAACTATTGTGAGAAAATGAAAACTACATTAAAATGAAGCAATTTCGTACTCGTTGGGGGTGCCATAACCATCTCACCGTGGGGAATGACAGGGGGAATAAATGCAAAATTTCAATCGTGCACTCTATCAAAACTACTCAGGCAGTCTATGGTCAGGCAAACTGTATACGGTGAAAAATCCCCTTGACCGGCTTGGGTTCAAACCCGACTGTGCGCAGACGGCGTGGCAAAAATGACAGCTATTTGAGGATGCGGGTGGTATGAAAACCACAAAGAAGGGGGAAACCACTCTAGATGCTACAGGAAGGCCAAGAAAAACCCTCCTCCACCAAACATCATCACCTAGGCAATTTGGTGCAGACGGCGCAACGGTCGTCTGCACCAAGCCCTCATTCACTAAGCGCAGGGTCACAAACAAAAGGCCGTGGGCAAAATACTACTTCGGCGGGTCAAAACGCCCCCCCTCGGAAAGCTATGCTACAAAATCCACAATATATAGGAGCATAACTAACAGGCCAAAGGAAACGGCCGCACCCAAACCCCTAACCATGGGAAAACTATCAAATGCTCAAATGGAACGGGGTAAATCAGTAGAAGCCTACCTGGCACTGTTGCATAATCAATGGGAAGAAACACGGTCAAGCTTTCATCGATGCGCCACCTGGACGCGGGTACACTGACAGCGGGGTCCGAACGAGCTCGAGAGCATGACAACGCACGAGAGCGATAGGGAGCAACAGTCCAAAATCGAATAATAGAAAATAAAATAATCCAACGACCCCAACCCCATATATATATATGGTCAACACGTGTGGTGGGGAAAAGTGTCAGACGGCGGAGAGTTTTGGATCGGAAGTCGACATCGTATTTCTTTCCGCAACGGCAGAAGGCCAAACCATAAATCCATCCGCAACGGCGGGGATAACCGGGAGACACACAATAACACGCGTAGGAGCTTAAAAACATTGGAGCGAAAGCGGAACGGGAGCCACAACGGTAGATATATAAAGCACAAGTCATTTCGCCGTAGGCAAATTATTTATCGGAAGAGAAACGACTAAGAGATTAGCAAGATTAGTGTTTATTGCAGCCACAACGGCAGAAGAACAAAGGATAAAACATTTCGCAATGCTGCTAGAACCGGAAGAGAAAAGACCGCCAAAGGCTCGAAAAAGGTACTACACTCGGAAGCCACAATGGCGGAAGAACAAAGGATAAAACATTCCACAACGTGAGGTCTGAATCGGAAGTGAAAAGACTAACTGATCGGAAGGGTTATCGCTTTAGGTAGCCGCAATGGCGGAGTTTAAAATGACTCGGTGACCGGAAAATAAAAATCCTTCTGTAGCCGCAACGATGGAAGCCCAAGACTTACGGGATCGGTGAAAATAACACGGCGGGAGTTGAAAGCCAAAACAGTAATCGGAAGGGTTAGCAGTTTGCCATCCGCAACTGCGGAGGAAGAAGTAATAAAGGTTCTGATGCAAAACCAAAAAGCGGCCGATGTGAAAACCAACATATCGGAAAGAAAAATGAAGTCAAGACTCATTATTTCTCCACAATTGCGGGAGAACCAACCAAAAAACTTCCTATTCAAGCATGCTGAAAACGCATTTTAAAGCAACGATAAAGTTTGATCAATTCGTGGATTGTTTCAAGTGTTAGAGGAAAATCTAAAACAAATGGTAGATCAATCCAAGCATCAGAAATATTTCTAGAAAATAATTAGATCAAATCAAAGAAGAAAACCAAATTAATCCAAGCAAAGGAGGGTCCTGAATTTTTTTTGAATTTTGGGAACATGTTGCAGCTGCAATAGTGGGAAAAAAAACAAGTCAACTACACCTAGTCTAGCTTTTCCTTTTGCCTTAAATCAGGATAAAAGAATGCATCTTTTCAGAAAAAGCAGATATGTGCTTTGGAGGATATGGAATAAAGAATACATGATAAACTGGGTTTCCAGGATGTTTCTCGAGCACTCCATGACTCAATTTTATCATGTGTTGACTTCTAGGACTTGTAGAAGGAAACTAGCATAGAATGGAATCTAGGAAACTAGGTAATAAGACAAAAATAATTAAATTAATGTTTAAGGTATAGAACTATGGTTTGATTATTCTAACACCCCCCCTTAAGCCTGAATTTATGAGTAAATATCAGAAAAATATAGGGCCTAGCAAAAAGGCTTAGTCACCTTTTACATACTGCTTGTCCATACAACCAAGGAAAGAGGAAAAAACCCAGTGGGAAAATCCTCCCTTAAACATGGATAGGAATTTTTTTTTTTTTGAAATCTTGTCATAAATCATGCTTCACAGCATTATCAGCAATCCCCAGCGGTGATTTGATATTGCTGAAGGTCCTCTCACAAAAAACTTTGGTGAAGATGTCTGCTACTTGTTTTGAAGATGCACAGAAGAGTAGATCAATGGTGCCATCATGCACAAGCTGTCTGATGTAGTGTATATGGATCTCAATGTGCTTGGTTCGCTATCTCTAAACTAGATCATTGCATATTTGAATGGCACTCTGATTATCATAGTAGATAATAGTTGAAAACTCTTATTCGAAGCCACATTCTCCAAGTATCCCCTGCAACCACAAACATTGAGTTGCTGCATTTACAACTCCTCTATACTCTGCTTCTGTAGATGAGAGTGCTATGGAAATTTGCTTCTTGCTTCACCAACTGATTGGTCCTTTTGCAAGAATGCACACATTTCCTGATGTATACTTTCTATCTGTGTTGTCACCTTCCCAATTACTGTCAATAAACCCAATCAAATCGAGATCAGATTTTGCTTTGTAGAAGATCCCATGAGTTCTTGTTCCTTGAAAAAAGTTTAGGATCCTTTTGGCTTCCCTCCAGTGGCTCTCATGAGGATGATCCATGTATCTTGAAGCCACACTATCTGCATAAGATATATCAGGTTGAATGTGTGTAAGATAAAGCAAACACCCAATCAACTTCCTATACAGTGTATTATTTACCATAGGAGAAGAACCTGCTTCTTCAAGATTAACTCCTGAAAGGAAAGGAGTTTTGCTTGGCTTGCAACATTTCATGTTGAACTTGTTCAAAAAATCCAAAGCATACTTGGACTAATGTAATTTGATTCCATGTTGGGATTGAGCAATTTCGAGACCCAAGAATTGTCTCAACAATCCCAAATCTGTCATAGAAAATGCATGGTTCATTGCATCCTGCAAGGAGGCAATCTCTTTCTTTGAACTTCCTGTAATCAGAAGGTCATCCACATACAAGAAAATAATCATCAAAGAACCATGAATCAGCTTCAAATAGACATTAGGATCAGAATTTCATTGAAAAAAACTCAGTGATATAAAAAATCCACCAATCTTGGCATACCAAGCCCTAGGGCTTGCTTGAGCCCATACAATGATTTCTTTAACCTGCACACTAAAGATGGATTAGAAACAAACCCTTCAGGTTTCTGCATGTAAATATATTCAATGATATCTCCATTTATGAAAGCACACTTCACATCCATGTGATGTACCTCCCACTGCTTCAAAGCTGCAATGGCTAGAGCTAGCCTTATGGAGTCCATCTTTGCCACTGGTGCAAAGGTTTCATTGTATTCAATAACATGTACTTGTGGGTATCCCTTGGCTACCAATATTGCCTTATATTTCAAAGGTGAACCATCAGCATCAACCTTAGTCTCGAAAACCCACTTACATTGAACTAGCTTCCTCCCTGGGGGAAGATCAACCAGTTCCCAAGTGTTGTTCTTCTGGAGCGAGCTGAATTCTTCTTTCATGGCTGTTTTCCATATTGGATCATGTGATGCATATTCATATGTCTGTGGGTCTGATTCAACCATCATATATCACTTCTCATCAAATAGAGGATCTTTCACACAAAGGGCTGTCCCAAATTGAGATCTAGTACTCCTAGTGTCACTAGGATTTCCAGCTAGTTCCCCAGTTGAATGAATGGTATTTTCTTCCCATTTTGGTCTTGTAGGACTGTTAGGATCTGCAATAAAATCATCATTATTAGACATATCAGAATCATCAGACTCATTAGTCTCTTCACTTACAATCAATGGATCTGGTGGTGAAGAAGACTCTCCAACTTCAACTGCTACTAAAGGCTCTTCTTGGAACTGAACACTTATTTCAATGAAATATTTATTAGTGCTCAAGTTGATTAGCTTTACCCTTTTGAATCTTCAGGATACCCAACAAATAGGCACTCTTGGCTTTGGGGCTGCAAAGCCTTCCTCTTTTCAGTTGGAATTCTAGCCCAAGCCTTTGAGCCAAAAATCCTAAAATGGGTCACATCTAGCTTGTGCCCACTCCAAGCTTCTAAAGGAGTCATAACATCAAGATTCTTATGAGGCACCCTATTATGGATGTAGGATGCATAGTTTATAGCCTCGGCCCAAAACTTTGGTGGCAAAGTCTTAGCCTCCATAATGCAAGTTGCCATCTCCTTTAGTGATCTGTTCTTTCTCTTAGCAACACCATTTTGTTGTGGTGTGTAAGGTATTGAATGCTGCATCTGAATACCTGCATATTTACAATACTGAATGAACTCAAACTTTACATACTCAACACCATTTTCATATCTGAGGATCTTGAGTTTCCTCCCAGACTGGTTTTCAACCAAGGCTCTAAAGACTTTGAAGAGGTCAAAAACTTCAAACTTATGCTTTAGGAAGTGAACCCAACAATACCTGGAAAATTCATCTATAAAGGTCAGTGCATATTTGGCTTGACCCATGGACATATGAGGGAATGGACCAACAATGTCACTATGGATCAGCTCAAGAGGTGCATAGGTTCTCTCATGACTAGCTTTCTCATACTTGTGCTATGGGTGTTTTCCTAGGATACAACCTTGACAGACTCCCTTAGAAAACTTGATCTTTGGTAACCCTATGACCATATATTTTTCACTCAAATCAGAAATATACTTGTAGTTAAGATGGCCAAATCTTTCATGCCTTAGCTTGCTTGCTTCATTAGCATGAATCAGAAGAGCATAGGGGTTTGAGTAGGGTATCAAATGGGAAAACGTGTATACCTTTGAAGTGTGATCTACAACACCTTTTGCTATGACTTTACCATTCAAAATCTTAGTGATTTAAACATCATCAAGGGAGAATATGACCTTCTTTGGAGACCCAATATGAGTCATCTGATACACTGACAAGATATTAGAGGAAAGACCTGGAACATACAACAAATTATTGAACTTACCATGGTCAAGATCAATCCTTCCCTTCTCCAAACTGTCAGTGAGAGAGTCATCTCCCAAAACTATTGGTGGACCTTTTAACATGTCAAGAGAGGAGAATGTCTCTTTTGTTGAAACCATATGTCTAGAAGCTCCAGAGTCTATGATGAAGCTAGGTGAGCTTGATGTGCCAGCAACCAAGGAATGTACTCTCTCTTTGTCCTCTGAATTTGATCCTCCTTCCCTCTTCTTTGAGCAATCAGAAAGGGAGATGTTATTCTTCTCCAGAGTTGGGTCAACATGTCAATTTGCTTCTTCATACAAGATATCTCAAGATGATATCCCTTACTACTGTATGCGCACTTGCTCATTTCTCCTTTCTTCTTCTTCTTCTAGGAGTTCTTCTTGGTACCTTGGGGCTCCTCTTGAGACTTGTTCTTGTTTCTCTTTTGCTCAGGTGGATTTTTATATTTTTTCTTGCTTTTTGAATCCACCCTTGAATCTCCAGCAACCAAATATTGGTCTTTGGAAGGTTTGATGGTGCCCATCATCACCAACCTATCTTACTCCTATGTGAGGGATTCCATGAACTCTACAAGCTTAGGAATCTTCCAAGCTCGAGCTGTCGATTTGGTGGCATGGAAGGTTGAAACAAACATTGAACAGTCAGGACCAAGATTAGAGATTATGGCCAAAACTAGTTTCTCTTCCTTCTTTTCGATCCCACACTATTTCAACTACAAAACAAGGGCCTTAAACTTGGAAAAGTAGAGTTGCAATGATTCAAAGCTACTGGGACTCAAGGAGATCAGCTCATTCTTGATTTGATGTCCTCTCATCTCATCTGTATTTCCAAAATTCTCTTCTAGCTTCTCTCACCCTTCATTAGGTGATGTCAATCCATCAAGATGGAAGAGGAGGTCTCTTGAAATGCTCAGACACAAAAGACCATAGGCGTCATCCCTCCTGTTGTGCCATTTAATTTTCTCTGCAGCTACATTGGGATCTGCCTCAGTTTCCATAGTCACCCTATAGAGACCATTTTCTCTCAACAATATCTCCATCTCAGCTTTCCACTCAAATAAATTGAATGGATCCAAGATGATCTTCTAAGATTGATCCATAGCTTAGAAACTGTGCCCTCCAGTCAGCAAAATGCGCTCCCAGTCAAGATGTCGAACTTGCAATAGAAATAAGTAAGGAGATAAATTGATCTACAAAGTCTCTAATACCATGTGAAAATTTAACCCAAGAGATAGAACATTTACACTCACAAAATTGCTAATCAAACATCCAAAATTAACACCAAAGGAGACTGAAACTGGAGCATAACACTAATCTGTATTCAAGAAGTGTACAATAAAAAACCTTGTGAATTAATAGGATGCTGCAATATATAATTACATGAGAGAATCGAATGCATAAATATGCCATTCAAAATAGTCAAAAAGTAAGCTTACTAAATCTAGTCAAATCCCCCATAGGTGCTTAAAGGAGTTTCCAAATATATGAAGATGCTCACGAATTTGCTAAGTCAAGTGGGAAATATAAAGAGGGATGGAAAGAAAACTCATACATGCTTTTATTTGAAGAAAAGGAGGGAGGATGATGTGGAGAAAAACCAAGTCAACTACACCTATTCTAGCTTTTCCTTTTGTCTTAAATCATAATAAAACAAGGAAGCTTTTCAGAAAAAGTAGATATGTGCTTTGGAGGATATGAAATAAAGAATACATTCTAAATTGGGTTTCCAGGATGTTTCCCAAGTGCTCCATGACTCAGTTTTAGCATGTGTTGACTTCTAGGACTTGTAGAAGGCAACTAGCATAGAATGGAATCTAGGAAACTAGGTAATAAGACAAAAATAATTAAATTAATGTCTACGGTAGGTAACTATGGGTTGATTATTCTAACATAGTAGTCTAGCTCAATGGAAGAGAACCTTCCTTACAAGCAGGAGATTGGTGGTTCAATTTTTCCATACCAAATCTACAAAAAACTAGTGAATATTTGGATATAAAATGACTAAATTAGTGACCAAAAAAGGAGAGATAAGTGACCAAAAAATGGGAGATAAGTGACCATACAAATGACCAAAATTCACATATAAATGACCAAATAACAGTTTTGGTGGCTAATTTTTAGTCTCTTATCACCACACATATGACCAGATTAATGATCAAGTTAATGATCGAACATTTGACCAGATTAATGATCAAATTAATGACCAAACACATGACCAGATTAATGACCAATTATGTGATCAAATTAATGACCATATGACAAGATAGAAATGACCAAACTATATATGACCACATTGTTGGTTGCGTGATAAGAGATTGAAAATTAGCCACCAATGATCGCCAAATCAAAAGTGATCATTTATAGGAGGATTTTGGTCACTTATCTCTCATTATGTCACAATAGGATTTGAACTTAGCGTATCGTATAGATGTGTCAGACAACACTGATGAAAAATACTGAACCTTTTGAATTATTTTAGCACCATCGAATTTTCAACGTCATAGGCATAGGTTTTTCGATGGAGATGTCGTCGAAAAATGTGACAGCTATATCGTCGAATTTTTTACACTAGTTCGTAGGTTTTTCGACGGATATGTCATCAGATATCCAACAAGCATGTGTTGACAATGCGATGGACATCTCGTCACATATCCGACGCAATGGTGTCGGATTTTCGATGTGTTTGGGTTTTTTTATTATAAATAAAATAATGTCATATTTCATCATCGTCATCTTGATCATCATCACCACCATCATCATCTTCATCATCATCGTCATCCTCATGATCATCGTCATTGTAATGTCCCCGGTTTCGACCCCGTTTGCATGATGTATATATTGTAATTAATCTTGGTGAGGAGCTAAAGGCAAAAGCCCCGCCATCGATTTGTGTGTGTATGTCTCGGCAATAGTTATAATTGCCGATGGTATGTTGTGCTATTTGGCACATTATAATTCGGCATCATGTAAACACGCACATCGAATAAATAAACCACAACCAGCTATGGCAGTGCAACGTTGAATGAAAAGGGCATGGTTCCAAAGGATAAGGGGTGGGGGATGTCAAACCTTGGTTTATGGGGGAAAAACCCATGGGTTTCCACCTTGTTTGTTTTTCCACCTTTGTTTTGTTTGCCACCTTTCCTTGTCTCATCCAACCTTGCCAACCTCTTTAATGCTTCAGCTAGTGGTTGAGGAGTTATGGCTGAGTGGTTGAGGGCAATTATTGGCCTTGGGAGTGGGGTGGTAGGGCTGTCAGTCCCATACCCACACCCACACTCCACCCACGACTCCATTCTCGTCTGTCTGTTCATCCTCCTCACGAGGAGCAGAGGTCTGTTCATCTCCTCACGCAGAGGTCTGTTCGTCCTCCCGATGGCCTGATGATTCGCGGGCAAAGGTGAGGCTGTTTCCCCTCACGCGCAAGTTGGAATCCTCACGTAGAAATCGGGTATGTTTTTCCCGTGTATTTTGATGTTGGGTGCAAGCTTTTCCTCATGCATAGACCATTGAGGTCGATTTCCCATGTGAGAGTCATGCTCATTGTCTTTGTTTGGGGGCTGTTGTCTTCCCCACGTTTTTCAGTGGGCCATGGTGTCCAATTACGTTTGGGTTGCTATGCATTCGGATTGATTCATTTTCTACAGTGGTCCGCGTCTGAGTTTCCCTGCTGTCTGGGACTGTGTATAGCTTCCATCGCTGGCATTGTGGATTGTGGCTGTTGATTGCCACAGTCGTTGGCTGAGTCTCCAGTGGTTATGCTGGGAGTGCTGTTTCCTGTTCACTATGGGCTGTGAATTGTTTCCATTATTCATTGGTTGATTGGGCTGCGGTTGTTTCCCTGGTTTGGGGTGTTGTTGCTGAGTTGTTTTGGCCACGTTAGGGCCAAGAACAACTCTGTGTTGTCCGTTGGACTTGAGCTGTGTTCATTCGCGGTTTGGGGCTCTCCCCAGTCGTTTTACTTCTTCTCAGAGCAGTGAAGGGATTGTTTGGCTGCTGGTATGCAGTGGTTGAATCTTGTACTGTGCTAGCTTAGCCGATCTGTTGATGGCCTGATAAACCCAGCAGTGTTGGTTTGGCTATTTTGTGTCCCCTTGGCCATGTGCAAGCCTGCAACTTACCCTTATTTCGGAGGAATCATGCCCAGCTCGGGGGTGGCAGCATTGCTGAGAGATCAATGAGCAATCTGGCCTATGGTTGGGTGGAACGTTGCAGCGACATAGCTGGTTGCGGGATTCTTCACCAAAAGATAAGCCTACCGTCTATATTTCATCTCTGCAATTATATATCGATGTCAATTGATTAATTATGATGAACATGTTTATGTTGGAAATGTATGTGTGTTGCTTCCGCTGTATGATTGAGGATTCAGGAATTTGTGTATGCTTAGGCATCTCAATATGCATTCTGTAAGTTTTAATTCCAGCGTTGATTTATCCCTGTTTATGTTCATGGGGCGGTTTTCCCAGTCATGTTTGATGTTCGTCACGTCCTCTTCACTGGTCTGAGGGATGGGGACGTGACAGTCATCATCATCATTGTCGTCACCATTAACATCATCATCATCATCGTCATCCTCATGATGATTATAATCATCATCGTCATCATCATTATCATCGTCATCATCAACATCATAATCGTCATCATCCCTCATCAACATCATCATCTTTGTCATCGTCGTCTTCATCGTCGTCATCATCATCATCGTCTTCATCATCATTGTCATCATCATCACACATCATCATCTTCATCTTCATCTTCATCATCATCATCATCATCATCATCTTCATCACCAAGATGACCATCATCACCATCATCATCATCTTCATCATCATAAGGCTCTGGTCATCATCATCATCATCTTCATCATCATAAGGCTCTGGTCATCATCATCATCATCATTGTCATTGTCGTTATTGACATCATAATCATCATCATCATCCCCTCTCCAAGCATTGAATATGCCATCAACATCATCAACATCATCAACATCATAATCATCATCATCATCCCCTCTTGTTTAGCGTTGGGATGTGGTAATAGCTTAAAGTTTTATGTTGAAACGCTAACAAATGTATTGCCCTTTTCCTTTTGTGTAAGAAGAAATATGTTTGATCTCTTAAACTTGATCTCATCATAAAGCTTAACTTACAAATAAACTAAATTAATTTAAATTTAAATTATTATCATAATATAATTTTCTTTAGTTATTTATAAAATTAAAATTATATTATAGTTAAAATTATTTTGTGTGATAAGAAAAATGTTTGATCTCGTCAACTTGATATCATCCTACAAATTAATTTAAATAAATATTAATATCATAATTTATCTTTTATTTATTTATAAAATAAAAATTACATTATAATTAAAATAAAATAAATATCATTATAAATTAAAAAATTAAATAACATTATAATTAAAATAAAATAAATAAATTCCAAGGATGTTTACGGAGCAACATAATGGGTTGTATTTAAAGCTAAGGGATGGGAGGAAGGTAATTGTTTCACTTTATTTGGTTGATATTTTTAAATATCCCCAACTTTATGTGTTTTCACAAACCATCAAAAATAGGAATATTTTTGTTGTAAGAGAAGATAAGAATAATAGAGTAATATGGTAACTTATAATAATTATAATAGTTTTTGAGATATGATTTTATAATATTATAATGGAAATATTGAACTCGAACTTTTTGTGTAGCTAGGTTCTACCCTAGTTGTCACTAGTTGGACTCACATGCTCAACTTTTCAATCATCCTTCAAAGCTATATTTTATTTTATCCAAGATAGGGATGTGTCGTTATGTAGATGTCTCTTCCCTCATTACTGTGAAGGTTCATTATTCAAGTTAGGATGTTTTTCTTCCTATTAGGTTTGCATCTCTCTATTAAACATATATTTGGTACCCATAGTTCTAGAAGTCGAGGAATCTATTAGATATAAGAAGTATTTCAAGTATACAAAAATTTCCTTCCATTTTATTGGCTATATTCAACAATTTCCTTCTCATCACTTTTTGATTGAAAGGTTTGCTAGTATTACGCAATTTTTTTTGAAAATAAATATTTGAAGTAAACTAAGTTTTACTTATTCTTATGTTGGTGGATTAAAAAACAAGTATCTTTGAAGTATAATAAGTTTTACTTATTATTAATGTTGGTGAAAAGTTCAGATCACTACCTATATGTGGATATGTGTAGAAATTAACCTTCCGAAAGACTACGATAGGACATGTTGTTAGAAGCCACAGACTATGTTGTTGTTAGGACATGATGATGAGGAGGAGGAGGAGGGTCATGATGATGATGAGTAGGGTCATGATTATGAAGATGATGATGATGATGATGATGACAATGATGACGATGATGGTGATGATGATGATGATGAGGAGGAGGAGGAGGACGAGGACGAGGACGACGACGATGACGGCGATGATGATGATGATGATGATGATGATCATCATCATCATCATTGCCATCATCATCATCATCATCATCATCACCGTCGTCATCACCATTACCATCATCATCATCATCATCATCATCATCATCATCATCATCATCATGGTGATGATGATGACGATGATGGTGATGATGATGATGGTGATGAACATGATAGTGATCATCATATTTTCCATCATCATCATCACCGTCATCATCACCATTACCATCATCTGTTATATTTTTAACATTTAAGCTATATGATCTTAGGATCTTATCTAAGAGAATAACAAGCACATCAATCAATCACAAGAGACAATGAACACAAATATTTACCTCGAGGAAACCATAAAGGAGAAAACCCCGCAACTTCCTCAGAGATGGAATCAGCACCAAAAGTAAAACCCAAATATAGTAAGATGATCTCCCGACATCAGTAGTCTCTCTCTTTCTCTCTCTTGTCCCAACTTCTTCTTTCTCTCTTAGTTATGCGCTACAACCGAGTGTGAGTGAATGTGTGTTAAATAGAGAGGTTCCCTCTCTATTTATACTAATTCCCAACTTGACAATAACTCACTAGGGCCAAATTATCTAGGAGAGTCTAATAAACCTAGGGCCCCACAATTGCAGGGACTTTAACCCTTGATCAATAAGAAGGGTTACATTATGACTTTACATGACTTATTTACATTATTGAATATCCCGATAGAAACATCAGGGAATGGCATGAACAAATTACATTATAGATACTTCCTGATATAAACATCAGGGTACAATACATAAGATATATAAGTGAATACATTTCAAAGTTACAAATACATCAACACTCCCTCTTAACTAGGAAGGTATTCTCTCGACACAATTTATCATCACAAGTCTTATTCTGTGTATCATCTAGATCATCACCAAGTCATCTTAATTCATCTTCATCTTCAATTCATATTCATGTTCAAGTAATATTCATCTTCAATTCATCTTCATCATCAATTCATCTTCATCAAGTCTGTATCATCACTGGATCTGGATCATCACTGGATCATCATCACGTCTAGATCATGACTTGATTTGGAGCATCATTGGATCATCACCAAGTCTGTATCATCACTTGATCTTCAGAATCACTGGATCATCATCAAGTATGGATCATCACTTGATCTAGATCATCACTAGATCATCATCAAGTTTGGATCATCACTTGATTTGGAGCATCACTGGATCATCACTTGATCTGGAGCATCACTGGATCATCACTTGATCTGGATCATCATGGGGTCATCATCACTGGTGCTATCTCAATTATACTCGTCACAAGAATTTCTACAGAGCCAACCCTTTTTCATTATGGTTGTATTCCTATCCTTCATGTATGTCCTCATTGTCTTCAAAACTTATATCTGACCATGGAATGAACCATGTCAGAAAGGCCCGCCTAGCACTTACACCTGACCATGGGAGGAACACATCAAAGAACCATGTCAGAAAGGCATGCAGCACTCACATCTGACTATGGGAGGAACACATCCAAAACCCATGTTAGAAAGGCCCAACACTCACACCCAACCTCATCTTGTTAGAAAGGCTCTGCACTTACATCCAACCTCATCTTGTCAGAAAGGATTTGTATTTACATTCGGCCTCATCTTGTCAGAAAGACTCTGCACTTACATTCGACCTCATCTTGTCAAAAAGAATGTTGTTCAGGAATAAACACCCTTGTAACCTAGGGTATGGGGTTACCAACGTACTTCTAAAACTTGCAAATAATCAGCTTTAAAGTACAGAAAAGGAATAGGAAGAAATGTTGAACTCACCCGATTAATGACGGTTGATCTAAGCTTTCTCTTCTCCCACTCTTCTTCTCTCCAAAGCTTTCAGGGATGCACCTCCTTCACCTGCAAAGAGAAAATTCTCCAAGTACAATCTTATACATGTATATATGATAGGTTAGATAAACAATATATAGAGTGCTTAATCAAAAATATTCATCAACCATGATACATGAAAGAGACTCAACACAAAGTTGGAAGAAGAATTCTCTTTATTAACAATAGTGAATGAGATAAGTGTACAACCCAATGCCTGAGACAAGGACTCCTCTGCAACCAAAGGACTCTAAGTTTTGTTGTTCCAAAGACTTCTGAAGATATACCACCAACATAACTTTTCTCTCCAAGTATGATTCTATTAATGCCCTCCCCAAGGCCTTTATTTATACTTTGGGAAATAGAGCAGTTTTGAAGGTTGAGTAGGTTGAGACAATTGAGTTGGTTAATGATTAGGGATCAACAAATCTCCATTAATCGTGTTTTATTATTTTTAATGTCGAATGGATGTGTACATGACTATTGATACTGGAAACCCGCGTATAAAACGCGAGTTTCTATAATGGAAACCTATGTAGAGATCTGTATGCGGGTTGCAATGAGAATAGTCGTGTACAGTACGCGGGTTGTCAAAGAAGATAGTCACGTATGTATGTGAGTTTCTGTGGAGATAGTCGCGTACGAAAATCAACATATAGAAAAGTAAAATGGCAAGCTGGTTGGATAGTGAATTCATCTCATGTCATGCCCATCTATAGTGTTTATGCAACCTTCAATCCAAAAGTGTCCTTTTGTGTACCAACATATGAAGTGTCGACACTTGGACGAAGAAGTGCCATTTGGGTTGATAACAGATGCCCCCTAATGTGTGAGGTCAGAGGGAAATGATGGCTTAAATACATTATAATCATTATCTTTGGAGAACTCATAAGTCCAATGGAGTAGAGGTAGTACCTGAAACAAATACATAATAATGTCATATACAAAGTCATATCTGAGGATGCTATGTTCAATATACTGGAACACTAGCTCCTTTAAAAAATTTGAGTACATCATATAGTACGGGTACAAGACCGCGTATATTACAAAGGTGGATCGAAGCCACAATATACAATAATGATGAGCATTCAAAGATCTGGAAGCTGTGTAAATGGATAGAACATAATCTCACATAACTTAGTCCATAGATAGGGAACTAAGGTCTTCATAAACAATCCCAAAGAACCAGTACAATCCAAGCCATGTGAATAAATGTAGGTTGAAGTCGAACATGGAGTGGATTCAATAGATTATCAATCAATAGGTAATAATCGACAACTGAAGCAAATGAATTCACCAAAAATGAAAGTGAATCCTAAGGTACAATTGTCAAAAATATAGGTCCTCATCATCAGGAAGTGCTGATGCGAAACCATACTGTGATAAGGAAGGCAATAGATCCTCCAATGGATCACAAGAGTGACTAGGAACTGGGTAAAGGAAGGGAGACACAAGTGATAATAGATACAACAATGATGGGATCAGGATATAGATCAGACATTGAGTTAAGTCCTTGAACAGTGAGCACGACACATAGATGACCCAAGACAACTTCTAACTTTATAGATAGAACAACTAGACTTATATGTCATGTAGGAGACATGATCAGATTCCCCAGGTAGAATTGACAAGAGGAGGAGTAAAAACTCGAATTAATAGCTTAACTGGAAGTGAACACTGATACATGGGTATCGAAAAAGATAGAGAGTGCTATGTTCAAGGATGACATGCTACCACTAACTGAAAACCAAGAGAAAGCTTCTTCCTTACCTTCCTTGTTAAATTTTAACGAGTCTAGGAAAGTCAACTCGAGTCTCTCTTCATTTTTTAACAAGCTTGAAGAGAAGAGGGAATATTGCTTGATAGTGTCATTGATTCATGGATTTAATGAGCCCGAACTAGTACATGCTCAGTTGGTGTTTTCACATTTAGAGAGTCTGAAAACTCCAAAGAAGACTCCAGGGAGGTCCTTTTTCATCCAATTTAGTCTCCTGAGACCGGAAAAGTATAAAACATACCACAGAAGAACTCTCTTAACTTCTATAGAAGAAAAGGTGAACCTTTTTCATACTTAGTTAGGGATGTCCAAAAAAGGTTAAATTACCACCTACCCAATGCTCCTTCAAGAGCCGCATATAGCTTGAGTTTTACGAGTGTGAAGGAAAGCAAGATCACTCAAAAAGATCCATTTGAGTATGAGAAATGGGGCTTACAACAATAAACTCGATGCTTTGTTCTTTAGTGTTTAACAAGCATGACAAAGACATAAAGTACACTCAGAATCTTTTTCATGTTTAGGTCCAAAGCATGAAAAAGAGAAAACTAAGCTCCTACCGGGTGTTCCTTTTCTGTAAATTTAGTCCCTCAGGTCCGAAAAAGTGATAAACCTATGCCTGATAATACTCTTCTCAATTCCATAGAAAATAGAGTGATCCTTTCTCATACTATTCCGCATGGTCCGAGAAATAGATAACCTACCACCAATGCGGATGCCCATTCACATATTCTTAACGAGCTTGAACGGACAAGTTAACTCGGCAGTCAAGTGTGTTTTAAGGAGTCAAACCTGGGCCTAAAGAAACTCAATATCTTTCTCGTGAAGTTTTAAGGAGTCCGAAAAATTCAACTCATGGCCTCCTTACTATTTTTAACGAGCTTGAAAGACAACAGAAAGAATGCTCTAAATGCGAGGACATGAGTGTCATAGACATGCAAAACTAGTTCCAAGTGCAAGGAACAAACCTATGCATAATGCAAGGAATATGAGCAAGATAAAGACACTCAGGGAACATCTCCTCCAGGTAAAGAGTGTCAAGTTGCAAAGGAAAAATGATACAAGGCTTAGCGACAATAAGAACAAAGATGAGGGCTTATACAACGAGCTAAAAGCATGGAAGCCAACATCAGGCTCATAAGCGTGAGCAGGGCACATGAAAATGCATTTATAGCTTGAACAACAATACGAGGCCAGTAAACAGTTGTGAATCCAACTAAGAATCCTGTCTCCAAGAAACAACAACATCAGGATCATATTCAGAAGAAACGATCCGATGCGGGTCACTTTGGCAGAAACACATGTGACTTTGCTATCTTCTATAAAAGGTAAAGTCAAGGTAGAATCAACTGGAGAAGACTCTATAGTGCCAAGACATGAGGTTTTATAATCAATAAGATCAACCTCAAAAGGAGAGCAAAAATCAACAAGGGATACAGAGTTTGCAAGCGCAAACTCAATATTACAAGAGTTGAAAAAATCATAAGAAAAACCAAACTCATCAGGATCATTGACTTGCTATTCAAAGAAAGAGTCAAAAGACTCAACAAGACCAACATAAGAAGAAAGTTCATGATTACTAGGAAAATTAGGGTTAGACTTAGGCACAATTGAACCAACATCCAACAGAAGATCAGATTGTATCAAAGACTCTAGGAAGACTCCATCTGAAGGAAGGACATCATTCAAGATAGGACACATGTCTAAACTTTCAAATGGATCAATAGAGTGGAGAGCACGCTCCATAGTCTATATAGGATGACTCACCTATTCAACTGCTGGGACCAAGTCCTGAGAAGGTAAGCATGAAAATAGAGGCTTCTTCTTAGTAGCAATTGAATGCAAAGAACTTGAGGCCACATAGCTCACCTGTGGCGGGGTAGTGTCTATAGAAACACTAAGAATTAATAAAGGAAAGACCTGGTCTCTAGTTGGGTCAGGAGATGGATCAAGTAAATACAACTAATAAATTGTGACAATTTCTTCGCCTTGATTAAAGTACATCACATGAAAGAATGTTGACACCACAGCTTGCATGGCATAGACATAATAATGTCCAAGGAGCATATTGAAGTCCAAGGGGTCTTCTATCACCATGAAGTCAACTAAGATGGTCTTGCCACCCAAAGTAACAGGTGTTTGAGAAAGAATTCCCAAGGCTATACAATTTCTTCTATCAAACGCCAGTAACTGAATAGCAGTCGACATAAGGCTGGGAGATCCCATGCCTTGCCAAGCATGAGCAGACAAGATACTAACTGAATATCCTTCATCAACAATACAATGAGCAATCGTGTATGATTCAACTTTGACCTTTATCTCGAAAGGTGCATCAAAAGGAAGTCGCGGCTCACTAGGCTATCCCAATCAAAGGAAGCAATCCGAGAGCTTGGTGGGTGTTGATCTAAAGCGAGTTCAGTACCCCCTTGTTCAGTAATTTCTGAACTGGTAGTGAAGAAAATGTGACTAGCAAACACTTCACTCTCCAAAAGAAGAGTGGGATTGATCGATAATAAAATCAATTCAACCACTTCATCAAAGTCACTCTCCGTAGGGACAGTGGGATTGACAAAAAATGACATTGGTTCAATCACATTAGGATCACTCTCTGGAATAAGAGTGGGATCGACCAAATCTGAGATTGGTTCGACCGCTTGATCAACCAAAGGTTGAATAGGGTGTTGAGAAACTATAGGTTGTTCAAAAATGGGATGACCATGAAACCAAATTCGTCTTACCTCTTCAATAGAAGGGCATTTATAGGTAAGGTGGTCTCCCTCACAAAGCTTACAAGGAAACTTGGGCTTGTGTTTTGAATAGGTATTCTTTTCAATAGTGTCAACATGAATCACAGTGGCTGATGGATCATCTTCAGCATGAACCACAGAGGCTGAGAGACTGCCCCCAGCATGGCTTGTAGAGGCTAAGAGACTACCCCCAACATGGCTTGCAGAGGCTGAGAGACTGGGTCCAACATGACCTGCAGAGGCTGAACGTGTGCCCCCTTGCTTCTGTGCCTTCTTCCTATTCCTCCTTCTTTTACTCCTTTTAGACTGTCGATTGCTAATATCAGAAATTTCACCGCGTGAGGTAGAATGAGTAGGAGAATCAACTACAGGTGAAGGGAAGCAGTGTTTTGTTTCCCATGATATAATGAGCTTACTTGCGAAGCATCGGGGGGCATTTAGGACAGTTGGAGTGGAAAACAACCACACCGGTAGCCCTAGGGTGAATCTAGGAAGATTCAAGGTGGCCATCAAAGGAACACCAACATTCCCTGTAAAAGGAATAGTACAAGGAGTTCCCAGCATGGGGATCTCTTGCTTGATGTTTAAAGGAGGGTTAGCCATACTTTAAAACTAGAAGATAAAGTTTGGGGTTGAAAGGCAATGAAAATTACAAAGCACACACCTAATGGCACACTAAGTATAGACAAACCACAAAGCACTCACTAAAAGTTCCTAAATCCAAACAGATAAACAGGTATAAGATACACTTTCCAAAAGAAATCTAAGAGATAGTTACTTGGCGTCCCTGTAGATGTTCTTAGGCACAAGCGGAGGAATCACCCACTGCCCTCCCACACCTTCTACTGGGGTTACCTTCCAAGCCCGTCCAAGGTCAACCAAAAATAGCCTTTCGGTGTACCTATGTATGAACCCTAGATGTCAAAGAGACTAACGGCTACCTTATCTATATTGACAGTCTGGGGGGATAGTCGCAAGCCTAATTTGTATGCATGGGCAGGGTAGCAAATCCTAAAACCCTATCTAAGACAGAATCCCTAGATGTGCAAAAACCTTGGTCTATGCTTTGACAAGGAATCAGAGGGTTATCTCCTCAGTCCAAGCCTCCACATAGCCTCGTGCTTAACTCCCATTTGAGAGGAGCTTCCCAAATACAATCAACATAGAAAAGGGTTTACCTAGTGATTGGCCAACTACGTCTGAATTTTAACACTTGCGGGGAGTTTAAACTCCCTAACCCACAAGTCTAGCCTAAGCTAGTTGGTGTATGACCCTATAAAATAAAACTTACTAATAATTTTTAAATTATATCATTTATTTAAAGGGCTATTTTTAGTCAGAGGTTAAATGGCATGAAACTTATGTGGTGTTTTCACTCAAAGTTGAAACAAATTGACTAAGCAAAGAGAAATGAAAAGCAAAAAGCAAAAACTATTCTCTTTCTTTTCAAATAGAAACTTGAAAGCCACAAAAGAACAAATTCTTTTTATTTTTATTTTCAAAAACAATGATATGCCATGCAATCTAGACTAAAAACCTAATATACATGCATATAAAGCAAACATGTGTTTTTTTTTATTTTTCTTTTATAAATGCAAAAAGAAAAACAGCCTATCAACTAATGCAAGCAATTAATGTAAGCAAAGCAAATAGACAACTACTATGCATCTAAATGAACAATTCTTGAGTATGCTTGAATTAAACTAACTGTATAGAGTAATCAAAGTGAAGTAAACAGATTAATAAGACCAAAAATCAACCACCTAAGGAAGACTTGGAACCCTAGCTTGGGTGGACACAATGAAAGGAAATCACAGAGATCAAACAAAGGAAAGTGGCAAACCAAATACTATTTGAAAATAGAATGGGATATACAGCATCTAAAACCCTGATCACTGATTCATACAACCAACACTTGAACCTATAACCCAAACAGGCAAATCCACTTCAAGTTTCTAACAGAAGACAATCCAAATAATAAGAACTCAAGGGCTTTACAAGAAAGCATAAGGTGTGGCTAACAAGGTCATCAAACTCACAGTGCAATGTTTATAAGGAAGGCCAACCAGAAAACAAACTTTAAAGAGGGACATGGACAAGCAAACCCTAGCCCAAAAATTTCAATGCTCAGGCTTGTCCGCGACTGTTTACAAGGGCAACCCGTGTACTGTACGCGACTGTCCTAGATAGCAACCCAAGTACGCAGGCCTCTGTACGTGACTGTTTGCAAAGGAAACCCGCGTATAGGTATAAAATTTTCTAATAAAAATGAAAAATTTCAAGGTCTTCAAACACCACTCTAAGCATGAACCAAGACAGAACACCAGACATAAAATCAAGGCAAAGACTGGTCACTGATTTACAGAAATAACCCACATCAGTCTGGGCTCCCCAGCAGAGTCGCCAGTTTTGTTGTTCAGGAATAAACACCCTTATAACCTAGGGTCTGGGTTTACCAACGTACTTCTAAAACTTGCAGACAATCAGCTTTAAAGTACAAAAAAGGAATATGAAGAAATGTTGAACTCACCCAATTAACAACGATTGATCCAATCTTTCTCTTCTCCCGCTCTGCTTCTCTCCAAATCTTTCAGGGATGCACCTCGTTCACCTGTAAAGAGAAAATTCTCCAAGTACAATCTTATACATGTATATATGATAGGTTAGATAAACAATATATAGAGTGCTTAATCAAAAATATTCATCAACCATGATACATGAAAGAGACTCAACACAAAGTTGGAAGAAGAATTCTCTTTATTAACAATAGTGAATGAGATAAGTGTACAACCCAACGTCTGAGACAAGGAATCCTCTGCAACCAAAGGACTCTGAGTTCTGCTGCTCCAAAGACTTCTGAAGATATACCACCAGCATAACTTTTCTCTCCAAGTATGATTCTATTAATTCCCTCCCCAAGGACTCTATTTATACTTTGGGAAATAGAGCAGTTTCGAAGGTTGAGGAGGTTGAGACAGTTGAGTTGGTTAATGATTAGGGGTTAACAAATATCTATTAATCATGTTTTATTATTTTTAATGTCAGATGGATGTGTACGCAACTATTGATACTGGCAACCCGCATATAACACGCGATTTTCTATAAGGGAAAGCCACGTACAGATCTGTACGCGGGTTGCAATGAGAATAGCCGTGTGTAGTATGTGGGTTGTCAAAGAAGATAGTTGCGTATGTATATGAGTTGTTGTGGAGATAGTCGCGTACAACAATCAACATATAGAAAACTAAAATGGCAAGCTGGTTGTATAGTGAATGCATCTCATGTCATGCCCATCTATAGTGTTTAGGCAACCTTCAATCCAAAAGTGTCCTTTTGTGTACCAACATATGAAGTGTCGACACTCGGACGGAGAAGTTCCATTTGGGTTGATAACAAAGGATCTGCACTTACATCTAACCTCAACTTTGTAGAAAGGATCTGCACTTAAATCCAACCTCATCTTGTCAGAAAGGATATGCACTTACATCTGACCTCATCTTGTCAGAAAGGCTCTGCACTTACATCTGACCTCATCTTATCAAAAAGGCTATGCACTTACATCTGACCTGATCTTGTCAGAAAGGCTCTACACTTACATCTGATCATGTGGGATCACATCCTGCAAGCACATCAGAATGGATCTATAGTTATATCTAATCATATGGGAACACATCCCTCAATCACATCAGAATGGCTCTACACTGATCATGTGGGAATACATCCCACAATCACATCAGAATATCTCTGCACCAATCATGTGGTAACACAACCCACAATCACATCAAATAATCTCTACACTTACATCTAATCATGTGAAGCTCAACCTTCCACCATGTCAGAAAGGCCAACCGACACATCAATTCCCTTTGGAGGGAACCTCAATATGGAGAACTCCAAGCTTCTCCCTGAAGTACTCAAACTTCACTCTGGCTAATGGTTTGGTCAACACATTAGCTATCTTCTCGTTTGTCGCAACATACTGGAGCTTCACTACTTCTCTCTGCACCATATCCCTAATATAGTGATATTTTATCTCAATATTCTTTGACTTGTCATGGAACACTAGGTTCTCCAACAACTTCACACAGCTCTGTTTGTCACAATATATAAAATTAGCATCCATATGGATATCAAATAAATTATATAGTATCTTTCTCAGCCACACTACCTCACAGCTAGTCAAACAAGCTGCAACATACTCTGCTTCAGTTGTACTTGATGCCACATAGGATTGCTTCCTTTTAAACCAAGAGATCACACCTGATCCCATACTTAAGCAACATCTTGAATTGCTCTTCCTATTAATGGCACTACCTGCCCAATCCAAATCCACATAACCTTCCAGGTTAATCTTCTGATTTGCCTCATACTTGAGCCCATAATCAATTGCACCCTTTAGGTACCTCCGAATATGCTTTGCAGCAATCAAGTGAACATGTCTCGGATCCGTTAGAAACTAGATCAATGTGTTCACAACAAAGCAAATATCTAGTCTCGTATTCATTAGGTACATCAAGGACCCAATCATCTGATGATACATCGTAGCATCAACTGATTTTGATGAAGCATCACTCAATAGCTTCAGGTTCGATGCCATAGGTGTGGTCACGGCCTTGCAGTCCATCATCCGAACCTCTTCAGGATCTCTACTACATACTTCCCTTGTCCCAGGGAAATTCCATATGCATTCTACCACACATCCATGCCTAGACAGTAGTGCATCATACCCAAGTCCTTCATCTCGAAATCGGTAGTAAGATTCCTCTTTGTATCAGAAATCAACCCATCCTCACCTATTACAAATAGATCATCTACATACAGTAGGAGTATCACTGGGTTCCCTTATTCAACCTTGTAGTAAAGGTTGGAATCTTCTTTACTCTTGGTAAAGCCCAAACTGGATAGGAAGCTATCAATTCTGTCGTACCATGTCCTGGGTTCTTGTTTCAAACAGTACATGGATTTCTTTAACTTACACGCATGAGTATTTATGTCATGTGTCTCAAAACCGAGTGGCTTCTCAACATATAATTCCTCTTCTACTACACCATTCAAGAAAGTTGATCTGGTGTACTTTCCACTTCATTACTACAGCTAAAGCAAGTACTGATCTGATGGAAGTATATATGGATACACATGAAAATGTTTCTTCATAATCTATTCCTTCTTTCTGGGAGAAACCATGAGCCACAAATATTTCTTTTTTTTTCTCTATGCTACCATCTGCAGCATGCTTAATATTATAGATCCATTTGGAAATCACAACAGAGTTCCCCTTTGGTCTTGGGACAACATCCCAAACATCATTCTTCATGATCGATTGATACTCTTCAATCATAGCATCCTTCCATTCTTTCTTTTCTACCGCTTCTTCATAGTTGGAAGGTTCTTTATCAATGAAGTCACATAATAGGGCTACATAACCGGAGCAGGACCTGGTTCTTTTCCTCTCTCTGTGTGTCTCTTCTGGAGCCCCATATCTTTCTGCATCTTGGTTAGCTTCTCGTACCCATGTAGGTTTCCTCTTGTGAGGATTCTTCTCCTGAGGTGGATCTACAGGTTCTTGAGGTTCTTGTATTTCTTGATCTTCTTCTTGAGTTGCATTGTTCATGGTTGTGTCATGATTTCTGGGAACTTCTGATTCTTCAGGTTCTTCAGCGGGCCTCTTTCTAGATTTGTTGTAAGCTGAGTCTTCGTCAAATGTTACATTCTTGATGATGTCAATCTTCTTGAATCCTAGGAAGTATATTCTGTAAGCCTTCGATATTTCAGAGTATTCCACAAATATACCCTTCCTTCCTGAAGGATATCAATTTGTCCTCTTTTCTTTTGGAATGTGTATGTACACTGGACAGCCAAATATTCTGAGATGATTGACTTCTGTTTTCTTGCCAAAAAACACTTCTTCAAGTGTCTTGTTCTCGATTACTCTATGTGGAGTATGGTTCTGTACATACACAGTTGTTCTAGCCACTTCTTCCAATAGATGCATGGGAAGATATTTATCATGAACCATTGCCCTTGCAGCTTCCATGATCGTTCTATTCTTTCTTTCTGCAACCCAATTTTTTTGTGGATTATATGGAGTGGTCAACTCCCTCTTAATCCCTAAATCTTTTCATAATTCCTTGAATTCATTTGATGTGAATTCTTCACCATTTTCTGATCGAAAAATATTGATCTTCTTTTCTATGTAGTTTTCGATCGAGGCTTTGAATTCCTTGAACTTGCTGAATACTTCATATTTGTTCTTCATGAAGTATATCCATGTCTTCCTAGAAAAATCATCAATGAAAGAAACATAGTATACATACCTACTTAATTAACTAGATGACATTGGACTGCATACATCGAAGTGAATGATTTCCAAGATTCCTTTAGCCTTGCTTTCGCTACTTGGAAATGTCTTCTTTGTGCTCTTTCCTTTCGCACATCCCTTGCATACTCCTTCATGTTTTGCTTGTATTTTTGGAATACCTTCAACAAATTTGCTTGCAAGTGGTAGTGCACTATAGTGCACATGTGCAAGCCTTCTATGCCAAATTTCATTTGGTTCTATTGAGTCATGAACCAAAGCTTATTCTGGTTGTCCCTTTAATCTGTATAGTCCTCGCTCTTGTTCTCAAATTACTACTACATCGTCCATAGAATTCCTTTTGGCCACATGAGAACTTTTCCATCTATAAATGTAATCCTCATGCCTTTTGCATATAATGCAGAGATGGAGAGAAGGTTCTTCTTTAGTCCTGGTACAAATAGGACATCCTTCATTTCCATATACTTTCCAAAGTCTAATTTGTAGGAGGATTATCCACTACCTTTTATTGGATACTGGTAGTCATCCCCCAGTTTCACCTTGTAGGGTGATTCATGTTCTGATAGTTTCACAAATGATTCTTTGAATCACGTCATGTGTTTGGAAGCTCCACTGTCTATAAGCCAATCATTGCTTCCATGTGTGATGTTTCCCATGAGAGCGGAAATCAGAACATATTCTTCATCACTTGAAGAATCACTTTCTTGTTTGATTCTCTTCTTGGAAGGCTCATCATCTTCTGTAGCATAAGCATGATGTCTTTTCTTGTTTCCCTTCCTTTTGTGATATCTATCTTTGTTTCTAGGACAATCTCTTGCAAGGTGTCCTCTTTCATCAAATGTGTAGAAAATGTACTTGGAGAAATCTTTGTTAGATTTTCTAGTGTTTTTCTTCTGGAGTGAGTGCTTACCTCTGTGATGTTCTGTTCTGATTTTATTGGATTGTACTATGAGAGCTTGATCTTCACTTCCCATATTTTCTTATCGTGCTAATATTTGAGCTTCTTTTTGTGATCATTCCTCCCACAGTCTACTAAACTTGACTAGTTTCTTTCTAGCACATATCCCTTGAATGGAAGAGTCCCATTCCCTAGGGAGACCATTCAAGGTGGTCGTCACAATTTCTACATTCTCTACTTCTTCATCTACCACTTCAAGCTATTCGTTGATCTGAGAGACCCTTGTAAAGTAAGACTGGATAGTCTCCACATTCTGGATCTTTACATTCTTCAATTGGTTTCTCAGATTCATCTTTTGGTTTATGTTCTTCCCTTCAAATAACTTGGTTAGGGAATCAAACATCTCTTTAGGTGTCTTTAGGGAGGAAAACTGTGGTATGAGGTGATCCTTCATTGAATAAAAAATAATCCTCTTAGCCATGACCAATTTCTTCTTGTGTAAGGCCTTAGCCTCATCTCTCTCTAGAACTGGAACCTCTTCATTGATGTAAGAGTCCAACTCATTTTCTTCTAGAACTAGGGAGATCATATAATTCCAAGCTCGAAATTTATAATATCCCTCAATATTTTCATCAATCTTGGTATGATGAGACATCTTAATAGAGAACCTCAAATGGAAATGAAAAATATTTAGATCTTACTAGGTTAAGATGTCGGAACTGGATCTGGAGCTGAATTTCTGAAGAGTCGGTTGTCTGGTTCAGAAGCAGATTAGGGTTTGACTTTCCCATAGTTCTACCCAACCAAAAAATTTGATCTTGATCTCTAAACTTCGATTTTGGGGAGGAGATCCATCCATGCCTAGGATCACTCAAAAATTCCACTTATGTGGAAATCCCTAATTTCTCGCAGTAGTGTCGAGTCAAAAACTGAAAATGATCAAAATCATATTCTGCTTCGACAGAAAGATGCGCCCTAGAGAGGAGGGTAAGCCTAGCCTCCTTTTTGATGAAAATATGTGGAGAGAGATCCAAAAATTAGGAAGCCCTAGCTTCAGCAGCTGCATAGTGTCTTCTTCTTAGGTTAGCTCTGATACCATGTTAGATTTTTAACATTTAAGATATATGATCTTAATATCTTATCTGAGACAATAACAAACACATCAATCAATCACAAGAGACAATGAACAAAAATATTTTCCTTGGGGAAACCATAAAGGAGAAAACACCGAAACTTCCTCAGAGATAGAATCAACACCAAAATTAAAACCTAAAGACAGTAAGATGATCTCCCAACAGCAGTAGTTTCTCTCTCTCTTGTCCCAGGTTCTTCTTTCTCTCCAGTTATTCACTACAACTGAGTGTGAGCGAATGTGTGTTAAATAGAGAGGCTCCCTCTCTATTTATACTAATTAGCGACTTGACAATAACTCACTAGGGTCAAATTCTCTAGGAGAGTCTAATAACCCTATGGACCCACAATTGTGAGGAATTTAACCCTTGATCAATAAGAATGGTTACACTCTATGACTTTACATGACTTGTTTACATTATTGAATCTCCGGATAGGAACATCGGGGAATGACATGACTCAATTACCTTACAGATACTTCCCAATATAAACATCATGGTACAATACATAAGATATACAAGTGAATACATTCCAATGTTACAAATACATCAACATCATCATCATCATCATGACGATGATAGTGATGATGAAGATGAGGGTCATGACAATGATGAAGATGATGATGATGAAGAGGATGATGATGATGACGATGACGTTGATGATGAGGAGGAGGAGGAGGAGGGTCATGATGATGGTGAGGATGTTCATGATGATGAATATGATGATGATGATGACGACGGAGATGATGACGATTATGGTGATGATGATGAAGATGAGGATGACCATCACCCTCATCATCACCATCATCATCACCATTACCATCATCATCATGATGAAGAAGGCGATGATGATGATGATGATGAGGGTCATGATAACGAAGGCGATGATGTTGAAGATGAAAAAGACAATGATGATGATGATGGTGATCATTTCCATCATCATCATCATCATCATCACTGTCATCATCACCATTACCATCATCATCATGATGAATACGATGATGACGATGATGATGATGATGATGAGGGTCATGATAATGAAGACCACGATGTTGAAGACAATGACGACAATGATGATGATGATGATGACGATGATGATGATGATCATCATCATCATCATCATCATGAAGATGATGATGATCAACATGATGATAATGATTAGGTGAGATTGTATGGATTAGCTGAGATTGTAGGGATTAGGGATCATCGTCATCCTCATCAACATCATCATTAACATCATCGTCGTCATCAACAACATCATCAACATCATCATGATCATGATCATCATCGTCATCGTCATTGTCATCATCATCATTTCATATGATATCAACATGGCCATCACCATCTTCTTCATCATCATCATCGTCGTCGTCGTCGTCGTCATCATTGTCAACATCATCGTTTATGTTAGCAATTTGGTATCATCATCATCACCATCGTCATCATCTTCTTCATCATTTCATTGTAGGCATTAGGTGAGATTGTAGGGATTAGGTGATATCACCATCATCATCATCATGTTATAATAACAAATACTATTCCTAAGTTAAAAATACATATACCTAAGTTAAAAATATTATACCTAATAAAAAAATACTATTATGGAAATACGTATAATAAAATATACTATAATAATATTTTATTATATGGAAACACATATAATAATATACATATAATATAGAATACTATATAATAAAGAATACATAGCCTTTATAACAATGTCATGACTCATTTTTTGGACAGTTCTATGCAATTTGGACTTTTTTTATGAATTTTGGAGTAGCTCCGGTGTATCATTTCACGGCAAATATGGTGTATCATTTCCACTAGCTATGGTGTTGCGTTTTACGGCTCTGGTGTATCATTTAGCAGTTCTGGTGTATCATTTTTTTTCAATTTGGACTAGCTCCCAGTTTCGATTTGGAGCTCAAGGTTGATGTTTGGAGCTCGCGGTTGAGAATTGGAGCTCACGGTTTTGATTTCAAGCTCATAGTTCACATTTGGAGCTCACAGTTCACATTTGGAGCTCACAGTTTCGATTTGGAGCTCATGGCTCAACAGGTAAGCATCACCTCATTTTTTTAGGCATGCTGTGATAGGGGTTTTTGGGCATGCTGTGATTTTTTGGGCATGCAACCGGTTCAAGGTTTTAGTTTTTTTGGGCATGATGTGATATTTGTCATGTATTTGTGGGAAAAAATCTACAACCACATCAATTCCAATCTAAAATTTTAGATGCCCTAGATTTCCACATTACATTAGGATAAATGGACAAGAGATTAAGTGTGTTAATGATTTACCCAATTGGTAGAAATATCCATGCAATGGACCCTTACAAAGAATCTAAGGATCCATCCACACAACAACCAAAATAGATAGTTGAAGGCCACACCCACACTAGTGGACTTGACCTGGTGTAGACACAAACAATTGCACAACAACAACATAAGGAATCTCCACATAAGGATCAATAGTAGGAAGAGAAACAAAATATTACAGGGCAACAAAAGATGAAAAAATGGTTAATGCCCCCTTATATGGTAGAAATAACCTCATGACCAACAAACCTCCTACAATAGTCCCAACGACATCATTAAATCAGACAATTACTATGCAATTCATAGCGTACAACATAGAGAATATCAATTTATACTCATGCAAGGGTGCTAAATTTTTTTAAACATCATGTAGTACATCACTGCCAATGTGTAAGAAATAATTGAGATTGAGACCATGAACTTGAGCACTAATGTTGAACAAGATAACCTAAAAGTAAGAAGTAGACCCACCATTGTCACAATGATGCCAATGCCTTTCACCCTAATAAATCCAAAAGCATCCCTCAAGCATTATAATCATTAGTCATTATTCAAGTGGCAAAGAACAATTTTATGAGACAACATTTAAAGTCATGCAAAGAAATAGGACACACGTTGCTACAAGCAGAAAACGATCTAATGTAGCTAAAGGCTAAAAACAATCAACTCAAACTATAGCTAGATGAAACAATCATGGAAGCAGACAACATTTAATGAGAGAAAGCCAACCTCAAAGACCATGTTGAAATAATCAACGACTAAATCATCCAAATGTGGCAATTCCATTGATTTAAAAGGCAATTTTTTGGAGGTGGCCTATAAAATGGGTACCTTGTTTATACAAGAAGTGGAGGATCTTGAGTGCAGAAAAGGAAACCATTGTTGACATGAGGGAAAGACAACAAGTTTTGTTTGGTCTTTTTAGGTCCTTAATTTTTAATTTTTAAAATAACATTTGTTTGGATGAGGTGGTGAGAGATGGAAGACATTTTGTTAGAGAAGGAGAGGAGATAACAGGCAGTCCATCAAGCCAAACAGTGAAGAAAGACATTGGATATATAGGGTTTTGAATGGAACTCCCCACCCTTAAGAGAGGATATATTTTGTAAAGGTTTAGGCCTAGAAAAGGGTTGTTGGTATTTTTATTAATGATGTTGTTATAGTTGATAGCTAGTAGAATATGGTTAAACAGTAGAAGGATGTTGCAGTTGCTTGAATTGTAAGGATTTTGGGATAATAGTGGATAGTCATTCTTATAATATGATATGTACTAGACTTGTTATATTTATGTTATGAGGATGTATTGGATTATCATGAATATTAATGGAATGAGACCCCCATTCCAAATATTTGTTTTGTTCCTTTTATATGAAAACGATGTGTTGCTTTTTTATTCCACAACTATGTTAATAAATGAATTCTTATTTAGTATAGTTGTGCCACATTTTGTAGTAGAAGGTAACAATAATTATAAGGGCTTGTTTGTTCATGGTGGTATGGGAATGAGTTGCACTTGAATGAATGGGGACTTGCATAAGTAAATAAAGGAACCCTATATGGTGGAGAAAACGTTGGCCATGATGTCCATGTTGCATTTGATTCATATAGAATTTAGTATCGTGTGATGCTTTGGGTTAGACTTTCCCCTCTCCAAGCATTGAATATGCCAATTCTTGGACTATAATAGACCACCTTTGATGGACACTAATGCAAACTCATGTTTGAGCCGAATAGCTTTGTCATTCAACCTAATGATTTAGGGCATCATACTGATAGTAATTTTTTAGGGCATCATACTGACAATAAAATTTTAACATTTTAGGGTATGATTTAGGGAATCATACTGAAAGTAAGGTTTTAGGGAATCAATGATTTAGGTCATTTTTTGGGTTGTTTAATTCCAAACGTATGCTACTGCCAATTTGGTTAAACATAATGAAAACTATGCAAGCTTAAATTTTAACAACCCAAAGTATATGTGTTATATAGTTAAGATGCTCAATGTGTTTTCATCCGAGTTGGGTTCATCCTTAGGAGCTCCAATTGTTAGAAAAAGAGCATTGTAAAAAAATTTAATGGGCCTTATGTAAGGTTCTTTGGAAATTTATGAAGACCATGATCCCAAATCTGAAGGATGCTTAGAATAAGTTTTTCCTTGATGGGAAGAAGGATAAGACTATAGAATTCAATACCACCTGCAATATTTCAAGAGAGATTCACCTTTCGTAAAACTAGGATCAACTGTCCTCATAAAGTAAGGAAAATGGTAAAAAACATGTTTGATAACAAAACTGAAAGTCAGGTTATGTAGATTGAGAAAAAATTAATCTCTCTAGATCTTGTATCTTTTCAAAGGATAGAGGAATTCTTAGTTCATGTCAAGGATGACCACAAATGACCACAGAATGGGTCATTTGCCATTCTTGCGAAATCATACTGAAATGTGTGCTCCCCCTAACATGTAGACTTCTTGATTTGCTGAAACATGTGCTCCCCCTGTCATACTATTGAGATTCGTTTGGAGGTATGTTTATGAAGACTTTGACTGTACCAAGCTTGGTTTCTTTTGAATGATGTCTGCTACAGAGCCACTACAAAGTCTTATCAAATACTTGAACAGGTCTCTCCAAAATAGACAAATACTTTGTTGCAAGTGTTTTCCCTAACTCTGTGAACATTAATCATGTGAAGAGTAGTATTTTTAAATATCTTTGGATAAGTATGTATGCATAATCTAGGAATTATAAATTTTGTTGAGGACATATCTTCCTTGCATGTGGACATAATTTTGGTCCCTAAACTCCACCTAATTTTGATATCACCATTAGGATCAAAAATTAGGTGCACAAATGAAAATAGTAGTCATTGCACCATTAGGATCATAAATTGCTTCCAAATTCACTTGTGTTGTTGCATTTTCCTTCAGTAATTGATTTGTTGATGGATACTATGAATTAATCCCATGGTACCATGGGAACATATAGTAAAATCCAAAATATTTCTTCATGTATTGCACCACATCAATAACTTTTGTTTCTTCATGGGAAGCTACAAGAATATACAACATAAGTTCTCGTCGGCTCCGAGTTTTGGTACTAGGGATCCTATATTGACATTCCACTTGCATAAGGTTGAAGAGGATATAAGATAATTGCAATATTAAGTGTGGAAATGTGTATATCATGTTTACTCATGAAAGCAACACCATTAGAATTAGAGTTACAAATTGTCACCTACCCCATGTGTCTTTTTCCAGTTTTCCTGCCTATGTACTTCCCTTTTAATATCTTGTTTCTTTGCAAAAGTCTCATAATGCATTTGATTAGATATAACTTTTTTAATTTTCAAAATTTCCTCTTACTCATCAGTTGCTTATTGGATTTTATAATTTTTTGTAAAGTACTTTACTTTCTCAGCAGAATCATTTAAGTTTTCATCAATTGAATTCAGACATGTAGAATTCAATAGAAGTCACAACATCTTTTTGAATCCTAATACACATAACTCCGTGGACCTTTTCGAAGATAATTTTGCACACTTTTAAATGGATAACAATAGGTTAATGATAATTCTAGGCAGTGATAAAAATCATAAGACAAAAGTAAAACTTCACCCTGATCACTTTTAATCCTGGGCAATGATTAATAATTTCAGGTGTGTCTAGACAGTCCATCCACCCTCTGCCCTAAGTCACTGCCTCAAATTAATTCTCAACAAACCACAAAAAAATTAATTTTGGGTGAAATCTCAGCATAAATAACATCAATCCTGGGTTTGTTGCAACCATGCAAAAGGCACCCTAGGCATAAAAAAGGGACTACCGTGCACCTTTAGGAAAATTGGAGCTACATATAATGATGAACCTGCATGTAAGGTGATGAGAAGAAATTGGAGGCTACCCTAATCAAGTCAATACTTCAACAATATACCTCAGATAGGTCATATCATTGATGTATCTCAAGATATTGTCAACAACAATAACATCCACCTTCAACCCTATCGCAAAGGATGGAAACCTTGCTTCAATAGTGAAAAAAAGGTAGGTTAGATTGATTGTTTTATTTTGAAAGAAGGTAGGTCGAATTGATGGTTTTACTCCTAAATTTTGTTGAATATGTTAATCCAAAAAAATGGTCATTTTGATTTTTCCACCACTTAATTTAGGTTTCTTCCCCTTGGGCTTTGCAATTTTTTTGATGCAATTTATGTAACTTCAATTCTTCAAATTCATGATATAGCAAGCCTTGGGCATACACATTTTGTATGTACCTAAAATGATAGATGGATAGTGTGTCCTACCCCAATACTTAGCTATGTTGATCCTATTTATAGTAGAATTTTTTTTTTTCTCAGACAATGTGGCCCTTTTGAGATTTTTGAGGTCTCTCTTGTTACTCTTACAAAAGTTGTAATAACAATACCATAACTTGTAGGAATATATCTACTTGAAGGCTCATACAAGCTTTGCCTAGTTTTATAGTATTTTAGGCTTCTAACTAAGGATGTCTTCCTTGTCTTCTTAGGTGTCAACAATGTTGAAATATCCATAAACAAGCCAAGGAGTTTAAGGGAGTTCATCCACTATCCATCTCTGCAAAAGTGAAACTTTATTCAATTTCAATGGTTGCATATATATTTTATATCCCAAGATATTTCCATTTTAGATTCAAAATGATACAAACTAGCCTTTATGTGTTGTTAGTTCCCCATCACACAACAAAACCAACTAGATAAGCTGACACAAGGTTCACTACTTCTTGTTGACCTTCATAGGTATAGGTGAAGATGGTTTTGTTTTGTCAAATATAGTTCAACGAATTCTTCAATAGAAATCCTAATGACCTTAATTTCTTGTAATAAAAACCATCAAGAATTTGAAACATATTCCTAATAATAAGGTGCATAATGTTTCTTAGGGGCTAGTTTTCCATCTTGAAATTCCACAATGTTACCTTCATTAAGTGAGAGTAGTGACAGAATCCATATTATATATATAAGACAACACTATCATTCAACACGACTAGCATATCGAAAAACTTCAAGGTTGATGGCCCCTAATGAACATGTGCAAATTAATTGTGCAATCTGCATGGTCTAGAGCTTCTTTGGTGTTTAGAGACACCTATGGGCCTATTCAAAGCCATTGCAATAAAAGATGACGACTTGTTGGCTTGAATATTTTGGGTTATTGTAGACTTGTAGTGTTATTGGTGTGAGACTTCTTATGAATCACTTAAATCTATCCTCTCCAATGTGATTGTTTCCTTTGTAAATTGATCGATTATGAGGTGCTTAGTTAACTGGAATTTGGGTTAGGTAATACTTGGCCATTAATAGAAAATCATGAATCTTATGGTTTATGCTTTGGGTCTAGAAGAAAGTATTAGGTATTTTGATGTCCTCCATTTGTTATTTGAACATTTTATCTCAATTGTCACTGTGTCTGATTTTTATTTGCCCCTCTTACATTTGACACGAGAAGATGACCTTTGTGGTTTAGACAGTTGGTTAGATTTAGAATTATTCCCAGGTGTGAGTGATATTTGATGTTTCCTTTCCCTTTTTCCATCCCCTTGGTTTCCAAAATCAGACAGTTCTTCATATTTTTGTAGCAGATTTCTCTTGATGTGACTGAAGCTCTTAGTACATCTAATAGACTGTTCTGTTGGTAGAGACTGTTGAAGATTAAAAAGGTTTAATTTATCCCCAAAAAACTATAGTGAACCTATATTTGGTGTTGAAGAAGCTAACCTCAACCTCTTTGATGATGGAGTAGAGAAGGACAAATTCAAGCTTCTCTTCTTGAAGCCTTCTGTATATGCTTAATAATCTCAACACAAACCAATTGATTCCTCCCACAAAGAGTCTATAAGACTACAATTTGTTTCAAACCTCAAGTTTGAGAAAATGACAACAATATCTTACACAAATGATAAGAGAATAATAAAAGATCAACAAGCATTAGTGTCACTTGAAACATAGATCATAGAAACTATTTATAAAGAAGATATGGTGTTCTTGTTGACAACATTAGGTTAATGTATTCCTCCTTGATGAGTGATCACAAAAGGATAAGAACTTGGGTTGAAGTTGGAGGTGAACCAAACCATTTGCTAATTTTTCTCCAAAGGTCCAAAATCCATTCAAGTTTAATATGGTTGGTTGGAGAAAAATACTTTGTCAAAATGATCAAAGTAGAATGCAAGCCATTTAATGCCACCCTATTAGGAAATTGACAAGATAATAACAAAGGATGAACAACATTAGCATCACTTGAAACACATATCATAGAAATGATAAAGAGAAAAGGAAACAATATATTTAGGTAAGTGTTTTGAGCCTTGTCGCACTATATTTACAAGACAATTTCAAAGGATTCATCAAATCATTGAGGAAGGCATGATACAATTAATTTAAGAGCCTTTTGATTTGTGCAGAATAGTCTTTTTTTGTTCTTTCTACTATGGGATTGACTTAGGGTTGAAAATTAATATGGGAAAACAAGCATCATCATGACAAGCTAAAAAGGAATAAATCAACAAAGATTACCGACTGATATAAATGTATTTAAAACATTGTTTTCATTCCTGGATGTGCCAAGTAGCAGATCTGGAAATTTCATCTCTTCACCACCATGGATTATATATATATATATATATGATTGTTGTAGGTTACCACTGGGAAATATGCCTCCAAGAATTCCTATAGCAGCTGGTATGATTTCTTCCATTATTTTGGTGGTACCTACTTGAAATCTCCCAACTCTGTTCAAGTTAGTGTTGCCTTAGGGTTGAAAATTAATATGTTAATGTTATACCATAACTTACTCTCCAATATTGTCTTAGATATGGGATGGAACATTGTAAAATCATATTTCCAAATCAACACTACCTTCTAGGGTTCCATATTCATCTACAAGGCAAAACTTGTGACATGAAGATACATACTAGATCAGCATAAAACTATGTTGATGTTAGAAGTATGGGTGAAAAATAGAAGAATACAAATCAAGGATAAGTTGGGGATAATATTCATTATAAAAGGACCTTTGGGTAGGTAGAACAGGGCATCAATTCATCCTCCATTGGAGTCCTTCAACCATTCATATCTCTCCCCTTCGTTCGTAGGTTTCAAAATATTTACTTTGGGAACAAAGTACTTACATAGTTCGATCAAAGCCATCAGCTGTGCAATATCCTAAAAGTATGGATATTGTTTCATGTTTCACTTTTGTTGTCAAAAGGAAGAGTTAAAAGTTAGGAAGTACCAAAGTTAGTCATTATGTGCATGTGGACTTAATGTAGGGAGAGAAGTCATATCTACTTTTTTGTTCTTGAATGGGAGCAATGATGAAACCACAATAGTGTTTTATAGATGGATATTTAATAACCATGGGAAGATTCATGAGTTATTCGTGAGAAATTCTAGTGTAGTCTTGTAGGATTGCCACTATGCAAATAAGGCATTGACTTGATAGTCACAATCCCATTAGTATGATAAATTATGGGAGAGAGAAAAACATACCTACGCAAATATTAACCGATAAGTATGGTTTCGGTGTATCATTTGGATAATAACATCCTCTAACAATAGTTGTTATTATGACTCTTAAAGGGTCCTACATGAGATCTGGGAACTTTTAGGCCCTTAATCTTTCAAGTTGAAGAAGCCATAAACAAATGTATGTGCACCCTAGCAATGATGGAAAAGATCATAAAACATATTAGGTAAAATGGATAATCATCTACAACATCACAACATAACAACTCTATATCACTTCTATCTGAAGTAAATGTAGATGAATGCGAATATATGTTCTTTCAAGGAGATAGTCCATTAAAGGAGAACCTCCATGCCCTACACAGACATATATTAGCATAAATTACAGTGTTGTATTTGCTGCATATGCATAACAATTCGTCTCAAGCTTGGCAACGTCGAAAGGCCAAAGTAAAATGGGCACAAGCATACATATGAAGTTTGTGAATGGACAAAGGGCATTTGGAACTCCTCTGAATTAAGTTTGTGTAGTGTTTGTTGTTATGGATTGCAGAGACCTATGCATTGGCTCCTTAAATGTAATGAGGACCAATCGCATTAGACATAGACTCATTATATATGCAAATATTATTGTTGAAAGGGGGTTAGGCCAGTAATAATAGCACCTACAAAGCCAAATACACAACCACCATAATCGCTCCAACGTTCTACATGTCATCATACTTGCTATATGTGATGTATGTTTCTAACATATTTCCAGAGACGTGAAATCATTGGTGACTAAGCATTGTGCCCATCCATTTATATTGCCAAATCCTTTAGGAACACACATTTATAATACATTATATAAATATTTGTGAGCATATCATAGTGCGATGGGGTTTTGGATCAATTCTTCTTGATCCTTGAAGTGTATATTCTTCTCTGGAAATTTCTACAACAAGACCAAGAAAAAATCCTACCAAAAATATTGAGATTTCTTACTAATTCCCACCAAGAAAGGATTCCATTTAAGACCCTTACAAGATTACTATCATGCATTGATAATTAGAGTATACGGGGAGGAATATTCTTTAGAGTTAAAGTAGGCTTGGGTCCCACTCATTTATTAAGTCACCTTGTCAAGAAAATTTCAACTAGAAATCTTTACTATCAACCTCCATGAATAAGAACATCTTCAAATCCAAATATTCAACCACCATTTTGGCATTGAATCCAAAGTTCTAGGAAATCCTTTGGGCATAAAAAACCCTAGAAAAGGAAGATATGGGCATAATCTCAACCCTACACAATGATAATGTTCAGCAGTTACAACCCTTAAAGGAGGAGGACAAGGACTATTACATATCATGATAGGAGGGTTTCATAGCTTATGGTCATCACTAAAAAAACTATAGAAGACTTATGGGTTTCTTTCTTGGAGAATATGGTGTCGATGCAACCTAATGCAAAGGGGTTTTTATTCTAATTTTTGGCTGAGTATGACATAGTGCACATTGTTGGTAAGTTCCCTAGTTTATGGATGAAGCTTGTCTCTTTATGAAGCCATAGTAACTTGGATTTAGTCAACCTATAGATTCATTAACAAAGACTTGATTTGGGTAGGAATTCCAATCTTTTGTTCGAATATTGGAATGGGATACCCTTACCCCAATTGGTAAAAATATAGGAAAGTTTATTATTATGTACCTAAAAACAATAAGGAAGTATAATACTGTGGATTGAATTTGCATTTACTTAGATTTAAGTCAAGGCATCCTTGGAACAATTGTGTTTGAGATAAGTGGTTGGAGGGGGTTAGGCCAGTAAAAATGATGGGTAAGGTTGAAAATGTTTATATTATATGACCCAAAGGAGTGTAGAGTAGGTTCTCAAATGTTTTGAAGGGTTTATTCCTTGGTTCGGAATGATAAGTGTTGAAAATGCCTAAGCATTGCCTTACAAATGAACTATGTATGAAAAAATCCACTCAGGGTTATGTGGTGACAGAAATCAAAGGTTCATATATGCAACTGAAAAAATAAATGGTTATAAAAAATCAACACTTTAGATTAATTGGCTGAAGCATTTGATATGGAACAACTTGATTTCTATATCATCTTAAAGGACTATGTTGAATTGTTATACTAGGGATTTATTGATATTATTCAGGATAATGATATCAACATTATGTCATGCTTATAAGTCTTTCCAAGTTTTTTGCTGGTATTTTGCTATGTTTTTGCCAAAAAAAAAATCTGGCCATGGCGCAGGTAGAACCAAATAGGTATTTGTCAGACCTGTCTTCCTCCAGTGAGGGGATTTTGGGAATTCTAGAGGAAAGTGAGACATCTAGTAGGTTTACAAGGGCTAGATCAACTATATGTCAAAAGATCAGAAGAAAATTCAATAAACGCATGGAATTTTTTCTCAAAGGAGGGGGGTCATGTTCCTATGATGATGAGACAGTGGGAGCCATCAAGGTGCCCTTAAGGTACAAACACCTAGTGAAACAATGGGTTCCTAGGGATCTTCCTCAAGTAAACACTGATTTTTGTGTGAATGAGAAGATATATAGAATTGCGCCATCGTCATTGCATGGATTGGGGTTGTTTTGCATGGATGGCATAAAGGTTGGATACGACAGATGTATAGAATTGATGGAGTATGTTGGACCCTCTTACAACTACAGTGATTGGATGTGACTGATCCAATATACATGAAGTATGCGTAGATATGAGTTATCAGTGAATTATATACAACTGAAAGACAAAGCTCAAAATAAAGGAGCAACGTTGTACATGGACGGAAGGCCAAAAACAACTGGTAATATTGTGAGGTTTATAAACAGTATGCAACTGGGGTCTACACTTAACCAACCCAATTGCATATTCAAATCGCGTGAAGGAAACTGTGTCTTTGTATGTGCAATTAAATTAATAGCTGTTGGAGAACAATTTCTTATTAATTACTATTTGAATCGTGTAGATATAAAAACGGTTAGTATGCCTTTGGCACATCCAACAATTTAACCAACCTTTTATTAATTATTTTAACATATATAGGATTTTTTGTTAGCATATAATTATAATTTTCTAATCAATTTTGTATGTTGACTTCGCAGGGAGGTGATGGGGGGCTCATCACCCCAGCAGAAGGTGAGAGGAGTACACCACCCGCGAGTAAATAGGTATACATCAAAATGTTACGTTTAAAATTGTTTTAGTGATTTTCTGGTTTCATTAGGTAACTTTTAGTATGTTTTTGATGTAGGGTTCTCTCAAGGGCACCTCCCTCTCCATAGATGTTAGTAGACCTGACTCAAGGCGACAGGTATACATCGATATTACCAATGTAATAAATTTAGGATGGACAAACAGATCTGTTGTTATGTATTTTCATTAGCATATTCGGTTCATTTATATAATCTTATATATTTTCCATGCAGAGTGTTGATCAGGGAATCCAACCGGCTATTGATCAGCCGACTGCAGCATAAGGGAAACATGTAAACATGAATGTAATTCTCCATTTCAAATACTTTAAAATTGAAAACATGTATATTGTGTAGCATAATGTTTATTTTGTTATGTATTTTTTCGTTTTTATGTTTACGTTCATGATGATAATGTTGTCTACCTTTTTTGCAGGTTGACCGGAGAAAGTCCCCAACTATTGATCAGACAACTGGAGCCTCAAGGAAACCTGTAAACCTAAATGTAATTCCACATTCTAAATACTTAAAAAATGTGCACATATAAAACATGTAGCATAATGTTTATTTTTGTTATGTATTTGTT
The DNA here is from genome assembly GCA_001517045.1 of Pseudotsuga menziesii. NCBI lineage: Eukaryota > Viridiplantae > Streptophyta > Pinopsida > Pinales > Pinaceae > Pseudotsuga > Pseudotsuga menziesii. The sequence continues at coordinate 1,986,535 of LPNX011197589.1, forward strand.
AGCTTTTACATATTGTGTTAATTGTGATAATGTTCTCTACTTTTTTTGCAAGTGGTTGATCGGGGTAAGTTCCCAGCTGTTGATCAAACCACACCCTCATCTAGACATCAGGTAATCCTAGATATAATCCTATGAATCTATCATGATAGACAATTTTTGTTAATATAATTTTTTGTGCACACTATTACTTCAAAGACTAAGCAATGTTTTATATATTCTCTTGCAGACGGGGGATTTGGTTTATGAAACACCGTCTCAACACTCTTTACATAATGAGGTCTCCCAGTTGATGAAAGATAGTGAAATTAGAGGGTCTGCAGACTCGTTGAGGGTGCTACAGAATACCAGGGAAAAACAAAATGAGGAGATGGTTCTTCTGACATTGACAGTTCCACAAATAAAAGAGATCGAATCAAATATTCAATTATTGTTACATAGACGTAAACAATTGGAAGTAAGTTCCTGAATAATAATGTAAATTCATTTAGAACTTTATAATGTTTAATTTTATATGCTATTGAACTTATAATACAATGGTTTGAATTTATAGCTTGTTATGGAGCTTTGCAATGGTGGTGAAGGCAATGTTGGTCCCAGTGACCAAACCACTCCACATACACCACATACTGCTCCCTTATTGTCCACTAAACAGTCAGGAACATGCTCTGCGACACCCCCGAGGCCACCAGAGGGTGCAGTCGATGCTTCCCTACCCACAACAGATGCTGCAGAAGAAGGGGTGGATGCAGGGTTAGATAGAGAGGTGGATACATTTCCTGGATCTTCTTGTGTCACTAGCACTGGTTCAATAGTCTATACATTTTTGGTGAACGAAAAACTGGTTCCAATAAAGATAGAGAATATTCTAGATGATTATAGATTGTTCAATTTATTTTTTATAATTTGTGTCTAATATACCGATAATATTTTTTAATGTTGACTAATGACGACATTAATGTTTTGCAGGAAATGATGTTTTTTATAAACATATGAATGAATTGTCCTTGGATATCTTCAAGCCCACCATCCACACAATGTGGAACAAGATGCCAAAATATTTAAAGGATGAGATGACTAATTGCTTGGTTGGTCTGTTCAGAAAAGATACCTTTGATACATCGAAGGTCCTAAAGAAGGATGGACAACATCTGAATATTGTCTGAGATGAGTATAGGGTTCACCTAGAAAATAACCCTAGGTATAAGCTCCCTCCAATGATTCCATATATGGAGTGGAAAGCCCTGGTGGAATATGGAAAAGAGAAGGGCCTGAGAAAAGCAAGAAAGATACCACCAGGAACAGGGAGGTATGCAATACATTCGAAAATGTATTGGTAAGACTTATTATTATTCATTTTTATATCAAATTTGGTACATAGACTAACGTATTTCAACACATGATTAGGCTCTCGAACACATCTAAGGCCACCAAGGAAATAATTGCAAAAATTGACCAGCACAAGCTTGGGCCTGGTCGTTACTTGAACTTGGTAGCCTGATATGTAAGTATTACAAAACCCGAATCCTCATCCAAATATCATACAGATAATTATTTTCATTTTGTTCTGGAAAAAAATGTAAAATTAATGACATCATGCAAATATGAAGGCCGACCAGTTCAAAGAATTGTCTAGTGTGGATTACATGAAGCTCAGCTTCGAACAGGGCTTTGACACCATTGTTGAACACAAGAGAAGCTTTTCTGGTCATACTGCATGATCTTCTGCTGATCCATATGGTGCGCAGGTATGTAAAAATTGTATAGTTTAATGATAATTTATTAATTCATGATGCAATTTATTCGTTATAAATAAATTAACATAAATTACTTATTCCTTTTTGAGTAGGAAAGTAATGATCCTGTTCATGTAGAGGATGTACATGACCAACCAGACGAAGATCATGCTTTGATTCTTGGTAATGAATTTATTAATATGTTATTGTTTTGTATAGATAATTGCAGATGATGAACATTAATTCTAATTCTACACAATTCAACTGCAGAGCATGTAGATGCAGATAACACTGAACAGGTTGAGCCTATGTAGAATAATGATGAACATGCTAATGTTCCCATGGCAGGTAAAAAAACACATTCGTAATGTTTTTTTAAATGAATTACTCATCTTTATAAAAATAAAAAATATATTAATGAAAGATTTTGACATTATTGCAGAAATTCGTCGCCCCTCGCTGGAAGTTCAACCTTGCGAGCAGTCTAGTAGGGAGACCGAGGATCATATTTCAGAAGATGTGACTATGACTAAATATTTAAAGAGAAGAAAGTAAAAAGGAAGTGACTAAACAAATTTTGAGTAATTCTTATTTATAATAAAAAAAATTTACATGGTTTTTTCCTCTGTTTCATGAATGAATGGTTAAATGAATGCTTTAATGAATGGCTTATTGATTTTTTATTTGCCATTGACTAAATGAAAGGTTTAATGAATGATATAATGAATGGTTTAATGAATGGTTTTTTCATTTGTTGAATGATTGAATGGTTTAATGAATGATTTAATGAAAGCATCTTTTAGCTATTGAGTGAAATAATTTGCAGTAGATGCATTGTTATTTACATTGTGAAATACTGAAATAAATTGTTATTTGCAAGTAGATGCCTTGGGTTTGGGGAATTGAGAGTGATGTGAGGGGGGGAGGGGCCATAAGAGCTTCCACCTTCACGTGGTTGGTCATGTTTACTATACAATATTAAATTATTCTCAAAACATAGAGGAGCTCAATGAATGGTAAGGAAGAATAAATTAAAAATCAACTATTTCTATAATTTTAGTGTTTAATTTTCACTATTGCTATTTGATGCCTCCATTGGAACTTGTTACAGATAGCGTTGAGAAACATTTTCATAGTTAAGAGGCAAGAAATGGCATTTTGATGTGATCGATGACCTTATATACATAGTGTTTTTGGTTATCCATGTTTTATCAGGTGATCTATTATTAACAATTCATTTACTTGAATAGTTGAATACTATTGTAATTTACATTGTAATAGTATTGTATTTATTTAGATTGGTTTTTTTTATTTTCATAAACAAACATAAATTTATTTGATGGGTCCTAACATGAAACTATTGCAATAGGACAAAATTTGAAGTATGTTGAATTATGTTTTGAAAGGTAAAGCAGAAGAAGACAGTGCGAAGCTCCACAAATCAAGGTATAATTATGTTTTTTTTGTTTGATTGAACTGTGTATTGGGTATTTATGCATGTGCACACACACACATTTAGTTGATGATGATGATTACCATACATTCAGGCAAACTTTGTTCTATCTAATCTAAAAACTTACCTTAAATAGTTTGATTTATTAGGATAACTGGCCCCTTGGTAATACTTTACCAATTCCATATAGCTATGAATTCCATATGTACATGAAAATATATGGGAAATGGCCATTTGTCGTCAGACATATGGCTATGAATTACATTTTATTCATTCGTCATATTTTTTGAACATTGAATCACCCAAGTAAAACTTATATGCATGTGCATAACATTGAATTGAAGGATCATAAGAGGGAACGCTATTTTATTTGTGGGTGAGTCTTGTTTTCTTTCTTTTATTTTAAATCTAAAATCTAAATAAGGACTTATTTTTGCATTTCAAATTACACCAAGATATCTTCCACATGTAAAAACATCCTCCATAAAGCAATGATGTATGATGACAAGTAGAAGCAAACCCAAACCTCCAAAATACCCTAAGATGCAATGTTTCACCTTGTCCACAAAAGTGTCCAAGAGAAGGCCTCTCCAAACTGAAAGGAAACCTAAAATTATGTTGTGTCTCCCCCAAGTCACATTCAAGAAATATGCCCCTCCAATAATATTCATATAGAAACAAAAAAACAACTTATAAGAGATATCGGTCTCTATATATCCAATGGACTGATCCAATACTCAATTAATATAGAAACAAGGCCTTCCTTCAGTGAAAAGTATCCTCCAAGTCCGAGCGCTTGCCGAAAGAAGACTTCAATGGTGTCCTCAATCCTATGTAGACATAGTTGAAATACCTTGTAAATGGAACTGGATTCCTCTAAGGATGACTTATGTGTATTGGATCGACATTTTTAAGCATCATGTGATATATAGAGGAGCCTTTATAACACATAAATGTTGCCATACTTCTTCACTGCTGAGTTTTTATTTCATAGATTGTACCTTCATTTTACTAGGAAAGGTGCACAAAAATATTGAAACATGATTCAAAGGTGGATTAGCCCTTAATGAAAGTGAAGACAATCCATTTGGTCCAACGCTTCTAAAAACTTCACCCTATAGTGCTTAAAAATCAACATAATATGCCATGTGAGCTTCCTAGAAATGATAATGATGAAGTGCTACTGTTGATTCGACGCCAAGAGATAGTTCTTTGCTACTACAATATGCCCAAGGACAATTTTATGCTATTGTTCTTTACACATATCTCACCGAAACATGGTATTTTGAAACCTATTGTTGTGTTATACCCATTAATGTTTCCTAGATTTCAAGGTTTAGAGCCATTCTCATCAATACATATTCCCAAAACCAAATTACCGCTCATTAGGAGGTCAAATAGGGCTAAGAAATTATTTTAAGGACCAGGATGTGCCCAACAACATGGATATTTAGGGTCATTATTGTTTTTCATTACACCAAAATTCCCATAGACATGGATTTACTTCTCAAATATCCACAAACTCTACCGAGAACAAGCTCAAAGTCATATCAGACTTTCTGTATATCTTTGTTTACTACTGGTACTTATTATAAAAAGTTCCCAGGTCTAATTTTTAGCCACTTTACGTAGTTTTCCAACCGTGGTAATGCTACAAACATAAATATAATTAATTCGAATTAATTTAAAAGTAAATAAATTAAGATTAGTATCAAATGAAAATTTAAGGGAAAAACCTATTAGCTAGAATGGCTTTGATACCAACATAGCAACGGAAGTGCTAAAATAACATAAATGTTTTGCAATTTGAATGTATAATATATATGTGTGTGTTTGTGTGTGTGTTTTGCATATAAGACATGTTTTGGTTGTTCTCTGTGTATAAGGCATCTATAAATATTATGCAATTTTATGGTGCTTTCAATCAACACATGCACATACCCTACCACCCTCCTTAATTGAACCTATGATCTCAATGAAGATAACACTTGTTATTTTATCCATTAGGCCCACTCAGTCTATACACTTTTTGGATCTTGATATTTATGGATGATACATATTCAGTAAAGGATAATAGAAAATATACAAATAAAACATCCATTTGAATGGGAACATATGTGTGGTAACCTCTCTTAAATTTAGGATCTTTAGTAGACATTATGTTGATATAGATGTCTATTAAAAGTCACCTTCTTGAATCCTTTTGTTAGGGGTTGTTTTTTGTGGGTTGTGACTAACAACACTAGGATATTGGGATTCCATGCCTATATTTACAATTTTCTTATTTGTCTGCCTAGACTATCTCAATCGAGGTGCCACATTATGCATAGTTACCACACAACAAGACATAATAATGTATTGAACATGTAGTGGATTTCTTGCAATTGATGATAGGATGGAAATCTTTGAGAGTAGCTACCAAATGTCACACTAACATTTCACATTAGAAATGTCTTCAAACTACCATTATATGGAACACCATAATTTTTGTAACCAAATACCTATTGTAGCTGTGGGTTTTCTGGGTTTACAACCACATTATCATGGATTTTCAAGTCAATGTTTTGGATTCTACCAATGGGTCCATCTTCAGGACCATGAATTATGCTTGGGGGTGTTACCTCCCAAGCTTGCAGCACACTTTTCAGAAATAAGGATGCACCAAGATTCAGGGACGTCAATGGCCATAATGTGCTTTAATGCAAATATATTTGGGTATACTGCCAAGTTCACATTCAAATCCTTAGTCAAGCAGCAGAAGATAATATTAGAGATCAGTAGGGGTAGAACCCCCTCTATTCTCTTCCACCATCAAAGATTTAATAGGACCTCCTACAACAAAGGTAATAGCTTCAAAATTGTGGATCCTCTTGACATGACTGAAGGAGACTAAAAGAGACCTAAAACAGCTTGAATTTGTCCCAAAAGGCCTAGGAGATTGATTATACAACATGTAGGAGCCATTACACCATATAACCACCAGTTTGGAATCTCTGAAAAATTGTATCCTATCAATACCTTTATCTATTTAGTGTTCTTCCATTATCAAATAGCTAATAGGACCTCAACAGCAAAGGAAATAGCTTCAGAATTTTGGATCATCTTGAGATGAGTGAAGGGGACTGAAAAGAGACCTACAACATCTTGAATTTGTTTCAAAAGGCCTTGGAGATATATTATGCAACTTTTAGGAGACATTACAACATTTAATCACTAGTTTGGAGCCCCCAAAAATCTGTATCATATCAATACCTTTATCTAATGCACTATTCGATGTTCTTTGGCCATCAAAGATCTAATATGACCTCCAACAACAAATGTAATAGATTTAGAATTGTGGATCCTATTGACTTGAGTAAAGGAGTCAACTGAGAAGAGATATGCAGTAGGTTGTTTATGTTTCAAAAGTTCTGGGAGATAGATCATGCAACCATGGAAACTGTAGGATTCATTCCACTATTCAACCACCAGTTTGGACCTGCATCCTATCAGTACCTTTATCCAATGCAATATTCAATGTTCTTCCACCATCAAAGAGCTAATAGGACCTCCAGCAACAAAGGCATAGCTCAACATGGATGAAGGACACTAAGAAGAGATTTGCAGAAGCCAGCTTGAATTTGTTTCAAAAGGTATGGGAGATAGATCATGCAGCCATGCAACCTATAGAATCCATTCCACGATTCAACCACTAGTTTGGAGCAGAAAACATGTATCCTATAATTACCATTATCTAATTCAATATATAATAGGTTCAATGTGACAGCAAGTGACTTTGCATTTTTATGTGTAGCTCTACGTAAACTGATCCTGAAGTTGACAGAGTGATCTGAATGGAATAGTGTTTCAGATTCATAAGGACCATGGTTTTCCTGGTTGGTACCATAAAAAATAATGATCAAGAAAAAAATATATCAATTGCAAGGGGATTGCAATTGCCAGTTCCTTCTCTTCTTTTGAGGTTGTTTGAGCTCAACATATATAGGACAAACAAAAAAATATTGACATTGAGAGTGTTTTTTAATCGCTAGTGTTAGGATTAGTAATCCTCCCTTGTCCAATTTGGCCATATGTCTAAATCAGGAGTCATGTCTAATTTGGGATTCCATCCGGTCTATTTTTAGTCACTAGCACCATTGGGTCCACTTGGCCTAATTGAGGCACATGTTCCAGTTACTAAAGTGCAGGGAACACTAATTGAGGCCTAATTCCACTTATTGCACTTGCATGCATTAGTTTAGGAGCCTCCTATACCAATCCCTATAATTTAGGAGCCACTAGGAGTACTTATACCAACAAAGGTCAGTTGAGTTGAGTTGGTGACTAATCAAGCTGAGTTAGGAGTCAGTTACATTCAGTTCTAGTCCTCTACATTCAGTTAGCACTAGGTTTGCATGGTTGCATGTAGGAGAGGTGCATTTCTCACCTACCATAGTCAGTTAGCCTCAATTAACACTGAATTGGACACTTGATTTGTGTTTTAGAACTCCGTTGAACTCCGATAATGGTTTAGAAAAGTTTAGTTAACTATTGAGTCCTCCGATAATGATTTATACAAGGTCTTAGTTTCCTATAGTCAAGTAGAGTCTAATCAATTTGAATTTCCTCATGTGGATTCAAATTGCTTGTGTCTATTTAAGCCATTGTAATTCATTGTAATGATTATCTAATTACTCTTTGATTAATGAAAAGCATTCATAGCTGCAAACCATTTTTGCACTATTTCATTCTTCAATAACTGAGTAAATTATGTGATCTATCTTGTGAGTTGTATGTTTGTCAACATATCTACGTGCTTAATTTAATATGGTATCAGAGCCTCGGCAGACAAGGCACTTCTCCTCATCAGATTTCCTATTATATCATTTTTTAGCAAAATTTCTCCTTCCAACTCTGCACCAGAAGCATAAGGTTTACCACTTAATACCCCAAGTTAAGGAATTGTTGATCAAGATTGATCAACTATGTTGGGTGTGATGAAAACCTGAAATGTGTAGGTTGTCCGACCTTAAGGTTCCCTTTTTTGTTTTGCAGGTATAACTTCAAAATGAATTCATCAGTTCCTCTTATCACCCAATCCTTAGACTATTTTGAGTGGAAGATGAAGATGTTTGTATTTCTGAATAGACAAGATCTCTATTAGGTGTCTGATGGATTTGGTAGAGTCTTTTCAGAGTGAGATTTACTGGCTAAATGCATGTGATGCAGCTTTTGGAATAATGAAACTGGCTCTTTCTCCTAGCCTGCGCTACCTCAGTAGATCTATTATAGATCCACAGGAACTCTGGACAAGATTGGGCATAACCTTTGGAATGATTGAAGAGCATCATAATAGCACTTTGGAGAGAATATACAGAACCATAAGCATTCTAAATCCAAAAATCTCGACCTCCACTCTCTATGATGAAGTTGTTCAAGATGAAGAAGAAGCAGAAGCTTCTACACAGTCAATTCGAATTGAAGGCAGTCTCCTTGCAGTGACTCCTTCTCCTGATGCTCCGGAAGTTTATGAGATATTTGATATCTCATCTCCTCATATGTATGAAATATAAGAATACATTCAAATCTCTGATATTGAAGAAAAATACTATTGCACTTCCATGCAAACATTCACCAGTGATTTTCCTTTGAATTCTCTACAAAATTTGCCAGTAATTGCTTCCAAAAGTGAAGAGGAATTCGATTTTCTCTCTCTAATGTTGCTGCTGGTGTGAAAATATGTAATGCCTTGGATATTTTGGATTAAATATCAGATTACTAGAGTGATCCATTCACTCCCCTTGATCTATATCTTCCTGCAAACTCCTGCAAGATTGCATGCACTAAAATTCAGAATTTTGAAGAAGAAGAAAGTTGCGCATCCACCGTCTCGGTTGACCATTTCTTTGGATATGATATGAACCTTATTGTATCTGATATTATCTTATTTGGATATTATCTGATATTTATTTTTTCAATATTTCAAATTCATAATCTTTCAGAACTGCTTGTAGTTGTTCTCATTAATTTTGTGAACAAACAAGTACCGCAAGTCTCCTACAAAACTATTGCTGGGGATTTGATTTCATTTCACAGTTTTGGATCTGTTGCAAAACTATTTAGATATGATTTAATTTCTGATATTATATTGTTTGGTTCAAATTTTAAAATCCAAGAGATTTCAGTCATGCTTGTAGCTGTTCTCACCAATTCCTGTGTGAAAAATCAAGTACCGCAATTTCTCTTCAAAATTGTTGTTGGGGATTTGGTGTTAGTTTCCTCTTATGAGGTTGATGATGTTTTATTTTTTGAATCATTATATATTTTTGAATATATATCATACTATGGAGCTCAAGCATTCACTCTCCACAGTCCCAGTGCTTCTCTACCATTGATCACATGCTCATCTCCTCACAAAACTAGTAAAGATGAAGACATTCTGCATCCGCCTGAACACTTGCTCCTAACACTTGGGGCTGATTTTAACACTATGGTTTTCTGTTCATGACTGAAACATATCAGTTTCTTGAGTTTTCCTCACATGTTTTGAATCCTCAACAACCTTTTCTCACTTATCAATTGATTTCAGTTGCTCTACATGGGTCCTGTGTTCATCCGGAAACTGTCTATAATTCTGATTTAGTTGAGCATGTCATTCTTCTTCCAAAGAGGAATATTCCTCCAAACATAATTAAGGATAGGTTCACATGCCAGGGCCCAAGATACCTGTGCACAAAAGAACTAGATTGATACTGATTCTACCTGCTTAATTAGAGGGGGGGCTTTTTTCCCATGCAGGTTTTCCCCAACTCCTTGTATTGAACAGCTAATTTACTTTACTTGATGTAATGGGTGACCTATGGTATTAGTTACTAGGGCCCACATATTTTCCAAGTTAGAATTCAGGGGGGGTGTTAGGATTATTAATCCTCCCTTGTCCAATTTGGTCATATGTCTAAATCAAAAGTCATGTCTAAATTGGGAGTCCATCCAGTCTATTTTTAGTCACTAACACCATTGGGTTCACTTGGCCTAATTAGGGCACATGTTCCAGTTACTAAAGTGTGGGGAACACTAATTGAGGCCTACTTCCACAGATTGCACTTGCATGCATCAGTTTAGGAGCCTCCTAGACCAAGCCCTACAATTTAGGAGCTAATGGGAGTACCAATACCAACCAAGTTCAGTTGAGTTGAGTTGGTGACTAGTCAAGCTGAGTTAGGAGTCAGTTACATTCAATTCTAGTCCTATACATTCAGTTAGTGCTAGGTTTGCATGGTTGCATGCAGGAGAGGCACATTTCTCACCTACCATAGTTAGTTAGCCTCAGTTAACACTGAATTAGACACTTGAGTTGTGTTTTAGAACTCCGTTGAACTCTGATAATGGTTTAGACAAGGTCACTTAACTATTGAGTCCTCCGATAATTATTTAGACAAGGTCTTAGTTACCTACAGTCAAGCAGATTCTAATCAATTCAAATTTCCTCATGTGGATTCGAATTTCTTGTGGCTATTTAAGCCATTGTACTTCATTGTAATGATTATCTAATTACTCTTTGATTAATGAAAAGCATTCACAGTTGCAAGCCATTTTCGCACTGTTTCATTCTTCAATAACTGAGTAAATTGTGTGATCTATCTTGTGATTTGTGTGTTTATCCACAGATCTATGTGCTCAATTTAATATCTAAAGCTTGTTTTAGGGAAGCATAATCAAGTTCAAGTTGAAAATTTGGTTGAGTATTTGAAGATATGCTGCTTATTTTATAATTCATGTTTGTAGTGTGATTCCTTATGCTTGATGTGCTTGTCAAACATAAGTGTATCTAAATATTAAGTTCCTTTGTCTTCCTCGAGATCTGCCATTTCCTTATCTTCATTTATATTCATTAGTAGTCTCAACCTTGAGACCTATCATTTACATGCCATTGTAGACTCTATGAGTAGGATACCATTCTATTATTAGCCTTTAGGTAGAAGTAGAGTTTGGTGTTTTTTCTGACAATATGTGTGCTCACACTTAAATTGATATAATTTCTTGTGGGATCAATGGTCAAGAACATGTGTTTCCTTCTTGTGTGCATTGTTGGTATTGTGCTCATATCATTCTTGGTGCCACTTCTTTCTATGTGATACCATCTTTCTTTTTTTCCTTTACTAACATTATGCTATTCTTAACTTGCATTAGCACCTTGTTATTATTTTTCAAGCTTACTTCTTTATGTGCATTATGTCCTTATATTCTAGAATAATAGATAACATTCCATAGAAGTTTTGATTTCTTCCAAAATTGTTCATCAATTTTTCACTTTCAGTGGAAGGCCATTTGTTAGATAGTGTAAGATGTCTGAGATGTTTTTCATGGCAAAAAATAACTTCTTTTGAGAGAAACAGTAAAGAGCTACCTGCAAAGTGAGTTTCTTATAACTGGAGATTATTCCTAGGAAGCATTTCATGTATCTTAAAATGTTTTATCGAAAGGAAGAATCACTCTAGCAAGTTTGATTTAGTGGATGCTTCCGAATCCTGATGATGATTCAGAAATTCCATATTGCATTAAATGATTAAATTCCCTGCCACCTTATTGATTGTCTCTTCTGGAAACAAAATCTTGGTTGGTTCAGTGTTTCATTTCGAATGATATTTATATTGAATTATCTTTAGACAATTTTTAAGAATAATATTCACCCTAAGTTTACCTATGTGCAGGGTATAAAAACTGACTTAGTTCTCTGCAGTTATGATGATCTCATTCTTGTAAGTTTTTAATCCTATTTTTGAATTTGTTCTTATTTGTCAGACAATCTGGCTTGAATTGGTTTCTTATGTTGCTTTGGTTTCTCACATAAGTGATGGAAACCCAAATAGGGACAATGGGGACAATGCTACAGGCCAGGTTTAAATTTATGTTTATAGGTGTTGTTGCAACTTATGTATTTATGAAATTCTCATCTCCTTCAACATTGGTATAATCTTCTTTCATGCTTATTTTATGACTATCTTGTAAACTTTACTATTTTAAAGCAGTTTCTATGGTATAAATGGGTTTTAACCAAAATATCTTGTTATCCTCCAATGCCTACATAATTCAACTTTGACAATGAGCCTAGTGCTTGGATAAGATAGCTTTTCTAGTCATAGAAGGATACATGTTGAGTTAAGATTTTTCTTCCTCATTTAAGCCCTAACTCCTTTAATATGAACATTTTGAGGATGATTTAAAGTCAAAAAGTTTGAAGGGTGAGGTGTAGGCCAAAATTCCTTAGTTTGGAAGCTTCTAATATGATTCCAATTCCCCCATTGGAATGTCATTTTTTAGTGAAGAATCCCCCATGCTGAGATCAATCTTATTGTTGGGGAATAATTTAAAGATCATGTACTGAGACACAAGAAAAAATCCCTCATGGGTAGTACTGCCTCTCATATTGTGTGAGAGTTACACTTGTGATTTTGATCACAAATATCAAGCTTGCCATGATAAACCCTTCATTATAAGAAACAACCATGGTAATAGTAACATAAGACATGGTTCCAAGGTATTTAAGAAAATGAGTAAAGAAGAAATACTATGGTAGAATTTACAATTGAAGGGACATGGAACATGAAATCTGTCACTACCAAAGTAAGCAACTAAGTATCAATCTTCAGGTAGGGAGCAACAGAGAAAACCTTGATAAGAAATCCTCTAAAGACCTATCTACAATTTATAAAATCATATAAAGTTTGGAAATATTTACTGGAAAATTATAAAGGCTCAGCTATCTATATGATCCAATCCTTAAATTATTCTTAAAATTGTTGATTTATAAGTCACACAAGTTTTGTGTTTTATGCAATGATTCTCTCTGAGTACAGTTTTCACTGAAAAAGTTACAAGGCTTGTCTGGCAGTTTAGTGGAAGGAAAACTAATTTTAGTGTGACAATTTCTATGGAAGTGCTTCCAACTTCAATTTCAAGACATTTAAACGAAGATCCATCCGTAACTATGTAATGTGAAATCCCTAGAAATTCCAACTTCAGTTTCAAGACCTTGTCCCATGGGAGACAAATCCCTAGAAATTCCATTAGGCCATTAAACTATAAAGAATGAAATTGGTCATGTAGTTGAAGATATAATGAAGCACAAATCCTAAACCAAGAAAAAAAAAAAGTCCACCTATGCCATTAATTTTCCAAACAAGTTCATTTTTCAAATTAATTTAGGGGATTATAACCTCCCTCAAGTATAATATCATTATAGAAGAGCATCCCCAATATTGATCTTCTCCTCTTCCTTCCCTTGTTGTTTCAAGGCTCCATATCATCACAAGTATACTAGGATGTGAGACTAGTTGTAGCTTTAAGTGAATAGGATTGGAGAGGGTGTAAAATGATTTTGAGAAAGACAAATTGTAGTTAGTGGTGAAGCTAAGCAAGCTTCTAAGACCCAATCCTAATAAATTCATAAGATCATGGGTTTAACAAGGATGTTTCAACTTTCAATCCCAAATGAAAGATAACTTCAAGTTATTGGAGTAGAGTAATAAGAAAGATAATATTATAGAAAGAAAAACCCCCAAACAAAGTACTTGTTTTATAATCAACACCTCATGTTTTGGCTATATTTTCATAATTTTTTCAGTCATTATAATATGTGTCCTTTGGTAATAGGGTAATATTTTGATGTGTGTTTTTCATTGTTGCAATACGGTTACTTTTAAATTACCATGATGCTTGTTGTTGATGAGTTGGTGGACCAATGGTGGAGAGTTGTGAATTTCACTCTATCCCATTATGATAAGGCTATAAGGGTGGGAATCCCGTTGGAGTTTGGGATCCAGACTTCGTCTTTAATCTCCATACGCATTGACCCTTGATAAGTGATAGGTTACCTACTAGTTGGGGCTCACAGGATGCTTGCAACTAACCTATGGTTTATAGTGGTAGCCAATCATAATTGAACTTGGGTCTTGACCAAGTAATCTTAACCAATTTCTCATTCCTCTAGATATGATTTGTTTTGAAGCTATTAAGAGATCTAGATTAGTTTTAAGACAATTTTAAATAGTATAAGCCTAGGATGGTTTGGTATCAATTAAATGTAATGCTTTTACACCATTTAAAACTTGGTTTGATGTTACAATTGTATCACTACAACAATGAAAGGATCCATCATTGAAATTTGCATCACTTCCCTTTGTAATTAATTTTTTATTTTTCTTTTCTTTTTCTAAAAGTTTGATGCATTTGGGGCATCAAACTTTGCATTATGGTCATGCATTGGAATGAGACTTTGCATCAATTTTATGCATCAAAATGACACTTGAGTGTTGGTTTTTGTGTCGTATTAAATTCATTTTTGCATTTTATGTTATTGCTTGTGCCACACTTGCATGGTAGTGTTTTAAATCATATTTGATTCCAACTGCAATGCATTTTTTTGTTTAAAGTGTTAATTAATTAACTAATGGAGAAAATATTACTTTTTTTCTTTATAGAAATGGTTAATTTTTGTATTAATATAAAAAATAAATGGTTGTGGTCGTATTATCTATACTTTTAATGTAATAAGAACAATGTTCCATAGCCCAAAAATCCTTCAGTTTAAGACTTAATGTGAAGCTAACAACTAGGCCTTATCTACCGTGTATTCAAAATTATATGCCATTATCTTTACACACTGGCCAAGTGAAAATAGATCCTAAAAAACATAAGGAAATTGAAACAATTTTGTTACCATGCCTCGTATGGGCATTCTTCCTTCTTCCCACCACAGATTACAAAAGGGAGGGATATGTATTCTTGGCATGATCAGCCTCTTGTTCATTTGTTTCATTTTACATGGCCTTTGCTTAAGCCTGTCTAAAGGAATCGAGACAACTAGGGGATGTAAACTTCCTCAATTTCTCAAACTTGGGATTTTGATGCAACTCCAAGTGTTGTACTTTCTCTTGCGGTTCCTTTATTATATTTCCTTCCTCATCAATTTATCTCTTCCCCTACATTCAAAAGCACAATTTTCCATGTGCTTTCCTAACTATGTTTTTATTCTTATCAATTTTCTTTGAGTTTCTCTTAGGTCCCTTATATAATTATGTTCCTATTAATTCCTCTAGACTTCCCACCTTCCATTTCTTGTGAAAAAATTTCTTAGATTACATCATAGTGCCATTCACATCTTTGAATTGAATAATGGAAAGAGGAGTGTTCACAGTGCAGATAATGGTTTGGATGATTGAGATTTCCCATAATACAAATTCTTGATATAATTGATTAATTAAAGTCCCAAGGATCTCTTAATTGTTTTAGGTGTAGAACAAAGGGTTGGGAAAATACTCTTGAAACAACCATGCTATATGAACAATTAAAAGGCCCACAATTATTGTGAAATTCCCATTTGTGCCCACATAACCTCTCATAGTAACACATAGATTCGAACTGAAAGTATTATGTCCAACTTAGTTGAATGAGTTTCTCGAACCATAATAATAAATATGATTAATCCAATGAATACCTAAGTTTGATGCTTAAAATTGAATATTTCCCTCGAGAGTGTGCCCAAGGTTCCCATTCCCCACCACCAAGCAATAAATTCGTGTCATAAGATGTCTGAAAAGAAGAAATGCTTCCAGATATAGAACAATAATTTGATACCAAACAACCAATTTCATTGTCCAAATGTATGACACTCCAACACATTAGAAGGAGGATAAAAATAATCCTCAATGCCCTCCTTTGAATACCATCTATATGTTTCCAAATTCCCATCCAATTCATGGTATAAATGCCACATGTTCCACACATTCCATCCTCCTAAGATTCATAATGGAGAGCACCCACAAATTCAAATGATGACCACAACTACTTATCTTGTTGATCAAATTCAAATTCATGGTTTCATGGCCAAAAAAAAATTCAAGTATAACATCAGATATTTATGCCATATTGAAAACATGTTAAGTCTTAAAAAAGTAACTCGTTCCAATCATTGTGTAGGCACCATAAACAACTAACAACAACACAAAATTCAACCACTTCTACTTTTCTAAAGTTGAGAAGCAAGATCTGTAGAATTTACCTTTTAATCCAACTGATAAGAGATGAATGAATGTTATGTCTATGAATATTGATGCAATTCCCATCCACAACACCAAAAAGTCATGATGTTACATAAAACATATGTGGCCTTCTATGTCTGGATCCAGGGTTCCATTTGTCATTTTTTAGTCAACTACATGTTTTTTGAAGAATCATATGAATTAAACTCCATTTAGTTTTAGTTACTAAATGGAGATATGTGTTTTTTTATACAATTGCCCATTGTGTTTTGAAGATATATATATTTTTTTAATTATATAATTGGTTGTTGCATTTTCGACCACAAATGGAGGACGTTTGATGAGGTTGTTGTAGATCCGACATGAGAACCCGTTGATCGTATGACACACATGCATCGCAAATTTGACGTCCTCTCGATGACGTCCAACAAGCCTGCCATAGCTTCGACAACCAAGCCCGTCGGTTGTCCGACAATTGTAATTATAAATTTCGATGACATATTCAAGTAGAACCCGTCGGATGTCCAACTATGGAAAGTAGAATTTTTGACGACCAGGTGTCGAAAGTTTGACGGATTAATAATTAATTTTTACAGCAGAACTGACTGACATTCAACAATGGTGTAGTCGAATATTCGACGGGTATTGGCATGGTGTCGAATATCTGACGTTTTTCCACCGATGACAAAAAAAAATGCATTTGTCGAATAACCAACAGGGTATTGTCAAATTTCAGACATGGTAGCCGTTAGATTTTGGGCTCAATTTCTGTTGTGTGTACTAGTGAATACATGGTATTTTTCTTGCAGTGTAGGTTCTAATATATTATGAACTCATAGTTTTATGATGATAAATTATGTATGTATATGTTGAATACATGATTTTGTATGGCGATGTTATAAAATAATGCGCACTCATAGAGTTATGGAAACTAATTTAATCTGTATTGTCGTTATCCTCTTCTCATGCATGGGTGTGTGAACCATGGCTTCTCCCAAGACCCTCGGCATGCCATATATAAATTATTTTCATTTGTACATTTTATAACATCAAAGGGCATTCATATGGATAACATTCCATGGTGGCATCAATGTTAATGTTTTGAGCAAAATCAGAGATGCTTGAACTTTAAAACTTTTATCAAACAATTTCAACACTTATGAATTTCATAAATCAGCCAAATATGAATCTTTATATCATCCACATATGAATTTCATAAATAAATCAACCACATAAATCATCCATATAAATCAACTCCATAAATCATCCCTATAATCAATCAACCATGAGAGACAAGATATACCCTAGGAAAAACTTCCAAACACGGAGGATGGAAAACATAGAAACTCTTTCAGTATGATAGATATATTTGTAGAGAATGGTTTACAACTCATAAGAATATTTCCCAATAAGAGATATCACCACATCAGTAGAGAAGAGATATCCAATGTAACCCTACAAAAACAACTATATGCAACTGTATTGAACTTGCCATATGCCTAGCATATTAATAATAATAAAACAATCCTAGCATGAAAAAGGTAGTATATAGGAGGCTCAATAAACACACTGAGAGCACCACATAATGCATTCTCAAGTATGAGATAACTAGAACTCCATCCATACAAATATTATTCCCCTTCCTTTCCTCAATTAGCTTTAATTGAATGTTCATTGTCTTGAACTAAAAGTGAAATAACTTGAACTGAATGTTAACTAACTTGAACTAAATGTTATCTTACTTGAAATTAATGTTAACTAACTTGAATTGAATGTTAACTTACTTGAATTGAATGTTTACTAACTTGTACTTAATGTTAACTAACTTGAATTGAATGTTAAGTGACTTGAATTGAATGTTAACTTACTTGAACTAAATGTTAACTTACTTGAACTGAATGTTAATTGACTTGAACTGAATGTGAAATAAACTCAACATTTAACTAACTATTGGTCACTTAGTTAATAGGATAACTTAAATTTCGTCAATGATTCACTCTTGGTGCCATCCATGCACAATTTCTATTATTAACTTTTGCATGGATCTCTTTAGTTAACTCATGCATGTTGATTGATGAACATTAATCTCTTCTTTACTTAACTGATTAAATTCTCTAATAGTTCAAATGATGCTTTGACTGAGGCATTGATTGAGGCATTCATGTTTTACTAAAGCTTTATAACTTCAGCTCACTCAAACATTTGCACGAGCAATTCAAATTCGCTTTCTCTATGTTTTATCTCTTTATCATTAAATAATTAATACATAGTCCATATATGTATTATTTATCCATATTATCATATCATACTCAAAAGAATTATTCCATACATATAGATGATCATATATATTACCCTCGTTCATATAGTCATATGATAAATTAATTCACTCTTGGGATAACTAAGCGCTAAGGATACTTATAGCAATAAATGACCATGACTAGCAATATATCACATAGTATAACCACATGACTTGATACAATACAAGTCCATATCCATAATTGGATATCCATTCTCATAGGGTACCATATATGAGAATCATTGACTTGATACAACATAAGTCTAGACTTGATACAACACAAGTCCACAGTCTTGATACAACACAAGACTACTGGAATCTTGATACAACACATGATTCTAATCTTGATACAACATAAGATCACAGTACATGAATCCAACCTCAATACATGAGGGCATATATAGGACTTGATACAACACAATGTCCTGACTTGTTACCACACAAGTCTTGGAGAATGGCTCTTGATGTTATACAATCAAGAGATAGTGAATATTGTTTCTATGTTCGAGAAGGAACAATGCATAAGTTTCATGGACTTACAATTTCATCTTCTAATTCACCTAGTTAAGGAGGATGAATTAACTGGCCTGGTCTCATGATTTTGGATGTTCTTCTTAGAGAGGTATGTGAAAAAAATTAAGGGGTTCATCTGACAAAGGGAACAACCCGAGGGGCCTTTGATGGAGGGGTGCATAATATACGATTCATTATATTATGGCATTGAGTGCATAAATCAAATCAACAACACTCTAGGAATAATGTTTGGGGATAACCAATAATATAGGGACAAAATGGAAGGGGAGCTATTCCAAATGAAAGAAAAAAGTGCATGAAAAAGAGTAATTAATTTATCTTTAGTTATTTATAAAGAATGGCCATTTACAATGAACTTGATAATATATATTTGATCTCATAATATTCCTTTTTTATAATTCAAACATACATCTCAAGTCAAATATACATGTAAAAGATACATCGTAACAACCAACTATATACATGTAGTAATAAATACCTACTATAAGTTGTCTAGTCCACCATTGGAGCTAGAGGCATCAATACCTCTTCCAAATAAAAATATATAATGAATTAGCTAGTATATATTTCTACCATAAGATATATCAAGTAATGCAACCATATTGTTTATAATATCGATGAGTGCAATGGATGTCAAACTTGCTTAAACAACTAATGTAATAAGAGGAGATGATGGTCATTCAGATAGTAGAGGAGGAGATGATTTTCAGTTGGCTAGGTGGGGAGGAGAAGGTGGTAGGTTAGGTAGTGGTGGAGGAGAGGGTGATTATTTATCTTATATAAAAGGATATGATGATCGATCAAATCAAAGAGGAGTAGATGGTAGCTAGTCAAATTAGTGATTAGGATAGGGTGGTTAGTTATCTTATGGAGGAGGAGAGAGTGGTTGGTTGACTAGTGGAGGAGGATTAGGAGTCGTTGGAGGAGGTGAAGGATCAATATCCTCAACAGATGGATCAAAATGAGAAGGTTGATGACAATAGTAATCCTCCTCCTCTCCTATATTCTAACTACACCAAAAACATGACGCATCAATAACATAATATTGTTGGCAAGGGGTTTGGAGCAAGTGATTTGCGCAGCATCGCGGCATCTGTGCAAGCTCATGCGGTACCACGCAAGGGAATATTGGCACGATAAGCAGGAACATAACCATTTTTTAATATTTTATGTTTATTTTGACCAAGTTTTGTTGCAATAGGTCAGTAGCAGTTAGAAGTCAGTTATTAGTGGACCTTTGATGTAAAGGCATAAGCCTATTTATAGATCCATTTTGGAGAGTCATAGATATACAGAAAGGAGATAGAGATAGAGCGTCATATGTGAGAAGTTGTGAGCAATTGTATTGCATGCGCGATTGTAAGGGATATGATCTAGTGCGATATGTCTTATGGAGATTTTCCTGTCTTGACTGCGATTTTATCTAGGCTTCTTTCTGATGTATGTAGTCTCCGGTTTTGGAGGAATATTATGTAATGTGGCATACTTGTGCAAGATTAATATATGATGCGATGTGTATGGCTCAATCCTTGTCTATTGTTACAGATCTGATGTAATGTTGTGGCTCTGTTTTTCAGCATCTTCCTTCTATATCAATGTGAAATGGTGGTTTTAAGTTGTTATAATTTATGCTTGATGCGCTATGATGTCCCCTGAATAATGTTGTGATATTTTGATACCACATGAGGACCGATTAAGTTATGATATCCATCCTTCGGATCCCCATATCCTCTTTCCCCACTGTCAAAAACTCGGCTCTGATTGATCTCCCTTGAACGCCTCGGGTGAGACCTCGTTTACTCCGCAGACATTGCCGGACAGGGTAAAACCTGTCTGGGTCGGTGCTTAGGGAGATTGTGCTGCAGGGCATCGACGAAGCGGGAACCCCTATCGATAAATATTTGTTAGTGGGATTCACCAACAAATGGCTTCGTTTCCAGGACCAAGTCGCAATTAGGAGGGGGATATGTTCTGGCATCTGACTCAATCAGAGATCGAGGGATGCTTTGATCTGAAGTTACGGGAGTTTGCTGAAGCCAAAAACTGGAATACCAGGTTATCGATGGGCCACTGGTTGGATAGGTATATCCATGACTGTCCTCATGAATGGTTCTTTTGTGAATTCCTGGTACTCTTGTATGAATGGTTGGAAAAGTTTGCTAAGAGTCAAAGAAAATTTCAGGGAGGAGAGCCGACATCCTGGACCCCATAATTAATCCAGGCGCTGCAAGAAACCAACAACAAAGCATCGTGGGTAGTTGAGGTATGGTTGGATAGTATCTTAGAAGGATACATCATTGAATTTGTTGTTGATACTAATAAATCTTTCAGCGAGGCAGAAAGGGAGTTTTTAAGCGGACCTCGTGGAAGGTTCCTATTGTCGCTGCAACTATCGATTAAGCAACTAGTCTGTGAAAAGGGTATCCTAAAGATGGACCAAGAGTAGTGGAACTCTAGTGTGCAGGGGATGTACACACCATGACAGAATGGGGGGAGATGCATAACGGAATAAGGGGTAGATGGGTGTGAGTTTTGGTGAGAATGTAAAGGTCGTCGAAGAAACAAGTGGTTGTACGAGGGGAGGAGCAAGGTTTTGAGAAAATAAGAAGAGGATGGGAGAAGGTCCTTTTGAAGTCGAAGTGTGATACCATGAAGAACAACCACACTGGATGAAGAGGCCTTTTTGTGATGACGAGGACATACAGGCCCAGGTTACACTTAAAAGAACGACAGGATCGAACCCAAACAGTAACGTGTATACTCCTTCGTGCACTACTCCACCTCAAGGAAGGAACGCGCATTCTATGTCGACTTGCCCAACGTGTAAGCAACAGTCTAGTAATAGAGCACCAACAAGAGGAAGAAAGTCCAGAATGGCAAGAGATAAAATGAAGTTGCCAATATTCAATGGAAATGGAACCAATGATCTGAAGTAGTAAGGGTTCTTATGTGAAGCGATCTAGACTACTCAACAAACTATTGATGATGATGTCAAGAAAAGTCAGCTAGCCACTACTCTGAGGGGCTACGCATTGGAATGGTTTATGAGATTCACACAGGTGCCTTAGGGAGGTACTACAAAAACACTGGACGAGATCAGAACAAGGCTATTTGAGGAATTTAAGAAGCCCAAATCCAAAGCTCAGTACATTACTGAATTGAAAGAGATCAAACAATTTCCCAATGAAACAATTTGGGATTTTGATCAACGATTCAAGACATTGATGTTTCGGGTCAGCTTTCAGATGAGCGATGTTCAGCATAAATAATGGTTTATTGCAGCGCTTGTCTCGCATATTCGACAACCATTAATGCGGAAAAATATTGCGACATAGAGTGAGGCTCTGGAGACCGTGATGAAATTAGAGGCATCGTGCGTAGGGGATACCGCTGTTGGAATGAATCAAATTCAGGTGCAGTTGGCCAATTTAACGCTACAACTACAAGACATCAAAAAGGCTAAGGAAGACTGCGATGATATTTGGTGCACATGTTGTTATGCAAGCGGACATACCAAGGATACTTGTCCAACATTTTGGAACTATTTGCTATCAGGAGCCCCAAGCCCGTTGAGTGGTGTCGGTGCACTATGGTGTTGCATTCACCAGGTATATGGGCATCGGCATGAGAACTGTGATTATATGCAGAAGATGGTTTCCAAGGAAGAAAGTTTGTACTGTACATTTTTTCGGTCAGTTGGACATGACGACAAGAACTATTGCGCTTATTATTTACTTCAGGAAAGAATGTATGATTCCTACTTTGTAAAAGGAGAGGATCCCCAGACAGTGCAAGCATAGCCGCAAGTAGTACAATTAGTAGCACATGTACCGTATATGCCACCGCCTCCGTTGCAGTTTTTCCCTGCGCAACCATAGCAACATTTTATGGTGCAGTCGCAGTTCACACCACAGCCACAGATGGTGGTATAGCCATAGTATAAAAAAGCACCGTGACCACAGTATAATCAGCTACAATATGTTCAAGCCGTGCAATATGTCCAGTAGCAACCTAACCCACCGCAGCAACAAATGGCCCAACCACAGTTTCAGTAAGGAGGAGTCCGAAGAGGATTCCATGGAGGGTTCAGAGGTCGAGGAGGAGGATTTGGTCACAGAGGACGAGGTCGTGAATCAGTTCAGTGCTATACTTGTGTGGTATTTGGGCACTACCAGAGAGACTTCCCTCATGCATAGTGCACATATTGTGCAGCTAATGATCATAATATTGAAAGTTGCCCTTAGTTGATTGCAAAATGGTAGGCAGGACACATTCCCTAGTTACAGAATGCACAGAATCAAAATCAGCCTGCATTCCAAGTTTAGAGCCAATCGATAATGCAGAACCAGGTCCCTCTGCAGCCTCAGCCTCAGACTCAAAACCCGCCTCAGATGTAGAACCAACCATTGATTCAACCATTGAATCAGAACCCACCTATGAACCAGGGATCGACAGTTGCCACTATTCAAGCCGAGCTGTGGATGAAGGATTTTGATGTTGGGATTGTCACTCACGCTGGTGCGATAACTGGAGATGATGGACCATGGCTACAATTTCAGCTTGCTGGTAAGAAGAAGGTCGCATTTGATATTGTGACAGAGAAATATACCTTCTTAGATGCAAAGAATGAGATCGGGAGAAATCCAGGTAAGTTACCAATTCTTGATATGCCATTTTCTTTCAATCCATCTACAGAGGCAGGACCATCATGGCAATATGGTACCCTGGGCAATTTATTTGAGAGTTTTCTATCGCTAGCAAGGGACTCGGACACCCTTGTCGAGATCGAGGCATTATTACACCTTCTGGATAAGACAATGAAGGATTCAGCTGTGAATTCCTTGCAAAAAAGGAAGACCTGCAAGGAGATGAGGATGAATGTCCAGATTGGGGATTATGAGGTTGATTTAGTCATTTTGGACCTTGGACTAGATGTAAATATCTTAACAAAGCAAACCTGACAATTGATGGGAAATCCAACATTGGGATGGTCACCAATACAGCTATGTTTGGCAAACTAGGCGAAGGTTCAGCCCATTGGTCGTGTTTCAAACTTGGTTGTCGACATTGAAGGTATGAAAATGCGTGCTGACTTTGATGTAATAGAAATTGTAGGAGATGGTGGTTCCTATCATGTGCTGCTAGGAATTGGATGGGATAATGATAGCATGGTGGTTATGACGTTTGAAAACTAGGATGTCAGAGTCATTGCTCCTATGGACCCTCAGGAAGGACGACAATACATTGAACCTGTCAAGGAGGAAGTCGAGAGAAGTTGGGATCATGCTTATAACATCTCTGAGGACTATATCCACCCTACTGTCAATGTCAAACTTGGATGGCGTGGCATAAGTTTCACATCCTCTGACTCTAATGATGCTTTAGAAAATTGGTAGAATCAGTTGCATGAGGTATCATTCAGAAAATGCCAGTCTCTCTGACATGTCGCGACTAATACTATCGAGTTACCCATTTACGAAGGGTTGCCAGGACTATTTGAGTTCTTCCAAGAATTTGAAGAAAAGGTGTTTGAACTGAAAAGGATATTGGCTCTTAATGTAGCACTGAAGGCTACTCCAGCTCGATGGTGGGAAACACATAAACAAACGATCCAGGATTGGGAGCAGTGCCACAGGTTGATGATGGTCCGCTTTGGAGATATAGAGGTCTATCATGTTGGTAGGTATGATCGAAGAAATGACCCCACCCATCATTTGATTGAATGTCAAACATTATCGACATCGCGACCCAAGGATGAGTGGGTTCATGCTTTTGTTCACACACTAGAAGAGATGCCATGGTCCTAGTACGTGGCAGTAGAATTGCGTAGAACCATTACCACTTGGGAGGAGTTGTCAGTTTGTTTTATGAAAATGTTTATTTTCCAGGATGCCAACCCTGAGGTATCTAATGCTTTGCACATTATCCGCGATGTAGTACTGAAAGTCATCCCTGTTGCCTACCCTATTGATCCTCACGCGCATTGCTCTATCCAATCTATGATGACATGCTACAACTTGTCTGGGGAACCTGAAGATGATGACGAGCTATGGAATGTTAATATTCCAAAGTCCGAAGGAAGTTGTGGTGTCCTAGCTCCCAACATACCAACAAACTTGATGAACGAACCGCTAAGGATATGAAAAGTCAACATTGGGTCGGCAGACACTCCGAAATTTTCTAATGTCGGAGACTATTGGGGCAAAGAGATGATGGCCAAAGTCATCGATATATTACATGAATTCCAGGACCCATTTCCAACATGATTCTTAGAAATGAAGGGGATACTGGGTGATTTAGGGGAAATAAAGATTCCACTCAAGCCAAATGCAAAACCGGTATGCCAGAGGCCATATAGATTGAACCCGCGGTGTAAGGATCGCTTGAAAGGTGAGATCGATAGGATGCTCAATGCTAGGATCATTGAACTTGTAGAAGAATTAGAGAGGATAAGCTCGGTGGTGGTCCAAGATAAGAAGACTGGAGAAATCTGCATTTGTGTTGATCTGAGAAAGTTGAATGATGCATGTGTGCATGATCCGTTCCTGACCCCTTTCACAGATGAAGTCCTGGAAGGCGTAGGTGGCCAGGAGGTATATTCATTCACAGATGGATTTTCAGGATACCACTAGATCCAAATTGCGAAGGAGGATTGCCATAAGACCACATTTGTCACCGAGTGCGGCTGTTTCCAATATACCGTCATGCCATTTAGGCTGAAGAATGCACCTGCTAATTTCTCTCGTGAAGTTGTTGAGCATTTAAAGATTTTATTCAGAAATTCCTATAGGTATATATGGATGACTAGACTATCTATGGTTTGGTTAAATACCATCTGGACAACCTGTGATTGATGCTTGAACGATGTCAACAGCATCATATCGCATTGAATTCCAAAAAAAATATTTTATGTGCACCCTTTGGCATATTACTTGGGCACATTGTATGAAAATAAGGTCTGTTGGTTGATCCGACGAAGATTGCGTTGATTCTCAGTTCACCACCACCAACAAATGTCAAGATGCTCTAAGCAACACTAGGACATACAGAATACTATCACAAGTTTATCAGGGGATACGCTGCAATTACCGCTCCCATGGAAAAGCTGTTAAAGAAAGACGTTGCATTTGAATGGACTCCAGAATGTCAAGGAAGTTTCAACACCCTAAAGTCCAAGATGGCCTCTACACCAATACTAGTTTTCCCCGATTGGAATAAAGAATTCCATGTGCATGTTGATGCTCTTCTACTACGCTAGGGGTTGTTCTTGTGCATCCAGGTGAAGGCAACTTGGATCATCCAATAGCATATGCTAGTAGAAAGTTATCATTTGTCGAATGAAATTATACCACGACTGAAAGGGAAGGCCTAGAAATGGTCTATGCTCTACAAAAGTTCAGGCACTATTTGTTGGTTGGACACTTCAAGATGTTCACTGATCATTCTGCTTTGCAATACCTAGTCAATAAGCATGTGTTGGGGGGGAGAATCTGTAGGTGGTTTCTATTGTTCCAAGAGTTCGATTTTGAAATAGTGGTAAAGCCAGGACGGTTGAATGCTAGCCTAGATCATCTATCACGCGTTGAGAATGGTGAAGAATTGACCAATATTGATGATGGCTAGCCAAATGCGCAATTGTTCCAAGTTGAAGTCACATATGATCACTATGCACCCATTGTTCAGTTTTTGTCTACTGGTGTCGCCCCAACATATATTTCAGTTAGCCAAAAGAAGCAGTTGTCTATCAAAGCCTCCAATTTTCAACTAATTTTTGGACAGCTTGGATCAAATGAAATGTTGCGATGATGCATCTTACCGCATGAACTGGGTCCCATTCTAGAAGAAACGCATGCCAGAATCGCGGGAGGTCGCTATGGAGGCTGCGCTACTGCACGAAAGGTGCTACGTGTTAGGCTATGGTGGCCCACGTTGCATAATGATGCTGTAGACTATGCAAAGAGTTGTGATGTCTGCCAACGGGTTAGTAAACCATCGTGGCGGGATGAGATGTCGTTGGTGCCACAGGTGACTCTTCAACCGTTTGATAAATGGGATGTCAACTTTGTGGGTCCTATCAATCCACCAGGTAAGCGCACTGGAACCCACTATATCATCACTGCAACTGACTACCTGACTCAGTGGGTGGAAGCTACACCAGTCATTGATTGTACCGTAGTGACGACAGCACGGTTTATTTTTGAAAACATTGTGACGCCATCTAGGTGTCCTAGGATCAAGATGAGTGACTAGGGTAGTCACTTTACCAATCAAACAGTAAAATTGCTAACTGAAGAGCTCCAGATACAACATATAAAGAGTACACCTTACCATCCACAGGCAAATGGTACCGTTAAGGCTTTCAACAAAATTTTGGAGACAGCACTGACCAAGTTATGTAACGTTAATCGCGATGACTGGGACTTAAAAATTCCTGCAGTTCTATGGGCCTATTGCACCACTTGTAAACGACTAACAGGTCATACACCATTTAAGTTGGTTTATGGGAAAGAGGAAGTCATGCCTATGGAGTATATCATTCCCAACTTGTGCATTGCTTCCGCAATGGGTATGGATGATGCAGAAGCATTAGAAGAACATGATGCGTAGTTGATTCAGCTTGAGTAAGATTGTTTCATTGCAGGATTCCATCAATAGGTTGCGAAGGATCGATAGAAGGCATGGCATGATCACCATATTAAGAATAAACAGTTTACAACAGGAGATTTGGTGTTGTTATATGACAGTAAGTTTATCAAGCTTCCGGGTAAGTTACAAACACACTGGTTAGGTCCCTATCTTGTTCAGTCCATTACATCTAGTGGTGCAGTTCAGTTACAACAGTTAGATGGTGCAATGTTGCTAAAACTCATCAACGGGAGTCACTTGAAGCCCTACAGAAAGGGGGCCGACGATGCGCACCACCTGAGGTTTTCAAAAGAAAAAAATGAATGATGGAAATTCTAGTTTAGTAGCGCACAATGAGCCTTGAGGGAGAGACTGCATAAGGTTACAATTGTTAATGATAGTCGGTTGACCCTTTGCAACAATTTTCAGGCTGTGGGGTGGTCAAATCATGCAATAAATTAAGGTAGTTAAACCAGTTGGCTGGTGACACTTGTTGAAGCGACCCGCATTAATGGATGATCTGACTATTAGAAGCATAAGATTGACGATGGATTTGGCGTCATTACCCCCTGATTTGGAAATTATGATGAAGTTAGATTTGGTAATGATGGGTTTGTAATTGGAAATGGCTATAAAACACCGCATGGGATGTAGTGGATGGCATTGTTCAGTTGCGAAGAGAAAAGATAGTAGGCGACTTCAGTGCAAGTATTGAACAGAGTGGTGAGTACAGTATAGTTTTATCTATTGAGCGAATTTTCAGGATTTGAGGAGTAAGGGATGCTGAGCAGCCTTGAAGCTATTGAAATTTCAAGTGAATATGAGTCCTATGTTCGTCCCATAGATGTGGAAGTTGAATTCATGAGTATGCCAGTGGGTTCGTCCTCCATCCAGAAGTGAAAGTGGTAGATGCAAAGACCTAGTCCTATTCTGCCAGAGAAGAGGAAAACTCGAACATCTGCGAAGGTGCATGCAAAAGGCACTGCACAGACTGGGCCATCGAGCTCAGAAGTTGTTGAGTCTGTGGAACCCCGAGGTGTCTCGATAAATGATATTTTGGGTTACGTCACTCCTATGCATCCAAGAGCTAAGCCACGATAGCTATCGAAGAGTCAGAAGTACCCGCCTAATTTTCTAGCGCTGCTGAAAGGGATGACATGCTCAGTCGACATCATCCCTGCATTGCTCAGGCTCAAGTTCAATGATCATGACTTGCTGTTGCTTAAATATGTCTAGGAAGATCCTTATCAATCGGTCCATATGATGCCTAGTGGTCCTATTCAGCGGATTCTAAAACCATGGGCCAGTGGATTAGAGAAATCTGAGTTGTTGAGGCTCATCAATATGCCCCATTTTGGTTGGTTGAATGAAGCGCATGCCTATGCGAAGCAATTGTTGGTGTGCTTCCATGGAGGGACGCTTTGGATGAATACGTCGATCCCAGTTACCGTCGACTTGGGAGGAATCAACGCAATATATTCATGGGAGAGATACAGATAAGCAACTTGTGAAGCTGCTGAAGGAGTGCTTCGGGTTACAAAGGGATGGTCGTGCTTATCGCATTAACAGTATCAATTCGCGGACGGTGTGCATTGGCTCAAGAATTTTGGCCAACAAATTTGTTCATGGCAATCGACCAGTCCAATGCAATTCAGGGGTTGTCGCCTGTGCCCAAAAATGTGCCGAGGGGGTACAAATGAATTGGTCTTTATTTCTGTTGATTTAGTTACTTGAGGATGCACTTGTAGCTCTGACGGGGTGAAATTTTTCTTATAGTTGGCTTTTGATTCTCATCTCTCTTGTTGCATGGATGGAACCAAAGGATTACCAACCAATGACGGTTGAGGCAGTTAAGGTTCACCACGGTGCCCATTATCAGAACCTATGGTGGGTCGAAGAACCCAGTCACCAAACCAACTGTGGTATTCATTTTTGGATCTATTGGGAGGCATTGCATGCACCACCATTACTATTCCTAGAGTTTCTCCCTACGCAGCAGCCAAGTATCAGTGGATCCTTCACTTTGCTATTGGGCCCCACTCCATTCATATTCAAGCCATGCAGGATCTTGATCGACAGTGGCTACCATTGCCTTATAAGGTCACCACAGAAGAGTTGAATGTTATTGTGCAAGAGTGGTTGGGTGACTGGTGCATCCTGGTAAGTCAAGAGAATTTAGCTAAGGAGATTCCCCTAGAGGCCCCTAAAGACCCTGCCCCACCGAAAGTGAGCACCCATGACTCCGACAATGAGTCATCAACAGATCCTAAAGATATTGCAAAGCTGATGCGGGAGGAGACATGCACTAAATGGTGGTAGGAGTACGAGGCTGGCAGTGGTACCAAAAAAGGGCTGGAAGACCAGCTGCAGTGGCTTATCAATGCCATCGTGAATTCATCTACGGCTGCTACTATGATGATCCACAAGTCTAACCACAAAGAATTTGGTGTGGTAAGAAGTAGATTAGAGTCTATTTTGATATTGTTTCCAAGAAACCATTGGTGAGACCTTTGCTGCAGGACATCCCATTGATCAGCACTGAGCCCCAAGTTAGGAACGTGCAAGTTCCCTCGACTGCAATCGATGCTGGCAATGAAGAAGTGCACCAACAGCTGCACCCGATCCAGAGTGTGATGTTGGATCTAAACAAACTGTCGGCTACAACGTTGGTTGAGTTACAGCATGGCGCCACATTGGAATTGGCTACGGGGAAAACAGAGTTCACTGAGGACTATGTTCAATCCAGGAATACCGCTACGAAGCTGCAGAAAGAAGTAGAGGAGCTGCACCAGGTCTGCGTGTAGTTAGCCGAGGAGAATTTACAGGAAATCAACCACTTGAAGGCAGCATAGGCCAAGTTGCAGCAGAAGGATGCTGAATAGATTACTGACCTCAAGAAGGCACAAGACCACCTGATTGTTGAGCAGGAATAGCTATATGCAAGGTGCAGCAAAGTCGAGTAGGCTATTTCTCATGCCTACCAAAACATGTTTGGCAGCACCTCAGCACTCACCCCAGTCGAAAAGGCCAAGCGATTGGGCCAGACTCTAGTTCAACTTCATGACACTAACTTGCTGCTTTAGGCCCAGGTGCAACCCACAACACCACCGGAGCAGGTTGTGGAGCGCAAGACCTGCATTGAAGAAATTTCCACTCAGTTCGGCACCATGGAGAAAGAGGCTAAAACTATTATAGAGACAACCACACAGTTTTGGTGAATTATTGTTCAAGATGAGTAGCTTGATCAGCTGAAGGAAGAGGTGCAAGAGGCAGAGGGTTAGTTGACAACCCTGAAGACGTCGCTGAAGGCCATGTCATTGATGGTGCAGATCACTCGAGCTATAGAGCTGAAGGATCTACAACAGGGAGCTGCCAGGGCACAGGAACACCAACAAAAGCACCACAAGCAGCTCAATGAATTCCAAGAAATTGGTGGGTAGTTGGCTGTTAAGGTCATCTCCACGCTCCAGGCTGTTCAAAAGAAGCGACAACTGGTTGACAACAAGGCCAGTGAGGAGCACCCCATCTAGTAGCCTCTGACTAATTGTTAGAGTATCACCAGTCAAATCTAGTTGCAGTTCCGTGAAGTTACACAGCAGTTTGAATATTTTAAGGACAAGACATCGACACACACATTGTCGACCTGACGTGGCTCGACGGTGAGCCACAAAACTGTGTTGGGGGCCTGTTGACAAGGGGTTTCGAGCAATTGAGTTGCACAGCATCGCGGCATATACGCAAGCTCACGCGGTACCGCACAAGGGTAGATTGGCACGATAAGCAGGAACATAACCGTTTTTTAATATTTTATGTTTATTTTGACCAAGTTTTGTTACAATAGGTTAGTAGTAGTTAGAAGTCATTTATTAGTGAACCTTTGATGTAAAGGCATAATCCTATTTATAGATCCATTTTGGAGTGTCATATATATATATATATATATAAAGGAGATAGAGATAGAGAGTCATATGTGATCAATTGTGAACAATTGTATTGCATGCGCGATTGTAAGGGATACAATCTGGTGTGATCTGTCTTATGGAGATTTTCCTATCTTGACTGCGATTTTATCTGGGATTCTTTCTAATGTATGCAGTCTTTGGTTTTGGAGAAGGATTATGCAATGTGGCATATTTGTGCAAGATTAATGTATGATGCGATGTGTATGGCTCAATCCTTGTCTATTGTTACAGATATGATGTAATGTTGTGGCTTTGTTTTTCAGACTCTTCCTGTTATATCAATGTGATATGTTGGTTTTAAGTTGTTATAATTTATGCTTGATGCACTATGATGTCCCCTAAATAATGTTGTGATATTTTGATACCGCATGAGGACCGATTAAGTTATGATCTCCCTCCATCGGATCCCCATATCCTCCTTCCCCACTGTCAAAAACTCAGTTCTGACAGATCTCCCTTGAATGCCTCGGGTGAGACCTGTTAGGATTATTAATCCTCCCTTGTCCAAATTTGGTCATATGTCTAAATCGAGAGTCATGTCTAAATCAGGAGTCCATCCAGTCTATTTATAGTCATTAGAACCATTGGTTAAACTTGACCTAATTGGGGCACATGTTTCAGTTACCAAAGTGTGGGGAACACTAATTGAGGCTCACTGCCACTTATTGCACTTGATTGCATAATTTTAGGATTCTCCTGGATCAATCCCTACAATTTAGGAAGCAACTGGGAGTGCCGAAACCAACCAAGGTCAGTTCACTTCAGTTAATGACTAATCAAGCCAAGTTAGGAGTCAGTTACATTCAGTTCTAGCCCTCTACCTTCAGTTATGGCTAGGTTTAATTGATTGCACACATGTGGGGCGCTTTTCTCACCTACCACAGTTAGTTAACCATTAGTCAACACTAAATGTAACACTTGGTTGTGTTTTAAAGCTCCTATGAACTCCGGTTATGATTTAGACAGGGACAGTTAACCACTGGGTCCTCTGATAGTGATTTAGACAAAGTCTTGGTTACCTACAGTCAAGTAGAGGCTAATCAATTCGAACTTCCTCATGTGGATTCAAATTTCTTGTGGCTATTAAATCCATTTTACATTATTGTAATTATCATCTGAATTACTTTTTTGATTAATGAAAGCATTCACAGCTGCAAGCCTTTTGCACTGTTTCATTCTTCAATTGCTGAGTAAATTGTGAGATATTCTTTGTGAGTTTTGTTTTTGTCTATAGATCTATATGCTCAAATTTACATGGTATCAGAGCCTCGACGAACAAGGCACTTCTCCTCCTTGAATCTCCTACTGGATCATTTTTTTTTTTTTGCAGGTACAACTTCGAAATGAATTCATCAGTTCCTCTTCTCACCTGATCCTCAGACTATTTTGAATGGAGAGTGAAGATGAATATATGTCTGAGAAGACAAAAACTCTTTTCGGTGTCTATTGGACTCGGTAGAAATTCTTTTAAGATTGATAATGACTAGCTAAAAGCAAAGGATAAAGCTTTTGAAATAATGGAACTGGCTCTTTCTCCTAGCATGCACTACCACAGTAGATCTATTAAAGATCCATAGGAACTCTGGACAAGATTGGACAGAACCTTTGGAATTGATAAGATGGAGCACATCCAACACCATAAGCATCCTTGATCCAAAAATATCGACCTCCACTCTCTCTGATGAAGTTGTTCAAGATAAAGAAGAAGCAGAAGCTTCTACACAGTCAATTCGAATTGAAGACAGCCTCCATGCAGTGACTCCTTCTCCTGATGCTCCGGAAGTTCATGAGATCTCTAATATCTAATCTTCTCATATTGCTGAAACAGAAGAAGACATTCAAATCTCTGATATTGAAGAAAAATTCTACTGCACTTCCATGCAAACATTCACCGGTGATTTTCCTTTAAGTTCTGTGCAAAATTTACCAGTAATTGCTTCCGAAAGTGAAGAGAAATTTGATTTTTCTTTCTCTAATGTTGCTGATGGTGTGCAAATATGTAAAAACTTGGATATTTTGGAAGAAATATTAGATTATAAGAGTGACACATTCACTCCCCATGATCTAGATTTTCCAGCAAAATCCTGCAGGATTGCATGCACCAAAATTCAGAATTTTGAAGAAGAAGAAAGCTGTGCATCTACCGTATCGGTTAACCATTTATTTGAATCTGATATTAACATTATTGGATCTGATATGATCTTATTTATATCTTATCTGATATTTCTTGGTTTAATATATCAAATTCATAATCTTTCAGTACCGCTTGTAGCTGTTCTCATCAACGGTGTGAAGAAACAAGTACCGCAAGTCTCCTACAAAACTGCTGCTGGGGATTTGATTCCATTTCACAGTTTTGGATCTATTTTAAACCTGTTTAGATCTTATTTACTTTCTGATCTGATATTATTTGGTTCATATTTTAAAATCCAAAAGCATTCAGTCATGCTTGTAGCTGCTCTCACCAAATCCAGTGTGAAAAATCAAGTACCGCACTTTCTCTTCAAAACTGTTGATGGAGATTTGGTGTTAGTTTCCTCATATGAGGTTGCTGATATTTTATTATGTGATTCATTATCTATTTCAGAAGCTATATCAGAATATGGATCTCAATCATTCGCTCTCAACAGTCCCAGTGCTTCTCTACCATTGATCACATGCTAATCTCCTCACAGAACTAGTAAAGAGAAAGATTTTTTGCATCCGCTTGGACACCTGCTCCTAACACTTGGGGCTGTTATTACCACTCATGGTTTTCTGTTCATGGCTGCAACATATCAGTTTCTTGAGTGTTCTTCACATTCTCTGAAT
>LPNX011197589.1:2021038-2043433 GCA_001517045.1 Pseudotsuga menziesii
TAGTGTGGGGAACACTAATTAAGGCTCACTGCCACTTATTGCACTTGATTGCATAAGTTTAGGAGTCTCCTAGATCAATCCCTACAATTTAGGAAGCAACTGGGAGTGCCGAAACCAACCAAGGTCAGTTCACTTCAGTTAATGACTAATCAAGCCAAGTTAGGAGTCAGTTACATTCAGTTCTAGCCCTCTACCTTCAGTTAGCGCTAGTTTTAATTGATTGCACACATGTGGGGCGCTTTTCTCACCTACCACAGTCAGTTAACCATTAGTCAACACTAAATGTAATACTTGGTTGTGTTTTAAAGCTCCTATGAACTCCGGTTATGATTTAGACAAGGACAGTTAACTACTGGGTCCTCCGATAGTGATTTAGACAAAGTCTTGGTTACCTACAGTCAAGTAGAGGCTAATCAATTCGAACTTCCTCATGTGGATTTGAATTGCTTGTGGCTATTAAAGCCATTTTACATTATTGTAATTATCATCTGAATTACTTTTTTGATTAATGAAAGCATTCACAGCTGCAAGCCTTTTGCACTGTTTCATTCTTCAATTGCTAAGTAAATTGTGAGATCTTCTTTGTGAGTTTTGTTTTTGTCTATAGCTCCGCAGATGTTGTCAAGCAGGGTAAAACCTATCCAGGCCGGTGCTCAGGGAGATTGCACTGCAGGGCATCGACATATAGGGAACGCCTATCGACGAAGCTTTGTTGGTGGGATTCGCCAACACATATCACATGAAAGTGTCACCCATATACTAGGAATATCCAGGTCTTGTCCATTTTGAGCCACTCGTACATGGTGCATTTAGTTTCAATCCGTCACTACATATAACTGATTTTCCATCTCATAGTGTAATATATGATCTAACTGTTATAACTGATTTTACCACACATGATTGATCACATATTTATGGCCTTCCCTGTCCCTATGCAGACTCTTTAGACCCCATGGACTTGTATTATCCTTTGATGTTCCAAGATCATCCCTAAAAAAACCCTGTTTATTATTGTACGCAACTTTTAACCCCATACTCGCGTGTACACGCAACTTTTGACCTCAAACCCACGTACATTGGGATGTGTTCATAAGTCCAAACTTTTTTTGAATTTTCCTCATATGAGTCTGAATAACTTAACTATTGGCCTTCCAAATGCCTTGAGAACGCTTGGATTCAACCCTCCATCACCCTTTGGAGTGCTATATAAGGAACCCCTTTGATACATTGAAGAGAAAAGAAACTATAGTCCATTGTTGCCTTAGTTTGCTTATACTTGATTATGCATCCCTTTGTCCCTTTGGATAACTTTGTGTTCTTCCCAAGCTTGCCTTTGTATTGTGAGCTTACTATCGAGAGATGGAGGACTGAGGTGGTGGAGGCCCAGGTGGAGGATTCAGTTTCTCCGGTTCATAAACGTGCCGACAAAGGTTGTCACTCTTGTAATCTCTGATTTTATTGATAGAAATATCTTTTCCTATCCAATTAATGTGCATTTGAATATGAATATTGTATCCATGGATGTATTGAATTGCTTATACATTATTGAATATATATGCTACAGTAGGTCTAAAACATTATTATATAGCATGTGTTCCTTGTTTGTTGTTGTTGAGAGTGAATTGCTAAAGCAAGCGTGAATTGGAAAAGCTCAACTGGGATCTACTTCAACTATCCGAAACAAGGTACAATTCGATATCCCTTAGTGTTAGATGTTTGGTTTCTCTTGCATATTGGGAAAGATAGATTTTTGGTATCAAGCTGTCTATTGTGGTATTCCCCAAGCCATGGGAATTTTCTCTCCGTAACAGAATTGGTGACTCCGTTGGGGAAGTTCCTTTTTTTTGTTTGGGGTTGGGGGCACAATGTGCTTGATCTTATTGAATTTCTCTTTGTTTCTCCCTGTTTATGTGTTGCATTTTATAGTATGTTCATACATTGACACTCCCCTTGAGTGGTTTGACCCTTTTCCTTCCTTTTACCACTTTCTTCTCTGTATACACAGGATTTTGGCTAAAAGTCGCGTACATATGCGGGTTTTTGGCCAAAATTTGCATATACATGCAGGTTTTTGGCCAAAATCTGCATATACATGCAGGTTTTTGTCCAAAATTCGTGTACATATGATGTTGTTATTTATATAGTCATGTACATACACGATTTTGTGGCCAAAATTCATGGATACATGCAGGTTTTTGGCCAAAATCCACGATACATGTAGGTTTTTGGCCAAAATTCGCGTACATACGATGTTGTTATTTATATATTCGTGTACATCCTCCCCTTTGGTTGAGTTTGATGTTGTGGGAAGTTGATGGGTGGGTTGTGAGTGTGGCTGGGTCTTCCTGAGTTCTGATTTTATTTGTTGACTGCTTCTTTCGTGACCAAGGACCACTTTTTCATTGATTTTTTTTTAAAGTAGTTCTAGTCATTTATCTCATTTTTTGTTTTTCCATTAGTGCATTACTCTTTTTGTCTCAGTGTCTTGTTGGGCTTGTGTTTTATACTTGCTGCAGAGACTAAGAGCTTTAGTGACTTTTATTGCATTTTCATTCTCTTATATTGAAAATACAAAATAGTTGCATTCTTACTTGCATCTCACATATGGACTTGAGGAGGTACTTGCATTGGATTGATTGAATGAGAGTTTTATTTAGGATTTCATATAGGAATGGTTGCACTTACATTTGAAGGAAAAATATTGCACCTCATGTAGTGGCATACCATGTTCTTCATTCTACACATTGCACTTGGCATTGCTTGTTAGGTGTGCATATTTACTTCACTACTGAGTCATAACTTCATTAGTTGCATGACCATTTCCATTTAAGTAATCACAGCCAACTAAAATCAATGCTTAATAAAATGAATTACACTCTTTTATTTTATAGGGTGCATCAACAAGAACAGGTTTTAGGGTCTTGGAATAGTTCATTGTGAGTTAATTCTCTAAGACCACTAAACAAAACAATAGGTGTCTGTCCAGGTGAGAGTGAGAAACCCTTGGTATAATTAGTGTTTCTCCGGATGCTCCTCTTACACGGGAGTTAAGCACGAGGCAATGCACACGATTATGATTGGGATGACCCCTAGTCACTTTCTGTGAGCACCAGAGATATTTCCAGGATCGTATTCGTATTTGGGGGCTCTTTTGAGTTTCGGGCTTTGCTACCCTGCCCATACGGTCGATCTCGCCTACGACTGTCTGCTTGAGCATTGATTATATTAAGGCAACCTTAGTTTCCTTACCTAGGTATCGCAAGGGGTACTTGTAGAGGTTATTCTGTAGGTGTCCTGGTCAGGTAGGACCCGAAAACATAGTCTCTTTATGCGTTGAAGCTGAGGGACACTATAATTGGTTGCATACCTCTGCTTGTAGTGTATGGGAGTCTTTGGCCTCTCCTAGGTGAGACATACCTGCTGCATTCGGGAGCTCACATATCCTCCCCTTGGCTTGCTTGCATTTTGGCTGTAGATTTTATTAGGAGTGTGCTCTTTGTGCACTAGTTTTCTTTTGGGATCACGGTTACTTGAGCATATTTATGTTCTCTTGAGTTCAGATCCTTTTATTTTCGACATGCCTGGTATCCTGTCACCCGTCCTTGGTCCTAGTACAGACCCTAGTGTCAAACTTGGGGGCATCACGGCCCCTTACCATGCTCGTGGATTTGGGAATGGTCTTATTCCATCCTCTACTCCATTTGTGGAGGTGTTTTATTCCCTTCACACGGTATTTACACCAATGGTCACCCTCATGGGGGTGGTTGTGGATACGTGAACATTGGGTCTACACCTTGCATTCATTCTTATGTCCCATTGTACACCGGGATATTTCCTTTGAATGAAGTTGTCCTGATTAATCCTTCCTATATCCTATATTTTGGACTCTTTACTGACTATTTCCCGTTGTTTTGGACTTATATTGTTGTCATGTAGGGTCCATTTTTTGTACACTCTCTCTGAGGCTTCAACCCGTTCGTTCCCATCATTGGTATAACGTCTGAACTGGCATATAGGTTAGGATTTCACATCTTCTTGCATTTTGCATGAACTTATGACCGTTTCATCTTACCCTTAGGTACGAACACATTCCATCATGTCACAGAACCTTCATGTTGTTGTTAGAAGTGGTATCGTGTGAATGGTAGAGCTTTCCTATACATGGGCACCCTAGTTAGCCCATCTAGCCCGATCTTGTCTCATGTCTAGCCAAGAAGAGCCTTTTTATATATCCTTTGCATCTTGATTAGACCTTTACCGGGAGGAGACCTTCCCTTGAGTGTCGTTATCCTGCACATGTTTCCTTTCATTGAGTATAGGTATGTTACACTTCTTGTAACTAGCTTGCATGTCCCTACCACTCGTATCCTCCTAGATTTTTACTATAAAGCACTTTTATTATTTTTCAATCTTTTCAAAATATATGAAAAAAAGTCCAAAAAAAAAGACGGACAGGAAAAGATTTTATCTTTGGCAGAAGTCGAGTCGTGTCACCTTCAAACAGATCACTATATATCACATCCATTGGTTGGGTTATTAGTTTGACTTTAAGAGTTATACTCATTACTATGAGTTTATCTCCACCGACTGGTTAATATTCTAGTCCCTACAGAGCCTCTGTCTTTACCTCCTGTGTCACAGAGATGTCCTAGTTTGCATATCGAGTCCATGCTGCCTACCTTCAGTCACCATTTTCCTTATGCTCTTGTTTGAAGGAAGTTAAAGCATGAGTCGGCCATTCCTCAGTTATCTTGACTTTGCATGTCAGCCATTCCTGGTACTGTTACTAGTTTATGCACATCTTGTTCATTGATTTCTTCCACATTATACAAAGTTGCTAAGTACCTCGTGTTGGTTGATGGGGGATGCCTTAATTCCCTCCTTCCAGGGGATTCCATTCCATCGACTTCAGATCATTTATTCTGGAATATGAGTCTAGAGTCCTTTGAGTGCCTTGAGACTTATAGTCATCAGTGGTAGGTTCTCTCTCCATTGACAGTTTTGGGAATACATCAATGTCCCCTGATCGATGGATTCTTCCAAGTGTTTGACCTCAGCACATCTATTCACACTTGTTAAATTGCACTCTGTACCTTGATTCCCATTTTCATTATCTGTGGGTGATCCTGTGTTTGTTAACGGTATACATCAATGATCAGTAATCAGGTGATGGACTACTATGTTCGACCTCGACACATCTATTGACATAGTAGGACATGCACTCGTAGTGTTTCGTGTAGAAGACCTTCCATCTTGGTCACATTCCATGTATGCTACCTCCTTGATCGTGTCATTGGTTCATGAGATTTCAACTCTCATGATTTGATTCCAGTGTATATCAGATATCTTCAGCTACTGTGGAAATATTGATCCATTGTATATCTTCAGCCATGATGGATATCTTGATCTATTGTATATCTTCATCCACTATGGAGATTCTGATCCATTGTATATTGTACATGGAGATGACCACACATGACACATTTTGTATATCATGCCTATTCATGGCCATTGTACTCTTATGTATCCGAGACTGCTCCATGTATTTGCAGTCATATGCATATATTTATCATTGTATTGTACTAATGAGTGGCTGGTTATTCCACCTGGGTCTTCAGTACTCCACTTCTGGGATGGATTTTATAATGTATTTCAGCCATCATGTTATCCCTCTGACCTCACACATTAGGGGGCATCTGTTATAGCTAATTTTACCACACATGGTTGATCACATATTTATGGCCTTCCCTGTCCCTTTGCAGACTCTTTAGACCCCATGGACTTGTATTATCCTTTGATGTTCCAAGCTCATCCCTAAAAAACCCATGTTTATTGTTGTACGTGACTTTTAATCCCATACTCACGTGTACACGTGAATTTTGACCTCAAACCTGCGTACATCGGGATGTGTGCATAAGTCCAAACATTTTTTGGAATTTTCCTCATATGAGTCCGAATAACTTGAATCTTGGCCTTCCAAATACCTTGAGAACACTCGGATTCAACCCTCCATTACCCTTTTGGAGTGCTATATAAGGAACCCCTTGGATACATTAAAGAGGAGGAATTGAAGAGAAAAGAAACTATAGTCCATTATTGCCTCAATTTGCTTATACTTGAGTCTGCATCCCTTTGTCCCTTTGGAGCACTTTGTGTTCTTCCCAAGCTTGCCTTTGTATTGTGAGCTTGCTATCGAGAGATGGAGGATTGAGGTGGTGGAGGCCTAGGTGGAGGACTCAGTTTCTCCAGTTCGTAGATGTGCCGACAGAGGTTGTCACTCTTGTAATCTTTGATTTTATTAATAGAATTATCTTTTCCTGTCCAATTAATGTGCATTTGAATATGAATATTGTATCCATGGATTTATTTAATTTCTTATACATTATTGAATATATATGCTAGAGTAGGTCTAACACATTATTATGGAGCATGCTTTCCTTGTTTGCAGTTGTTGAGAGTGAATTGCTAAGGCAAGCATGAATTGGAAAAGTTCAATCAAGATCTACTTCAACCGTCCAGAACAAGGTACGATTCAATATCCCTTAGTGTTAGATGTTTGGTTTCTCTTGCATATTGGGAAAGATTGATTTCTGGTGTCAAGTTGTGTGTTGTGGTATGCCCCAAGCTATAGGAAGTTTCTCTCTGTAAGATTAACCTGCATTGAAAGTTAAGTATTAACATATGAGGTAGCTTGTCTACCCCTTCCATCACCTCATCATGTTGAGGAAGAACCTCCCCAACATATGTGTTAGTATTTGGAAAATATTAGACAACAATAATTAGACAATTTACTTAAAATGTTACAATAAATTACATATGCATTAAATAGGATAAAAAAACACAACTAGATGAATCAAATCATGACACTTATATTAGCTTTGACATTTAGTGACACATTCTAGGTAAATAGGGTGTTAACACATCCTTTCTAGTATAACCCTATGTATGGATACTACCAAAGATATGATGTATGTTTATCCTCACTACCTAGCATCTGCAGTACCTCTAGAGTGATCCTACATGGGAACTTTGACTATCCCCTATTGGCCAACATCTTCCCCCACATGTGCATATGCACATCGGTCCCAGGCCTAGGAGGGAGGCAGTTCAATGATGTCCTAGTCACAAAAAATCCTCTCAAAAAATAAACCTCTAGAATGATCCTACATGGGAATTTTGACTAGCCCCTCTTGGCCAACATCTGCTCCCATATGTGCATATGCACATCGGTCCCAGGCCTAGGAGGGAGGCAGTTCAATGATGTCCTAGTCACAAAAAATCCTCTCAAAAAATAAACCTCTAGAATGATCCTACATGGGAATTTTGACTAGCCCCTCTTGGCCAACATCTGCTCCCATATGTGCATATGCACATCGATCCTTGACTTAGGAGGGAGGTGGTTGAATTATGACTTAGTGGCCAAAAACCTCTCAAAAAATAAACAAAATGACTTTGAACCAAATGGGAAACCCATCATCCCCTCAAACATTCCATGAAAACAATCCAGAGCTAAAGGGAACTATCACAAAAAATGGTAAACCACCTAATAAAACTATTTCTCTCCACTAAATAATATACATAGTACAATAGAGGGAAACTATGTAATATGCCACTATCTATACTAAAAATAAGAGGCACCTAACCTCCTCTGCATTGAATGAATATAAATCCAATTGGCCACTAGTAGCCTAGAACTATCCATGTTCAGCGATATCCTTGGTGACATATCTCTAAACATATATCAACTGTCACTTTCCCACAATGCAAGGTAGGAGATCAAGGAAATGAGGAAAATCCCCCCTCTCATGGACAACCTGGTAATGGAGTATATTTTCACCTTTGTATGGATACCATAGATCGATACTAACCTTAAATTTATGATTAGCATGATCATAATGACAAACAAGATACCTCAATAAAATCATGCTCTCCTAAAAGATGTAACCTCTTCATAAAAATTGAGGAAACCAACATTCCTATGTTGCAATAGGATGAGGGTACAAATAGTTTTAATTTTTACTAGTCCATATCTAATACCATGAAGCATTGTTAATAACGTTTTTTTTTTATATATTATAAAAAGTTCCTTATAAATATCCCTATTTAATATCCCTACTTATTAACGTGGCTCACATAAATAGATGCATTCATATGGAGTGTATGTACACTTTAAATTGAACCGTTTATGTAAAAAACTGATAAATTTTGCATATTGGCAATGCTATATGGGCACATTTTCATCGATGTTTTCATACATCTCAAGGTGCATAAATATACTTGGAACCACATGCAAAAACCATGAATGGCATGCTTATTAATGATGGTATGTGTTGCAAATTGTGCAGATATTCCATACAATCCCTTTTCACTGATTATGCATCCCTTTGTCCCTTTGGAGAACTTTGTGTTCTTCCCAAGCTTGCCTTTGTATTGTGAGCTTACTATCAAGAGATGGAGGACTAAGGTGGTGGAGGCCCAGGTGGAGGACTCGATTTCTCTGGTTCATAGACGTGCCGACAGAGGTTGTCACTCTTGTAATCTCTGATTTT
This sequence comes from Pseudotsuga menziesii, assembly GCA_001517045.1. Lineage (NCBI taxonomy): Eukaryota > Viridiplantae > Streptophyta > Pinopsida > Pinales > Pinaceae > Pseudotsuga > Pseudotsuga menziesii. The sequence continues at coordinate 2,029,588 of LPNX011197589.1, forward strand.
ATTAATAGAAATATCTTTTCCTGTCCAATTAATGTGCATTTGAATATGAATATTGTATCCATGGATGTATTGAATTGCTTATACATTATTGAATATATATGCTACACTAGGTCTAAAACATTATTATATAGCATGTGCTCCTTGTTTGTTGTTGTTGAGAGCGAATTGCTAAAGCAAGCATGAATTGGAAAAGCTCAACTGGGATCTACTTCAACTGTTCGAAACAAGGTACAATTCGATATCCCTTAGTGTTAGATGTTTGGTTTCTCTTGCATATTGGGAAAGATTGATTTTTGGTGTCAAGCTGTCTGTTGTGGTATGCACCAAGCCATGGGAATTTTCTCTCCGTAACAGAATTGGTGACTTCGCTGGGGAAGTTCCTTTTTTTTGTTTGGGGTTGGGAGCACAATGTGCTTGATCTTATTGAATTTCTCTTTGTTTCTCCCTGTTTATGTGTCGCATTTTATAGTATGTTCATACATTGACACTCCCCTTGAGTGGTTTAACCCTTTTCCTTCTTTTTACCACTTTCTTCTCTGTATACACAGGATTTTGGCTAAAAGTCGCGTACATACGCGGGTTTTTGGCCAAAATTCGCGTATACATGCAGGTTTTTGGCCAAAATCTGCATATACATGCAGGTTTTTGTCCAAAATTTGTGTACATACGATGTTGTTATTTATATAGTCATGTACATACGTGGTTTTTTGGCCAAAAGTCGTGTATACATGCAGGTTTTTGGCCAAAATCCATAATACATGCAGGTTTTTTGCCAAAATTCACGTACATACGATGTTGTTATTTACATAGTCGCGTACATCCTCCCCTTTGGTTGAGTTTGATGTGGTGGGAAGTTGATGGGTGGGTTGTGAGTGTGGCTGGGTCTTCCTGAGTTCTGATGTTATTTGTTAACTGCTTCTTTCGTGACCAAGGACCACTTTTTTATTGATTTTTTTTTAAAGTAGTTCTAGTCATTTATCTCATTTTTTTTTCCCATTAGTGCATTACTCTTTTTGTCTCAGTGTCTTGTTGGGCTTGTGTTTTATACTTGCTGCAAAGACTGAGAGCTTTAGTGACTTTTATTGCATTTTCATTCTCTTATATTGAAAATACAAAATAGTTGCATTCTTACTTGCATCTCACATATGGACTTGAGGAGGTACTTGCATTGGATTGATTGAATGAGATTTTTATTTAGGATTTTATATAGGAATGATTGCACTTACATTTGAAGGAAAAATATTGCACCTCATGTAGTGGCATACCATGTTCTTCATTCTACACATTGCACTTGGCATTGCTTGTTAGGTGTGCATATTTACTTCACTGCTGAGTCATAACTTCATTAGTTGCACGACCATTTCCATTTAAGTAATCACAGCCAACTAAAATCAGTCCTTAATAAAATGAATTACACTCTTTTCTTTTAAAGGGTGCATCAACAAGAATGGGTTTTAGGGTCTTGGAATAGTTCATTGTGAGTTAATTCTCCAAGACCACTAAACAAAACAATAGGTGTCTGTCCAGGTGAGAGTGAGAAACCCTTGGTATAATTAGTGTTTCTCCGGACGCTCCTCTTAAATGGGAGTTAAGCACGAGGAAATGCACCCGATTATGATTGGGATGACCCCTAGTCACTTCCTGTGAGCATCAGAGATATTTCCAGGATCGTATTCGTATTTGGGGGCTCTTTTGAGTTTCGGGCTTTGCTACCCTGCCCATACGGTCGATCCCGCCTGCGACTGTCCACTTGAGCATTGATTATATTGAGGCAACCTTAGTTTCCTTACCTAGGTATCGCAGGGGGTACTTGTAGAGGTTATTCTGTAGGTGTCCTGGTCAGGTAGGGGCCGGACAGCATAGTCTCTTTACGCATTGAAGCTGAGGGACACTATAATTGGTTACATACCTCTGCTTGTAGTGTATGGGAGTCTTTGGCCTCTCCTAGGTGAGACATACCTGCTGCATTCGGGAGCTCACATATCCTCCCCTTGGCTTGCTTACATTTTGGCTGTAGATTTTCTTAGGAGTGTGATCTTTGTGCACTAGTTTTCTTTTGGGATCGTGGTTACTTGAGCATATTTATGTTCTCTTGAGTTCAGATCCTTTTATTTTCGGCATGCCTGGTATCCTGTCACCCGTCCTTAGTCCTAGTACGGACCCTGGTGTCAAACTTGGGGGAATCACGGCCCCTTACCATGCTCGTGGATTTGGGAATGGTCTTATTCCATCCTCTACTCTATTTGTGGAGGTGTTTTATTCCCTTCGCTCGGTATTTACACCAATGGTCACCCTCATGGAGGTGGTTGTGGATACGTGAACATTGGGTCTACACCTTGCATTTGTTCTTATGTCCCATTGTACATCGGGATATTTCCTTTGAATGAAGTTGTCCTGATTAATCCTCCCCATATCCTATAGTTTGGAATCTTTACTGACTGTTTCCAGTTGTTTTGGACTTATATTGTTGTCATGTAGGGTCCATTTTTTGTACACTCTCTCTGAGGCTTCAACCCGTTTGTTCCCATCACTGGTATAACGTCTGAACTGGAATATAGGTTAGGATTTCACATCTGCTTGCATTTTGCATGAACTTATGACCGTTTCATCTTACCCTTAGGTATGAACCCATTCCATGATGTCACAGAACCTTCATGTTGTTGTTAGAAGTGGTATCGTGTGAATGGTAGAGCTTTCCTATACATGGGCACCCTAGTTAAATCCTATTTTGCATTTGGTCCCCATGCTGAGATGCCTCCTTTAAGTTGTGGGAGTCCCTTTTTAGTCCCGCCATGTCCTTGAGCAAGAGCCTCATACTCCTCTTGAAATTTATGTTGGCTTTTTCCCATAGGGACTCCCTTGTATATATCAAGTTGTAATTGCATTTCATGATTTTTGCTTGCCTTCTTGGGCTTTATGTCGGCTCCCTGACTTTGAGTTATCAGCCATATAGCCCGATCTTGTCTCATGTCTAGCCAAGAAGAGCCTTTTTATATATCCTTTGCAGCTTGATCAAACCTTTACCAGGAGGAGACCTTCCCTTGAGTGTCGTTATCTTGCACATGTTTCCTTGCATTGAGTATAGGTATGTTACACTTCTTGGAACTATCTTGCCTGTCCCTGACACTCGTATCCTCCTAGATTTTTACTATAAAGCACTTTTATTCTTTTTCAATCTTTTCAAAATATCTGAAAAAAAGTCCAAAAAAAAAGACGGACAGGAAAATATTTTATCTTTGGCAGCAGTCGTGTCATGTCACCTTCAAACAGAGCATTGTATATCACATCCATTGGTTGGGTTATTAGTTTGAATTTAAGAGTTGTACTCGTTACTATGAGTTTATCTCCACCGACTGGTTAATATTCCGGTCCCTACGGAGCCTCTGTCTTTCCCTCCTGTGTCACAGAGATGTCCTAGTTTGCATATCGATTCCATGCTGCCTACCTTCAGTCACCATTTGCCTTATGCTCTTGTTCGAAGGAAGTTGAAGCATGAGTTGGCCATTCCTCAGTTATCTTGACTTTGCATGTTAGCCATTCCTGGTACTGTTACTAGTTCATGCACATCTTGTTCATTGATTTCTTCCACATTATACAAATTTGCTAAGTACCTCGTGTTGGTTGATGGGGGATGCCTTAATTCCCTCCTTCCAGGGGATTCCATTCCATCGACTTCAGATCATTTATTCTGGAATACGAGTCTAGAATCCTTTGAGTGCCTTGAGACTTATAGTCATCAGTGGTAGGTTCTCTCTCCATTGATAGTTTTGGGAATACATCAGTGTCCCCTGATCGATGGATTCTTCCAAGTGTTTGACCTCAACGCATCTATTCACACTTGTTAAATTGCACTCTGTACCTTGATTCCCATTTTCATTATCTGTGGGTGATCTTGTGTCTGGTAACGGTATACATCAATGACCAGTAATTAGACGATGGACTACTATGTTCGACCTCGACACATCTATTCACATAGTAGGACATGCACTCGTAGTGTTTCATGTAGAAGACCTTCCATCTTGGTCGCATTCCATGTATGCTACCTCCTTGATCGTGTCATTGGTTCATGAGATTTCAACTCTCGTGATTTGATTCCAGTCTATATCAGATATCTTCAGCTACTGTGGAAATATTGATCCATTGTATATCTTTAGCCATGATGGATATCTTGATCTATTGTATATCTTCATCCACTATGGAGATTATGATCCATTGTATATTGTACGTGGAGATGACCACACATGACACATTTTGTATATCATGCCTATTCATGGCCATTGTACTCTTATGTATCCAAGACTGCTCCATGTATTTGCCGTCATATGCATATATTTATCATTGTATTGTACTAATGAGTGGCTGGTTCTTCCACTTGGGTCTTCAGTACTCCACTTCTGGGATGGATTTTATAATGTATTTCAGCCATCATGTTATGCCTCTGACCTCACACATTAGGGGGCATTTGTTATAGCTGATTTTACCACACATGGTTGATCACATATTTATGGCCTTCCCTGTCCCTCTACAGACTCTTTAGACCTCATGGACTTGTATTATCCTTTGATGTTCCAAGCTCATCCCTAAAAAACCCATGTTTATTGTTGTACATGACTTTTAACCCCATACTCACGTGTACACGTGACTTTTGACCTCAAACCTGCGTACATCCGGATGTGTGCATAAGTCCAAACATTTTTTGGAATTTTCCTCATATGAGTTTGAATAACTTGAATCTTGGCCTTCCAAATGCCTTGAGAACACTCAAATTCAACCCTCCATTACCCTTTTGGAGTGCTATATAAGGAACCCCTTGGATACATTAAAGAGGAGGAATTGAAGAGAAAAGAAACTATAGTCCATTATTGCCTCAGTTTGCTTATACTTGAGTCTGCATCCCTTTGTCCATTTGGAGCACTTTGTGTTCTTCCCAAGCTTGCCTTTGTATTGTGAGCTTGCTATTGAGAGATGGAGGATTGAGGTGGTCAAGGCCCAGGTGGAGGACTCAGTTTCTCCAGTTCGTAGATGTGCCGACAGAGGTTGTCACTCTTGTAATCTTTGATTTTATTAATAGAATTATCTTTTCCTGTCCAATTAATGTGCATTTGAATATGAATATTGTATTCATGGATTTATTTAATTTCTTATACATTATTGAATATATATGCTAGAGTAGGTCTAACACATTATTATAGAGCATTCTTTCCTTGTTTGCAGTTGTTGAGAGTGAATTGCTAAGGCAAGCATGAATTGGAAAAGTTCAATCAAGATCTACTTCAACCGTCCGAAACAAGGTACGATTCAATATCCCTTAGTGTTAGATGTTTGGTTTCTCTTGCATATTGGGAAAGATTGATTTGTGGTGTCAAGTTGTGTGTTGTGGTATGCCCCAAGCCATAGGAAGTTTCTCTTTGTAAGATTAACCTACATTGAAAGTTAAGTATTAACATATGAGGTAGCTTGTCTACCCCTTCCATCCCCTCATCATGTTGAGGAAGAACCTCCCCAACATATGTGTCAGTATTTGGAAATATTAGACAACAATAATTAGACAGTTTACTTAAAATGTTACAATAAATTACATGTGCATTAAATAGGATAAAAAAACACAACTAGATGAATCAAATCATGACACTTATATTATCTTTGACATTTAGTGACACATTCTAGGTAAATAGGGTGTTAACACATCCTTTCTAGTATAACCCTATGTATGGATACTGCCAAAGATATGATGTATGTTTATCCTCACTACCTAGCATCTGCAGTACCTCTAGAGTGATCCTACATGGGAACTTTGACTATCCCCTATTGGCCAACATCTTCCCCCACATGTGCATATGCACATCGGTCCCAGGCCTAGGAGGGAGGCAGTTCAATGATGTCCTAGTGGAAAAAATCCTCTCAAAAAATAAACCTCTAGAATGATCCTACATGGGAATTTTGACTAGCCCCTCTTGGCCAACATCTGCTCCCATATGTGCATATGCACATCGGTCCCAGGCCTAGGAGGGAGGCAGTTCAATGATGTCCTAGTGGAAAAAATCCTCTCAAAAAATAAACCTCTAGAATGATCCTACATGGGAATTTTGACTAGCCCCTCTTGGCCAACATCTGCTCCCATATGTGCATATGCACATCGATCCTTGGCTTAGGAGGGAGGTGGTTGAATTATGACTTAGTGGCCAAAAACCTCTCAAAAAATAAACAAAATGACTTTGAACCAAATGGGAAACCCATCATCCCCTCAAACATTCCATGAAAACAATCCAGAGCTAAAGGGAACTGTCACAAAAAATGGTAAACCACCTAATAAAACTATTTCTCTCCACTAAATAATATACATAGTACAATAGAGGGAAACTATGTAATATGCCACTGTCAATACTAAAAATAAGAGGCACCTAACCTCCTCTGCATTGAATGAATATAAATCCAATTGGCCACTAGTAGCCTAGAACTATCCATGTTCAGCGATATCCTTGGTGACATATCTCTAAACATATATCAACTGTCACTTTCCCACAATGCAAGGTAGGAGATCAAGGAAATGAGGAAAATCCCCCCTCTCATCGACAACCTGGTAATGGAGTATATTTTCACCTTTGTATGGATACCATAGATCGATACTAACCTTAAATTTATGATTAGCATGATCATAATGACGAACAAGATACCTCAATAAAATCATGCTCTCCTAAAAGATGTAACCTCTTCATAAAAATTGAGGAAACCAACATTCCTATGTTGCAATAGGATGAGGGTACAAATAGTTTTAGTTTTTACTAGTCCATATCTAATACCATGAAGCATTGTTAATAACGTTTTCTGTTTTATATATTATAAAAAGTTCCTTATAAATATCCCTATTTAATATCCCTTCTTATTAACGTGGCTCACATAAATAGATGCATTCATATGGAGTGTATGTACACTTTAAATTGAACCGTTTATGTAAAAAACTGATAAATTTTGCATATTGGCAATGCTATATGGACACATTTTCATCGATGTTTCCATACATCTCAAGGTGCATGAATATACTTGGAACCACATGCAAAAACCATGAATGGCATGCTTATTAATGATGGTATGTGTTGCAAATTGTGCAGATATCCCATACAATATGTTGCAGGATCATGTGTATATGTCATATTTGTATGCTTTACTAGTGCATTTCTAACCATAGGAAGCATACTTAACAATGCCTCTTTATATTATAAATCACATCGGATAAGTGAGTGGGTTTTTAATATCCATGCTTATGAGTGCATTGTTAAAACAAGAATCTTACTTACATTGGATCACCTAAACCACATTATGAGAAGTTACCTCATAAGTGGATGGGATTTTCAAAGTTTTTAATAGGAGACCTACTTTATTATTTCTCATTGCTTTTGCTTGCAAATGGACATATTCTTTAGGTTATAAGGGCATGGAGAGGATTTTTCCACGAGTATTTTTGAAATCCATGGAACTCTCCTTCCCATCCATGTGGAGTCCATTTGATTAACTATAATATAACATATGCATTTATGGAATATTAAATAATATTTTTTTAAATGATTTTCTTGAATCTTTTCCCAAGAGACTATTTCATTTTTATAAACCTTATTTTTACTAATATCCAATTTTTTATGAAATTTTAATAGGCAATTTTATTTCTACTCCTAGTTTTGTGACCTGACACAAATTTCATAAGCTTCTCATGAGGATTACAACGGACATAGATCCATCTGAAACCAGGATGTATGAAGCACCTAGAGGTATCCAATTTCTTCAGGTGTTCTTTTTTTCTTTAACTTATTTTTTTTATGTCCACAAAGAAAATTCGATCCTCTTCTTGCTTGATGTATGTGGTTTTAAGATGGATTTATTGTTTTTTAATTAATCAAAAAATATATATTTTTAATGACATTTTATTTCATTTTAATTTTTTTTAAATGATTTTTTTTTTTAATTTTAATATATAAACAGATAAGGATTTTTTTAATTATTTTTTATTTTATGAGTCAACATGGATTTTTTTAATTGCTTTTTACTTTTGGTACATCACTTTAGTTGTTACACATTATGTGACAACATCTCCTCCATATTAGGATGTAGAGCACCTAGCTACTTTTGATGCAAAAACTCATAAATATTTTTCCTTTTTTTCATTTCTTGTTTTAATTGTTTTAAGCATGTAAGACTCTTCCTCTAACACCTACACCTAATTCTAAATCTCTCAAACCTCTATATTTTTTATACATTAAAAATACCCCTTAACCTTTATATATTACTCAATCTACTATTTTTAGTTTTTAGAATTTTAAACCCTCCAAAATGCTAAAATATTTCCTAATTATTGAATTTCAGTATTTCTCATCTCAGTAATAAGAAGATGTCTCAAAAAAATAAATAAACTTGATTGAATATTTTCTTAAAAATATAAAAATTCAAACTTTATTTATTTTGAGATTTTATTTATTGTATATAAATTGTGGAATATATAAATATTTTTAACTAACATATCTATATAGTTTGTGACTAGATTATTTTAACCTATAAAGATAAAGATAGTCATATTATTCTAGTTAAATGGGTTCAAATTTTAGTTATCCATGCCTAGATACATATTATGAGTGACATTTTGACATTCTTTTTGTTATGTATTTATCAATTATCAATTATTTTTTATATTATGTTTTTTCTTATGTTACATTTTTCTAGTTATATGGTTGGTTATCCATTCATTAGCTATGAGTTATCCATGCATAACTATTAGTTATCCATTTATCCACTACCAGTTATTTTTTTAATGTAGTTTTTTTTGTAAGTTCAGGTCTAATCTATTAAGAAAAAATAAATGTACAGATAATGATACAAGTCTGTGTGTTACTAGAACACAAAAGAACACAAAACCAAGCCAATAAAGGCAATCCAAGAGTAATAAAAATTATCCTCCCCTTTGAGGGGAAAACAGATCTTAACAATCCAAAAATTAAATAAATAAACTTGATCCAATATCTTCTTAAAAATATAAAAATTCAAACTTTAATTACTTTGAGATTTTATTTATTGTATATAAATAATGGTATATATAAATGTTTTTAACTAACATATCTATATAAATCAAATTTTAGTTATCCATGTCTAGATACATATTATGAGTAACATTTTGACATTTTTTTTTGTTATGTATTTATCAATTATCAATTATTTTTTATATTTTGTTTTTTTTTTATGTTACATTTTTTTAGTTATAGTGTTGGTTATTCATGCATAGCTACCATTTATCCACTATCAGTTTTTTTTAAGTATTTTTATAATTGTTTATTTCAAATTTTTGGATAATTGCTATAAAATCAATCTCAATAATTAATTAAATAAATAAATAAACTTGATCCAATATCTTCTTAAAAATATAAAAATTCAAACTTTAATTACTTTGAGATTTTATTTATTGTATATAAATAATGGTATATATAAATGTTTTTAACTAACATATCTATATAAATCAAATTTTAATTATCCATGCCTAGATACATATTATCAATAACATTTTGACATTTTTTTTGTTATGTATTTATCAATTATCAATTTTTTTTATATTTTGTTTTTTTTATGTTACATTTTTTTAGTTCTACTGTTGGTTATTCATGCATAGCTACCAGTTATCCACTATCAGTTTTTTTTAGGTATTTTTATAATTGTTTATTTCAAATTTTTGAATAATTGTTATAAAATCAATCTCAATAATACATCCTCTTTCATAAATGAAAAAATATAGAAAGTAGTCCACCTCAAATCTCAAATAAAAATACCTATAATTATAATAGAGTAAAAAATTATATATTATATGATGATAGGTAACGAATGTAAATAAGTAATTTGATAGCAGGATCATAAATGTGAATCAAAATTTTTGTATTAAGTAAATGTGAATCAGAATTTTTGTATTGTTTTTTGACATTTGTACTGTTTCTTGACATTGACATTATATCTCAGTGAACGCAGAGAATTTAGTGGTCCCATGTAAAGTTTAGATTAAATAAATTCTTTGGGGTTACTGGTTACTTGCCATGATCGTGACATGCCTTCTGATGTCATATCCCAATCATGCTTAATGGACTGTTTTTGTCCACCAAATATCTCTCATGTATATTCTAATAAAAAAATTCATTGTTATTATCAATGTCAGTGTCAGTGAGTGCCCAATACTCACATTAAATTATATAATGTTTATGTGGTAAATATCAAAAGAGTATTTATGTGTCAGGGTGATTAATATTTTATATGTTATAGAGTATTTAATATTGTGGCTGCAGTATTGTGGATTATTGGATTTCAACTTATTTGAAATTTAATAGCTCACAATACTGCTGCTGCAGCATTAAATACTTTATAACATGTAAAGTACTTTTAGCATAATTATAGTAAAAATATTTTAATTTAAGAAATGTTTTTTCCCTCTTGTTTATGGCACTGCATAACAGAACAAGATTACAAATTTCCCACACAATAGATCATCTTAATTAATTTTATAACATTGATAATCACAGGCATGAGAATCTACTTGATAAATTATTTATATTTACACAACAAGGTTACAGATTTCCCACACACAATAAATCATCTTAATTAATTTACAACATTAATAATGATTCTCATGCCTGTGATGCTACTTGATAAATTATTTATATTTACACAACAAGGTTACAGATTTCCCACACACAATAAATCATCTTAATTAATTTACAACATTAATAATGATATATTCTCAATGAAAGTTGAAAAATCACAGGCATGATAATCTATTATGATTTATGATTAATGCAAGTTGAGAATCTATTGTAATTTTTCAGTTGATAGGGACGAATCAGTGATGTGATTTTTCAGTAAATATAGTAACGCCATAATACATAATTAATATCGGATGATTCACACGGTTCAGAGATCGACTGACTTTCGTACATTTTGAAAAAAGGTTGTATTTACGATATGATAAAAAAAATTGTATTTAAATTGCGATATGTACATTCAGTTCTACGTACTACTGACTACCGTTTAACAAGGACCAGCATTAAATGCCATTTTGGATCCTATATATACAGTTGGATCTGAATTCTAAGCATAGAAATGATAATTGCACAGAGCAGCATAACATTAAATAACTGCTGGTGTAATATACCGTTAAAATCTTATATAAATCCAACTATGTATATTGAGCTCCAATTGGTATTTAATGCATTACTGTCTGGTTCTTACTGACGACCCAAAACATTTAATGCTTTGTTGCTTGTCCTGATTTTTCAAATCCAAAATTCTATATATTAGACCTCAAATGGCTTACTCATTGTTGATATTTGATTTTTCCCAAATGCTTTCCCGAATTTAATTTTATGATTTTAAAGAGAAAATACATATTTGTCAATTAACAAAATAATTATATATATAAATCATAAAATATTTCTTAATTGTATCTTTAAATATTTCATAATCATATCTTCAAATGAAATTAAGTTATAAAATTATAATTTCTATTATATTAAAAAAACATGGCGTCAATAAAATTAATATAATATAAATACTACATTGAATTGAATTTAATAATAACGACATCATCCAATAATAAAATATAATAAATATCATTTATATTAAAAAATATTACTAATAATCATTATAGTTTATATAATGGCAACATCATCCTCAAATAAAATATAATTTATTATTTGTTTATATAATTCATATTATTTATAATTAATTCAAATAAATAATAAATCAGAGTTAATGTATAATAATATGTAATTTATAAGCTAGTAGTATGCTAAGGTTGTATATTACAAGAGATGTCTAAAACTTTGATGATTTAGAGTTGTTTTAATTTTTCTTTGGGAGGGGATTTGGTGTTTTTTCCTTACAAGTTGAGACCTTTTTTATTTATTCTTCTTTGCTCATTTTTCATTTTTCCTTGCAAGTTGAGACCTTCTTATTTATGTCATCTAAGTTGGCAAGAAATGTTGGTAACATATCCAATTTGTTTCCCATAAAACTTAGATGGACACCTCCTTTCATATCAGGCCATAAATAATAAACTTTTCATCCCCATTCAATGCTTGGCTTCTTTTAAATTTGATAGTTTGTTGAAAGGAAACACTCTCAACTAGATCTCCCTCTAGCTTAGTAATATTTGTATATGTTGGGCGGTCGCACGAAGTTGGTTCCACTTTTTGGTGCCACTTAGGAAATCAAAAACGCACTTCCGAAGTGCAAATCAAGAGCGCATATGCGTTATTGATGGTACATTCGGAATAACCCGAGCCCAAACACAAGGCTAAGGTTCGTGGAAATGTATATCGCATATGCGATATATCGCATATGCGTGTTGTAATGTTAAATATCGCATATGCGATATATATCGCATATGCGTTTTTTATTGCCTTGATTATGACTTATATGATACTAAATTTTATTTGTTATGAACTATGGGAAAATTGTTTCTTCCAATTTATTCCATATGAAAATTAATGTGGTTCATGCTCATTCTTAGCTTAATTGTAAGAATAGCTCATGGCTAGGATAAGTTAGATAGAAATGCATTCTACATCTTTAAATATATCTACATAATAGGGTCTTAAAATAGAATAAAATCACAAAAAAGTGTACACATCCAAACGATAATTGGGTCCACATACTAGTCAAAAGTGCCATCACAAATGAAATAGGTTCTAATTGGGACCTCCGATTGGACACTCTATCCTTGTTGATGAAGGGTCATTTTTCCCTGTCAACGCATCTTAAGTGGGCCAAAATGTCCACCATATCAAGAGGCATGAGCTTCCCAAATCAAAACTAAGGAGCCTAGAGTGTTGGGTAGGAAAATTTAATTATGCATAAACATCCAACCCTCCCAAATACAAATTAATTTGGGTGGGATGATGAAAGGCCTGCCAAACAGACCCAAAGAAAGTACTAGTAGCATATAGTTGTTCCAAGCTTCATAGGCAACACAAGGAACATCCAAAATGTGCATTAGTTCAGTTGGAGGGAAATTCAACACATTTGTCGCCTAATTTGAACTCCCTTTCTTATATTTAAAGACCACGTGAAACTATTGCAGGTAGGAGGCATGTTTGAGATGGAATTGTTCTTAACTCTTAGACTATGAATTCAAAAGATTAAGGGATGATTATTAGTACAAAAATTGTTTTCCTTATCCAAAACATAATGGCACCATTGCTTCAAGGCCTTCACTAGATCTCAAAATCCTTTGTCATACGTGTTGTACTTCAAATTGGCGTTTGTCAAAGTCTTGGAATGATAGTTCATGGGATGACCAACCCATTTTAATATGGCACTAGAAGCATAGTGTGAAGCATTTGTCTCAATCTCAAAGGGATATTACGAATCCAAAAAGTGCAAAACCAATTTCAAATACAATGTAGTGTTTGAGTTCCAAGAACTCTCATCCATTAACTTTGTTAGGAAAACACAAGTGGATTGGAGAGTTGATGTAGGGGGTATGAAATTTGAGATAAATGAGTAGTAAAATGTTGATAAAAATTTAGGCCACCAATAAATACTTTTTCAAGCAACAACAATGAGGGGATGAGCCAGTTAACAAGAGCTTGTACATTGGCAAGATGAACACCGATTCCAATTTTATCAATAAGAAGTCCTAGATAGTGAATCGAGCTTTCCCAATATAATACTTTTTGTGAGTAACCTGCAATTTGTGAGTTCGAAGCAGCTTTAGTACCAAGTCCACACATAGGTTCTCTTCCTACGTTTTACTAAAAATGATATTTTTTTCAAGATATATCACAATGAAAATCCTTGGATGGAGAAGAAACTTAGTCTTAAATCA
>LPNX011197614.1:2193-34539 GCA_001517045.1 Pseudotsuga menziesii
TTATTTGGGCCACGCACTCTTCAAGAATTTCAGATCCTTAAATGGAGTCTTGATCTCTACTGTAAGACATATAAAATGAAAAACAAATTAGCCAAGTCTGTTATGGTTAACCGTCACGATTGACTCAAAGGTGGTTGAGTTCTAGCACATGGTTCGGGAACCTGGTTTATTATAGTGCATGGTATTCTCCATGGTATTAGTGGAAAATTGTATTTGGTGGCCCATAGTATTATCTCATGGTATTGCATGTATTGAATTTTTGATAAGGATTAAGGAAGATCCATTGTATAGTGTCCTGGAGGTGAACAATGGCTAGCTCACTTGGCCTAGCTTAGATGAGTTAGGTCAACGGAGATAATAGATCTATTACGGTGGTTTTTCCTAGTTTTGGGGTTTCCACTTAAACATTGTGTGTATATATTAAATGTGTTGCTATGTGGATTTATGTTCTCTCATTATTAATTATATGTATTCTCATCTAATTCCTTATAATTGGTATTAGATCCATGGTTTGGAATATAGTTGTGCTTGTTGTGTTGTACCTGGTTTTTTGAATTAATTATGGGGTATATGTTTGGTGCTACCTAACACCCTAACAATATTTCTGGATTCTTGGTTAGAATGTAATTTCCACAAGTTCTAGATGCACAAGGTATCCCAATTATTCCCAGAGAAGGGATCTTGCATCAAGTTTGGAATGAACCATTGGGTAGGTATGAGGGTGGCAGGTGTACTTGTATCCTATCTTGATGTGGATCGAAGAGGATGATGGGTCTTTGATTGTGGGAGGAATGTGAGATGGTTTAATATCAATTGTGGGACCAATATTAATGAAACATGTATGTGAAGAGAATTTCTAGAGAACTAGCGGTTATAGTGACAGAGGACCTGTTCATGTATTTGTAACTTTGGAATGTATTCACTTGTATATCTTATATTGTACCCCAATGTTCCTATCGGGAGAATCATTTGTATTTCATTGTACCCCAATGTTCCTATTGGGAGAGTCATTAATATCATAAAGTCATGTAAATTCATTGAGGTTAACCCTCCGTTGTAAGTCGTGGAAATAGTCCCCACAATTGAGTTGAGGTTAATCCTCCTTGTTGATTGGGGGTAAAAGTCCCTACAGTTGAGGGGAACTAGGGTTATTAGAATCTCCTAGTGAAGTTGGCCCTGGTAAGTAATTGTAAAGTTAGAAACTAGTATAAATAGAGAGTGAGAGTCTCTATCTGTCACACACACTAACCCAGCTATAGCGCATTAGTGAGAGAGAGAAGAGCACACACAAGTGAGAGAGAGAACAATCGTTCGAGATAATATTTCTGTCTTTGGGTTTTACTACTGCCTTTGGTGCTCATTCTATCTTTGATGAAGTTGTGGGGTTTTATCCTATATGGTTTCCCCGAGAAAAATATTTGTGTTTATTGTCTCTTGTAATTGACTATTTTGCACGTTATTCTCTTAGATAAGATCCTAAGATAATACCGTTGAAAAATCAAACATGGTATCAGAGCTAACCTGAGAAGAAGACATTGTGCAGCTACAGAATATAGGTCTTATTACTTTTTGGGTCTCTATCCACATATCATCAGAAAAATGAGGCTAGGCTAACTCTCCGTTGAAGGGTGCACCTTCCCGTTGAAGCAGAATTTGATTTCGGGCATTTTTAGTTTTTGACTTGTCACTGCTGTGGGAAATTAGGGATTTTCACAGAAGAGGAATTTTTGAGTGATCCCATCATAGGACTGCTCTCCTCCTCAAAATCGAAGTTTATAGACCAAGGTCAAAGTTTTTGGTTGAGTAAAACTTCAGGAAAGTCAAACCCTAGTTTGACCCCGGACTTGAAAAACCCTAAAATACTAAAAGTGGTAGTTTTGGTAAATATGCAATATCTGGAGATTGAAGAAGGACCAAGAGCCAAAATTTTCACAAATCGAAGATAAAATTCTAATGTACCCTATGTAAACATTTCAGCATCAAAGTCATTATATTCTGGGATATATGATTCCTCCAAATCAGGGTTCCAACCTCTTCTTGGATTTATCCCTAAACATGACTGACACCTAGGGAGAATTGCTACATCTCGAGCTACAAAGGTCCAAATGAAATTTCGCAAGATGTTCCAGATAGGAAACGGATTGTACTTTTGGGGGTAAACATTTCAGATCCTGATGGTAAAACAATGGCACGTGGAAATCCATACAAGTTCGCTTTGTTGAACAGTATTGAAATAAGTAACCTTGGGAAAACTCTCATAAGTCCCAATTGGTGAAACCAATTCTTCCCAAACCTGCAGTGTTGGAAAGAGGACAGATGAGGATAACTTAGTACAAAATTTTAGACATAGACGACTAGTACATTTTGAGAGACTATAGAAACAATATTATCCCTTTCTGTAGAAGAATTTGGAAAACTAGGGCTTCCTGTTCCGGGAGCTTCCCTCCACTGTTTTCAGAAAAGGAGTACGTTGGACAGCTCACCTTGAAGTGGCCCATCCTTCTATCCAATCAAAAGCTTGAGATTCAAAGTTTTGAAAATTAGGGTTTCTCTAAAAAACCCTAGATCATCGAGCTTCAGAACTAGGATGGACACCTCAAATTGGTAAGATCTAAATATTTTGTATTTCCATTTGAGGTTCTTAGTTAAAATGTATCATTGCACCAAGATTGATGAAAATCTTGAAGGAGCTAAAAAATTATGAGCATGTAAGTATAGGATCTCACTGGTTCTTGAAGAAAATGAATTGGACACCTACATAAGTCGAGAGGTTCCAGTTCCATAGGGAGATGAGGCTAAAGCCTTACATAAGAAGAACTTGGTCAAGGCCAAGAGGATCACCTTATACCACAAGTGTCTTCCCTAAAGACACATAAAGAGATGTTTGATTCCTTGACCAAGCTATTTAAAGAGAATAACATAAATTGGAAGTTGACTTTGAGAAACCAGTTGAAGAATGTAAACTAGTTCTAGAATGCAGAGACCATAGAGTCATACTTTACAAGGGTCTTTCAAATCAAAGAACAACTTGAAGCAATGGATGAATAAGTAGAGAATGTGATAACCACCTTGAATGGCCTCCCAGGATCATGGGATTCATTCATTTAAGGAATGTGTGCTAGAAGGAAGTGATGACCTTCAACAGACTCTTGGAATAGTGCACACAATAAGAGAAAAGAAGATTAGAGCAACTGAAGATCAAGCTCTCACGATTCAAATAAGATCCCTCAAGCGATAAGGAATATGAAGGACACAATTCTTGAAGAACCTCTTATCCATATTAGAATTTGGATAAGAAATGGTGATGTTATGAATGAAGAAGATGATGAAGCTGAAGGCTCAAAAAGGACTCTACCCACAAAATTAATAAAGATAAGTATTCAATTGTCATTTCATGATATTATTTGGTTATGCATTTGTTTATATTTAGTTGATGTGTTATGCATGAGAGAATGTTTGCATTAATGACAATATACTACTAATATCCATGTGATGGGTAAGTAGCCCATGGTGCTACACAAATCTCCATTTATACTTATCTAGAATGAAACCTCTTTGTTAACATATTGGATTAGTGAATAACCTCAATGATGTCATGGAAGAGATGGAAGGAATCTAGAAAGTTTTCGTGAGATATGAGTGAATGTTGGATTGGCTAAAATAGTTGCATGATTATATATTTTTGCATAAGAATTTTCCATTATGAGTATGCCTTATGAAATGTTTCTAACCATTCAAGTAATGCATTTGACATGTAGGAAAGATCGTGTACAATCGCCTACAAGAAAAGAAGGATGAGACTTGTTCCAAAGAACAAGTGACGACAGTTCAAGATTCACTTTAATAATCCAAAATGAAGAATGATGACTAGAATGCGATGTCGAAGACTTGAAGGGAAGTCTATAGTATCTTCCATACGGATCTACAAGATTCAGCATGCAGTAGATGGAAACATCATGGGATATAAGGAAATATTCGTAGCACAAGGATTCTCACGGAAAGAAGACATAGACTACGAAGAGACTTTTGCACCCACTGGAAGTTAAGACACATGACAGGAAGACTCATGTGTGCAAATTAAAGAAGGCCTTGTACGAGCCCAGAATGCACCCATGGGATAACACATATGCGAAGAGATTGAAAATCACCTAGAGTGATGAAGATCTTAACCTTTGCTACAAGGTTGAAGATGAAGTCCTATAGAGGATGAGAAGCTCACATATGGGTGCGAGAAGAAATTTTGAAAAGGTTCAAGATAGAGGATCTTGGTATCCAGTGACCCTAAATGGATACATAGAATATTAGTAGCAGAGGAAGCTACTTGTCACTCCAGTACAGAATATGAAAGGTAGAGGGACAATGATGATCCACTTCAGAGGGAGTGACTGCAGAAGATCCTGAGTTTGAACATGTTATGACATGATGGATAGATTACTGATGACTCTAGGATTTACTAAGAGTAAATAGGATTCCAACCCTTACTTCAAGGTTGAAGGTGGAATACCAGTGATGCTCCTATTATATGTTGATGACTTGTTCCTAAAAGAAAAGAGGAACTCATTAAAGTTGCAAGAAGGAGACTTGCTGGCGAGTTCAAGATGAAGGACTTGGATATGATGCACTACTTTCTAGGCATGGAGGTGTGGCAGAATGCAAATGGAATATCACTGGGACAAGGGAAGTATGTAGTAGATATCCTGAAGAGGTTCGAGATGATGGACTGGAAGGACATGACCACACCTATGACATCGAACCTAAAGCTATTGAGTGTTGCTTCATCAGAGTCACTTGATGGTACGATGTATCGTTAGATGATTTGGTCCTTGATGTACCTGACAAATACGAGACCAGGTATTTTCTTTGTTGTGAACACATTAAGCCATTTCCTGATGGATCCAAGACATGTTCATCTGATGGTTGCAATGCATGCAATGAGGTACCTAAAGGGTACAGTAAATTATGGGATCAAGTATGAAGCAAATCAAAAGATTAACCTAGAGGTTTATGTGGATTCAGATTGGGTAGGAAGTGCCATTGATAGGAAGAGAACTTCGGGATGCCGCTTCAGTATGAGATCAGGTGTGATCTCTTGTTTTAGCAAGAAGCAATCCTGCATGGTGTTGAGTACAACCGAAGCGAAATATGTTTCCACTTGCTCAGATATTTGGGAGGTAGTATGTTTCTTTTGAAAACTACTATTTGATTTGATTGATCTGACTTGCATTTTTGTATGATGTAGAGAGGAGCAGTGAAGCTCTAGTATGTGATCTAGATCGATATCTCTCGAAAGAGGGAGTTCTAGCATAGCCGGTGGGATAGGTTGTTTGAGCATAAAATACTAGCGAAGCTCGTAGGTTGCTCCGACGTAAATAATCATATAGGTTGTCCTTGGATGTAATAAGTCCTAGCAGAGCTCGCAGGTTATCTTTGGACATAATCATCCCTGATGTAATTATCTGCTAGAAATGTCTAGAGTGAAGTATGAGTACTTCAGGGAGAAGCTTGGTGTTATCAAAATCGAGGTTCCTTCCAAGGAAAAGTGACGAGTCCATGTGCCTTTTTGACATGGTGGTAGGATTGGTTCCTCCCATGCTCAGATGTAAGTGCAGAGCGCTACTAACATGGTGGTAGGATTGGTTCCTCCCATGGTCATAGGTAAGTGTAGATCCTTTTTGACATGGTGGCAAGCTAGGCCTCCCATCATCAGATATAAGTGCTGAACCTTTCTGACATGGTGGTAGGATGGGCCTCCCATGGTCAGATGTAAGTGCAATTCCTTTCTGACATGGTGGTAGGCTGGGCCTCCCATGGTCATATGTAAGTGCATAGCCTTTCTAACATGGTAGGAGGCTGGGCCTCCCATGGTCAGATATAAGTGCTGATCCTTTCTGACATGATGGCAGGCCGGGCCTCCCATGGTTGAATATTAGTGCCGAGTCTTTCTGACATGGTGGTAGGCCGTGCCTCCCATGGTCGAATGTAAGTGTTGAGCCTTTCTAACATGTTGGAAGGTCAGGCCTCCCATGGTCATATGTGATTGCTGGGCCTTTTTGACATGGTGGTAGGATGGGCCTCCCATGGTCAGATGTGAGTGTTGGGCATGTCATTCTGACATGCATGCTGGATGTG
The DNA here is from genome assembly GCA_001517045.1 of Pseudotsuga menziesii. Classification (NCBI taxonomy): domain Eukaryota; kingdom Viridiplantae; phylum Streptophyta; class Pinopsida; order Pinales; family Pinaceae; genus Pseudotsuga; species Pseudotsuga menziesii. Next base: position 8,323 of record LPNX011197614.1, read on the forward strand.
TTCCTCCAATGGTCAGATATAAGTGTTGGGTGGGCCTTTCAGACATGGTGGAAGGCTGGGCCTCCCATGGTCAGATATAAGCACTGAAGAAGATGAAGACCTACGTGGAGGCTAGGCCTACGACCAACATGAAAATGGGTTGGCTTTGTATAACTTCCTATGACATTTAGAATTGAGAGATATCACCATTTGATCGAGATAGCAGGAGCAGTGATGATGATGATGATCTAGTGATGATCCAACATTGATGATGATCCAAGAATGATCCAGCTTTGATGATGACCCAATGATGATCCAAATTTGATTATGATCTAGTCATGAAGACTTGTGCTGATGAATTGTGTCAGGATAATACATTCCTAGTTAAGAGGGAGTGTTGATGTATTTGTAACTTTGGAATGTATTCACTTGTATATCTTATATTTTACCTCGATGTTCCTATCAGGAGAATCATTTGTATTTCATTGTACCCTGATGTTTCTACCGAGAGAGTCATTAATATAATAAAGTCATGTAAAGTCATTGAGGTTAACCCTCTGTTGTAAGTCGAGGCAATAGTCCCCACAATTGAGTTGATGTTAATCCTCCTTCTTGATTGGGGGGGAAATTCCCCATAGTTGAGGGGCACTAGGGTTATTATAATCTTCTATTGAAGTCAGCCCTGGTAAGTAATTGTCAAGTCATAAACTAGTGTAAATAGAGAATGAGACTCATTATTTGTCACACACACTCACCCAGCTATAGTGCATAGGTGAGAGAGAGAAGAGCTCACAAAAGTGAGAGAGAGAACAACTGTTGGAGATCATCTTTATGTCTTTAGGTTTTACTACTACCATTGGTGCTCATTCTATATCTAAGGAAGTTGCAGGGTTTTTTCCTTTATGGTTTCCTGGAGGAAAGTCTCTGTGTTTATTGTCTCTTGTAATTGATTGTTGTGCATGTTATTCTCTCAGATAAGATCCTAAGATAATACTATCTAATTGATAAAAATCTAATAGGACCCATGTAATTCGGTATATGGATTCTTTTTATATGGATGCCAATGACAAGGTTGGATGCAAGTACACAAGAGACTGGTAGAAAATGAGCAAGAAGGAGAGCATGGAAAAGTGAGAGGATGAAGCAACAAATGGTGATGGTGTATTCACCATGAAGAAACATGGAAAAAAAATAATGGAGTAGTTTGGATGTGAAAGGGAATATGGCTGTAAGACCTCCTAGGGAATGCATACCCCTAGTAACTCACTAGTAAAGTTGGGAGATCGACCTAGGTGATAGGGGGTGTATGTGGAATTCCTTGGTAAAAATTTGAGGGGGGTTGGTGATTACTCCATCTCAAGTTTAAAGTGGGGATTGTTAGGGTTAATATTGACTCAGGAATGAGTCAAGGGTGGTTGAGCTCTAGCACATGGTTTATTATAGCCCATGTAGGTATTAGTGGCCCATTTTAATTGGTGGTTAAAATGGCACTTCTCCATTAGAGTGATGGCATTCGATATGTCGGTACACAAAAGGACAATTAGGATTGAAGTGGAAAAACACTATAGATGTGCATGACCATTGATGCATGATCTCTAGACCAGCCTGATATATTTTTACTATGATTTTTTGGTTGCACACTTGACTATGTGCATTGCAACTGATATGTCACACATGACTATGTGCATTGCAACCGACGTGTACATTGCATACGTGAGTTCCCTTTGAGCAACAAGTGTGTCATACGTCCCTTTCCTATATTAGCACTCACGTGTACCTAAATTCAACATCAAGAAATATAAATCATGACTAGATAAGATTAGTTGGGCATTAATCCATAACTATCTCAACTGTCTCAACCATCCTAACCTTCGAAACCACTCTATATCCCAATGTATAAATACAGGCCTTGGAATGGGACTAATCAATCAATTTTGGAAGAGAAAAGTTATGCTGGTGGTATACCTTCAGACTCTTGGAGCAACAGAACTCAGAGTCCTTGGTTGCAAAGGAGTCCTTGTGTTAGAAGCTGGGTTGTATTCTCACCTATTCACTATTTGTTAATAAACAAAATTCTTCTTCCAATCTTTGTATTGTGTTTTTCTCATGTATATTGGTTAATGAATGATGTCATTTATATTATTATATGTGTTTCATCTAACCTCTAATATATATATATGTATGAGATATTTCTTGAAGAATTAGCTCTTTTCAGGTGAAGAGAAGAATCCCTGGAAGCTTTGGAGAAGGTGGAAGCGATAGAATATCAAGCTTGGATCAACCGTCATAAAACCGGTAAGCCAAACTCTCTTCCTATTCTCATTTCATTTTCTGTAAAAGCTGATTGTCTACAATTATAATAGTAAGTTGGTAAACCCAGACCCTAGGTTAGAAGGGTGTATTGTCCTGTACAATAGAACTAGAGACTCTGTTGGGGAGTTCGACCTACTATGGGTTCATCCCGTAGGTTCCCTTTACCAGTCTTTGTTCTGATTTTGATTCTGAGTGTGGTCCTTATTATCTTGCTTGTGATTTACTGTAGAGTGTGCTCAGAAGTTTGTACTTATTTGTTTTCTTTGAAAAATTTTTAGTAGTACACATGAGTTGATGTATAAGACAGTCGCGTATATGACCTTATACATGCGGGTTGTTGTATAAGATAGTTGCGTGTGGCACATGGGTTTCCTACATACACAGTCGCGTGTGTCCTGTAGCAGTCTAAAAGTTGGATAGGGTTTGCTTATCCCTATCTCTTTGTATTTTTTTTGTTTGAAAGTATTCTCTTTATGGCATGATTCTGTGATTATGAAGTCTATGTATCACACCATTTGCTTGTCCTTCAAGCCTTTGGGTCTTTTCTTTGAATTTCTTTCATTTTGTGAAGTGTAGGTGGCCCTCCTGCTTGGTCTATAAGTTTGAGTGCTTGTGTCTAGGTCAGTGATCAAGGCCTTCAATGCTTTATACTCTGTACTGCATTTTGTGGTGTCAGTTTGTCACTTGTTCTTTTGTGAATCTAGTGGACTCTATGGGTTCAATAGTTTCTCCAAGTCAAGTTTTTTCTGAGTTTTCTTCTTGATTGGTTGAAGTAGGTTATTTTTGGGTCCTTTATGCCTCATTTCACTTTTTATATGCTTTGATTATTCGAAATTGCTAAAAAAATTTGCATTAGTTGCATTATAGTTTTTGAAGATTTTGAAAAAGTATAGAAAAACATTTTATACTTTTTCATTTAGTTGCATTTAGTCATTTTTAGTATTTTCCAAATAAAATTCAAAAATTATAAAAATAAGTCTTATTTTTTCTCGCATTTTGTTTTAAATTCATTAGCTTCTATTTTGCAAAAAGAAAAGAAATTTGGTTTAAGCAGTCACAAGTTACTTTGAAATTTGCTTTATACATCATTTTGCTTTTTCTTATCGATTCTATAATACCACATTGTTTCACGCTATTTACCTCTGACTAAAAATATCCTTTTAAAATGAACGATATAATTTAAAAAATATTAGTAAGTTTTATTTTATAGGCTCCTACACCAACTAGATTAGGCTAGACTTGTGGATTAGGAAGTTTCAACTCTCCACAAGTGTTTAATTTCAGACGTAGTTGGCCAATCAATAAATATATTTTCTTCCATGTTGATTGTATCTGGGAAGATCCTCTCAAACGAGAGTTAATCATGGCACCGCATGGAGGCTTGGACTGAGGAGATAACCCTCTGATTCCTTGTCAAAGCGTAGACCAAGGTTTTGACACATCCGAGAAATTTCATCAATACCAACCTTTAGGCCCCATGCGGTACTGGTGTTGACAGGGTTTCAGGATTTGCTACCCTGCCCATGCATATGAACCAAGATTGTGACTGTCCCCCTAGTCTGTCAATATAGTTGTGGTAGTCTTTAGTCTCTTTGACATCTAGGGTTCATACACAGGTACACAGGAAGGCTATTTTTGGTTGACCCTGGACTGGCTTGGAAGGTAACCCCGGTAGAAGGTGTGGGAGGGTAGTGGGTGATTCCTCTGCTTATTCCTAAGAACATATACAGGGACGCCAAGTTACTCTCTCTCAGCTTTCTTTTGGAAAGCATATCTTATACCCTTTGTGTATGTTTTGGATTTAGGAAATTTTGTAGTGATTGTTGTGTGGTTTGTTTGTGTTTTGTCTACCCTAGGGTGTGTGAAAAGTCAATTATTTAACAGTGGAGAACCAACCTATCAGAAGGTAAAGAAGGTTGCAAAACCTTCGTCCAGCTACTATAGTGGAGCCTCCACTGCCCCCTCAAAGGAGGATCTTAGATACAGACGGTTCCTTTGAATCGGTAGGAATCGGTGAAGTTCTAGGTGAACCAAAACTTAGGACAAACCAGGTTGATACAACCATAGTAGAGATATAAGACTTGCAGGTTGACGAGTTTGAAAGATACTTTAATTCACCTCTTACTGACTTAAAAGATCCTATGATCGTCCAGGTTCTTCCATTTGATTCGCATGTGATTGGTTTTCCCGTGAGCAGACTTATGGGTAGATTAGGAGAAGGGCCATCTACCCTCATATCAGCCATTCTGGCTGAAGGAGTGCCACCTCCCACGGTTGGTACTACTATAACAAACATACCTACTACTCCTTTAACTCCAGCTAGTCGGGTGGTTCAATCATTGACTTCCAGAAATGTAGTCGGCTCTTCTAGTGGGGTTGTCACTGGGATCCCTAGTGCACCTTTTGCTTCACCCTCTTTTGCACACACTGCTCAGAGTGGTCATGTTGGATCCTCTTCATTTGTCCAGGGTTTCCCGTGGGATGGGGGAAACATTCCTTCATCCACTCCTTATGTAGGCCCTACATCTGCATATGTGGGGATGCAGTTTGGAAATACTAACTCTTATGGTCAAGGTTTCCAAACACTGATTTTGGCTCCATTCAAGAGCTCTCCCTTTTTCTCTTTTTAGTGGAGGGATACCTGCTATTGTTTTCCAGACTCTGGTCTTAACTGGAGCGGCTCAAACCACATGCACTGCACCACACACGAATAATCAACTGGGTTATGGGTGGAATATATTTCAAAGTAGTACAACTACTTCACAACCGGTAGCCAGGGGAAACCCCACCTTTACATTTGGGAACTAGGGGGAAAGTCCTTCTACTTCCCAAGCTCGTACTTTTTAGGCTCTGGTTAGGCCCAAAATTCCATTCCTAGCAACTTTAAACTTGACATATTTGTCCAAGTTAATGAATGACCCAGTGAAACATCATCCCACTTGGCCACCTGTCCCTACTAAGCTATCCTCAGACATTTAGAAATTCGAGGGCAAAGCTGGTGAATACCTAAGGGATCATATCACAACCTTTCACTTGTGGTGCTCTTCCAACTTGCTGAACAATGACACCATTTGGTTGATATTGTTCCAAATAACTCTGACTAGTGTTGCAACAAAGTGGTATATTGAATTTCCCTCTGCTGCGTTTGACATTTTTTGGGACTTAGCCAATGTGTTCCTTAACCACTTCCAACTTTTTGTTCGGTATGATGCCGGTACAGATGATTTTCCACCTTTTGGCAGGACAAAGCCACTTAGATTTCATATCATATACAATAGTGGCGAAGACAGAAGAAGCTCATCAAGACCACTATCCCTCCCGAGTTTTTGTTAAAATGGTTCCTTAAGTCCTTATTTCCGTATATATCTAAGGATGTATCCACCTCAGGAGTAACTAATGAGGAAGAGGCTACCCTTAGGGATCAGCAGTTAGATTTTATATACTCTCAGCATGGGATACTATATGAAATCATCCTTAATGCACCATCTCCAACACATAGTGTAAAGAAACCTAAGCCTTGACCCCATGCTGATGGTGTGGTTGGTTCAGTTAAATGTCCCACTGTAGAGTCTTTGTCAAAACAACTCCACGAGTTTTCCGTTAAATAGTTTACAATGGAGGCAGCAAAGGCTGTCCCGCCACCCCAAAACAAAAATGTGTCGTGCCCACTATATGCCAGTTAATTAAGACTTAACATACAAGGTGCTAAACATAAATTATCAACCCGAGGAAGTCTTTTATTTCAAAGTTATCGTGCAAGATATATGCAAGCAAAATTTCTACCTGACATTGTTATCTATTGGTATGCAATCGAAACTCTTTATAAACTAGATCACAACTTCTTGAAAGTAAATCAATATTCAAACCTATTCATAAATCAAATTGTAAATCGAACACACTTCAAACAAGATCTATTCCTATGAAACAAGATCTGATTGCATAAATATAAAAGAAGTGTTGTGTTGACCAATGATCTATCGAAATGAATTAATAGAACAACACTATGATAAATCAAATGAATAAAAACATGAACTGAATAATAAAATAACTATGATAAATCAAATGCATGAAATCATGAATTGACAAATAACAGATCTATAAAATAAAACACCTACAATCAACACTACCAGCATCTGCTCAGGGAAGAGGGCCCTTCCTCCACTGAGTAGAGCTAGATCTCCACAATGAAAGTTTACAACTCCAGAATTAAGAAAATGCCAGTATGTATTATCAAAATGAAAGTATTACAATGGATCTGGATCAAATCCTACATCATAACATTGTGTTTTCTCCTAACTTGCATCTCCTATCATCCATCTCCTATCATGCCTAATCCTTCATCTATCATCCCCTTCTCAATGAGATTTATTACATATTTATACATAAAATTATCTCATGGAAATGAAGAACTGAACCCCCAACTTGTGATCTACAACAGCTGAAACACGGCCGTAACTGCTGGCAACTTTGGAACCGGCCGCAACACCAAATATGGAAAATACCCTCTTGAAGAACCACCTTCATGTCGCAAACCGTAGTTTTGTTTGGCGATTTCCTTGCGAGTTAGGTAGATGAGGATGTTACGCACAAAACCCTTGTCTCGGATTTTTGAGATTCATTTCCATCCACTCGTAAATCAAGATGTGAATCAAGGTGTTCTTATGTGGCATGCATTTTTGGTTAAGGCTGTAACAGCTGGCTATGAGGGTCCTGTACGTGACAACTCACTGCACAAACCATCATTAGTAAAATTATGCAAAATAGTCTTTAATTCATCAAAGATAAAGGAAAATAATCATTATTAACCACTTAAACATCAATGGAAGTAGCATGCTGTTTTACGTGCAGCTACAATAAATGGATGGAAAATGGATTGATAAATGGACAATAATGGTAAGAAAATGGATGAAAGGTATGTTGATAAGTGATGGAAAATGGGAAATTCTAGGGCCCAACATCTCCCCAAAATGAACTTGTTGCATGTCCTCATGCAACCCAATACCTGTATAGCATCCAACTTGAAAAACTCATTCACTTGTTCCTTCATTTACGATTCGCACAGCTGCAGTTAGAAGAAATGGAGAGTTTAACAGAAATTAGCAGAGTCACTTAGCGGAGGATTTAGCAGAAATTTTGTTGGATTCGCAGCTCTTTAGTAGAAATTTGACGGAGTCACAGCTTATCTTAGCAGATAATTTGGCAAAGGTTTTAGCAAAGATCTTGGCAGAACAACGCTAAATTTAGCGATGAATTTGGTGGAACATCGCTAAATTTACCGACGAATTTGATGGAACAACGCTAAATTTAGCGACGAATTTGGCGGACTCACAGCTTCCGGAAAATGGCTGCCGAAAAAGAACTCGCAGCTGCCGAAAAACGGACAGCTGCCGGAAAAGAACTCGCAGTTGCCAGAAAACGGACAGCTGCCGGAAAATAACTTGCAGTTGCCAGAAAAGAACTCGCAGCTACCAGAAAATGGACAGCTTCCGGAAAAGAACTCGCAGATGCCATAAAAGAACTCGCAGCTACCGGGAAAGAACTCACAGCTGCCAAAAAATGGTTGCCGGAAAAGAACTCGCAGCTGCCGGAAAAGAACTCACAACTGCTGGAAAACGGACAGCTGCTGGAAAATGGTTGCCACAAAAGAACTCGCAGCTGCCGGAAAATGGAAAACGGAGTTGCAGCTAACGAAACGGAAAATGGGAAACGGAGTTGCAGCTGATGGAAAATGGAAAACAACAATATTTTACGGTGTTGCGGCCTTTTGAATGGGAAACTTCTGAAGCCATTTTCTCCCAAACGAAGAACTAGGTTGGGATGAAATTTTGCAAGCAAGTAGCTACCACTCTATTGCATCTCCATGCCAACAATTAGACAAACCCACATCACGGATTTCGAGAAAAATGAGAATTGGCTATAGGTGATGGTTGTCATTTTCTCGAAAACCGTGCACTGGATTGAGCTGAAACTTGCTACGGTTGTTCTTCATGATGTTATGCATTCCCTGTCCAAATTTCATGAGGATTGAATTCGTGGTTTGTGAGATATCCTTAAATCAAATTCTGTATTTTTGCCAACTGTGAATGAATAAAAATCAGTATGCACAAAAAATGTCAAAAACCACTCCCCCAAACTGAATATGTTGCATGTCCTCATGCAAAAGAGGAGTTGTCATCTTAGTTGTGAACAACCATTTTCTCCCAAATTGAGTATTTTACCTTCCATTCATGAAATCAAGTGAACTTTGGGACTTTTGTTTTCTTGTATTTGCACTATCATTATCAACATCCAATTTTTGTATATGTGCTAGCTAGAAACACATCCTTGGCTTACAAAAATGACTATAGGATGCCTGAAAAATAACTGTATGCTACTTGAAATTCACTGTGTGAGCTCGATTTTTGATTCCCCATGGTTGTAGTTAAGTGCTCGTAATGCATTGCAAAAATAAAATAAAATGACAATGCATAGGAAATATTCATACCAGCAAGAGATCACATTTGCACATTTCCTTTTATGATGACCCAAGCTACTCAAATATCATCTGACAATCACAAAATTTGTAGACCCTCCATATGTCACAAGTGCCAAAAAAAGATATTGGTGATCTTCACAAGCCAAACTCTACTACAGGAATTATCATTCATGGGGAATAAAAGAGTTTTAGAACCATTTTCTCATCAAATTCATGGCAAATTCTATTGCAATAAACCACAGTAAATTTCATCCATTCTCATGGTTGAATGAAGGCTGCTAGAATTTTCTTTGGTTATGCCCTTATCATGGAGTGCTTTGTAACACTTCAAATAATGCCAAACATTTTTCAAACACTGCCATAAACTTCCTTCTAAGACTATAGTATCATCCTAAATATATAGTAGAGATTTTGGAACCCATGCTATCCATTCTATGTTGAAGATGCACACAATAATTTCCTGTATTTGATACTCTTGGCTGCACTTTTTCTTATGACAACTTCTAGAACTTTTTGGCACAAGAAACCCCATATGCAATATGAATGAGAAGATAATGAATGGTTTTTTTTTTTTTTTTCAAATGCCAAGAGAGTTGCATACTTGCTGAAGATAGCTACATCAACAAAAATCAGAACTGATACAAATGGATAAAAAAAATGACCATGATTTTTAATGAGCAAGGATCAGATTTGTTTGGGCAGTGAGAATGTATGTCTAAATTCCAATTAACAAAACCCAAGCATTTAAGTTCTATGAGAGCATATGTAAATCAAATCTGACTGTATATCAACCCATAATATCAAGATGCCAACTCTAACTTCTCAATAGTTGTGTGGAAGTGGACTAATATGTGCATCAATAAATCACCAACCAATTCATAACCAGAGTGCATTTCCTTCCCTATTGTATGGAAGCATAGTCTTATGAAGGAATGACTTCTACAACAGTTTCTTCTACTGTAGGTTCTTGTGTCCAGCCTATTTTTTTCTTTCAATAAGTGTATCAGCTGCTTTATTTATCCTCATTATTTTTTTATGGAAATAGAGCACCGATTCTTACTGCTGGTTCTTGTGTGGAAGCAACAAGACTTCTTATTGTTGGTTCTTGTGTGACAACAATAAGGTATCCTTTTTTTCATGCTTGGTCAGTTGGGTTGGTGAGATGTTGGGTTGGAATTTGAAGTGGATGTGCATGAATGATGACGTGTTAAAACTGAGTGGGAAATGATGGGAATGGATGGACATAAAATGCTATTTAGAAAATGGAAATGGCTAATGCTTAGTGGTTCTTCATGACTTTTCCCTAAATCTTTAATAAATAAATAAATTATGCTATTTTACCTCAAGTGTTACCTCCATGGAAGCCTTGGTTGACATGAATGGACTGGTGTATGCTGGAGCTATGTAGGCTGATCTCATGCTAAGACATATGTATATGAGAGCTGAAACTGGATGAGACTGAATTTGATCCATGATGTTGTGCTGGTTGCACTAACTGCTGAGACAATTGATGAGGAGAAGTTCTACCAGAGAAGCAGAAAGCCCATTCTCTTATTCTGAAAATCAACTGCTGAACTGAAAATGGAAACGAATTGCAAAACTACTGAACAAATGGTGCTGCAAATCATTGTTGAAACCATTAGATCACATAATCTTCAGCTGCTACAAAACCGAGGTACAATTCTTACCATGCGAATGAATGTGCTGAAGTCGAGCATGGAAAGAAATCATTGGATTACCAGCCATTAATGTATGACGTTAACCAATGTGAAGAAACTCACCTTTGATGACAGTGAGATCTAAAGTACCTTAGTGCATCTTGATAGGTACGAATGGATGTGCTGGAGTCGAGTCACCTGTAAGATTTGTCAATAAAGAGGCATTGATGAATCCCCATGATTAACAACAAGGAAATCTGCCATTGATTCATGCAGATACCAGGGCACTATAAAACTCTAATCTCGATCCTAGATGATGTGTCAGAGTCGATGGGACAAGACCATTGGAAGGTGGACCTTAATGAATTCCACATCATCCAATACGAGTACAAAATAAATTATTGTGAAGAATCATAGTGAAAAATAGAACAAACATGAAACTCAGAAGTGGAAAATATATGTGAAGTCATGATGTAGTAGTGATGGGAAATAAAACAGTTATGGTGACTACATAAGCAGTGGAAAATGAGACTTCGACATGAATGGATTTTTAGGGTTTTGAAATGAGGAGGGTGAATGAATCTACCATAGTGCAATTGGCTTCTTGAGGGGTTTCTTTCGGCAACAAGTGGGATGACAGGTGTCAAAAAAGGATTCTTGGCATGTTGCAATGAGACTTGAATTTCGAAAACATTGGATTCTGTATGGTTTGCACATCAATCTCTCCATTTTTTTTTATTTGCTCAATCCATTTGCAAATTGAGAAAAAGTCTTCAAAGTGTCACTCGTGCATGCATTGACCTTCTTCTTCTAAGGACCTGCAAAAACCTAACACTTGCCTGAAATAAAACATGAGATGATGGAATAAGAGATATTATTGGTCTCTCTTCACCCAACACTTAAAAAACAACAAACAATTACTTATAAAACAAATCCAAAGCAAAATCCATTTTATACCTGCAGGAGAGCAATGTCCATCTAGACTCACCAACGGTATTCTGATCATAGCTTCTTCATTCCTTATCCAATTTGAGTGATTCAAAAGAAAAATGAAATTAAATTCATAGTTATATTTCCATTAGAAACAATTTTCTAAAATTCTATGTAATTATCTTCCAAATCACTCAGTAACAGCCTGCATGACAAGGTGTTTTTTCAAATTCTGGACTAGACCAACAGTCACGGTTTTAGGATTAAATTTTTCGTTTGATAACGGATTGATGTGATTCCAATTGGAGATGAAAGTAGATTCATGTAATTATCTCTATTATAAACAGTTTTTGAATCCAACAAGAATTTATGGGTTAAATAAGCCAATGAACAGTCTAGAAAATAGAGTTTTTAGGACTGCAGATTTGTGATAGGCAATCAGTATTTTGGTCATAAAATTTGCATACGATATCGGAATGGAGTGATTCAAATTGAGTTGTAAACTAGATTCATAGGATAATATACAAATGAAACAGGTTTGCAAAATATGTCCAATAAGGCATCCAAAAATTGACTATCCCAGCTCTATTCCTAAGCTGCCAGCTGAACACCCTGTTAGTATTTTGGCCATAAAATTTTCAGTTGACACCCAATTGTAAAAATTCAAATTGTTTTGGAAAATAAAATAAAAGGGATACTTGGTATGTAAACACATTTTAAAAATAATTCCATTTGGTCTCCCAAAAATGGACTATCCCGACTGTGTTCGAGTAAAATTTTCAAGCCAAATTGTCACCAAAAATTCAATAAATTAAATTTGACCTCAAAAAGTGATCGGAATAGGTGTGAATATTTTTAATGATGTAAATTTAAGTATAACACACATCCATACCAAAAATTTTAAGCATTGAGCACCTAGATTGACTTACACAGTCTGTTGCAGCAGCAGCTGCAACTCTTAAAAAATGACATAATGTTGAAATAAAACATGTGTATTTTTATGGAAAATAAAAACTAAATATATATCATGATGTGAAACACACACATATTTCAAACTCATAGATTTTTACCTGTAGCACAGTCACAGCTGGGTGTTTAAAGCATTCATGAAAACATCTCATACCCATTCCTTATCTTCCTACTTTCTGATCTTCCAGATCGCAACAAGGCGCAAGAAGAGAGCATACTTATTCAAAAATAAAAATAAAACTTAAACAAAAAAAAGCATGGTTTTATTCTGTTAATCTATCCTACCCTATTCTACTTGGGAATGTAAAAAATATTCAAGTGTATGCATATTTCCAATGGAGCCACTTTCAAAGAAGTGACTCATGTATGCTCATACTCCCAACAGAAAAATATAACTTTATGAATACTAGGATATGAGAGATCAACTTCCCTTGAAATGATGGTGCCAAGAATTGGTGAAGTATGAAATGATGCTCCAGACCGATGGTAGATTGAAACCAAGCTTCAATATAGTCTTTGTTCCCTTGATTGCTCATGGATGTTACACCATGAAGATCCTTATTAAACTGATCTTCCTCAATGCATAAGAGTTTCGGATATAATGATGTGAATGATGCTTTTGGTTCCAATGGTTGTTCTCCATCAAATATTACGTGTGTCTTGTTGATATTGTATGCTTGCTTATGAGGACTAGAAGAAACTCCATCTGCAAAACTTGGATTTAAAACATGTTTAGGCCTCGCATGGATTTGCTGCAACAACACACAACCTTTTTTCAATGGTGTATATGAGGTAGAACAAGAGGGAAATCTAGGAACATTTTGTAGTTCAGCACTGTAAGCATACTGTACTGTTTTATTATGGTTAGGGTGGAGGGTGGATTGGATAGGAAATTGTGTTGGGTACCAAGGATTTTGATGAGAAGATAGATGTGGCTGATGTAGATGATTGATTTGTGAGGTTGATATTGAAGGTCCAACTTGTGTTGTAGCATGAGGGAGAGTGGCCATGTGATGATAATATAAGCCATTCCAACCTTGTGGATAAGGTAGGTAAGACTTAAATTGAGGTTGTAACAACTGCCATGGTGGAAGAGTATTCAATGATTGAGTATGAGAGTAAGGAAATGGAGGGACATAATTTTGAACCATAGATGTAGGCCATGGTTGACATGACTATTGCAACGAGTTGGCTGCAACTCCTAGATCTCTATGATATGTTTCTTTCATCTTTGGTAAAGAGGGACAATGATCTGTGGAATGATTCAAGTCACATATACCACAACTTTCAAGATTATCCAAAGGGAAATCCCTTGCTTCTCTTATTTCCTCCTACTTTTCCTTATCTTGCAAAACACCCAATTGTGAATCAGCTTTAGAAATTTCAAATAAATTGTTGATTTCGGCTCGTAAAACTCTTGTTTTTGCAGTAGATTTAAAAAATGAAGATAAAAGTTCCTTAGAATTCTTACCAGTCTTGAAGTTTTCTATTGAATACCTTCTATATAACCCACAAATATCATCATATACTAACTGAAATACATTACATGTTCTGATTAGATTCAATATTTCTAAACCTTTAGCTTGGATTCCCTTGAGTAGAAGTGTTTTTAAGACTTCCTTCCCCAGTTTCCTCTGTTTGGATCTTTGGAGGTTATATTGAAATCATTTTATGTACTCCTCCAGACTCTCTTCTTCTCCTTGTGTCATTCCGAAGATGTCTTCATTGACCCTGCAATAATCTTGGTACCTTTTCAAGAACACATGTTTCATGTCTTCCCAAGTTTGTATACAATTCCCACCGAGGCTCATGAACCATTGGAGGGTTGTTCCTTTTAGAGTAAGGGGAAACACATTCAACTTTTGATTATTAGCACAATAACCATATCCTCTACAAAGTACTTCAAATTGAAATAAAAATACATCAGGGTCTTCGTTTTCCAAACCGTGAAAATTTGGTAGAACATGTGGGGGAATTCTTTTCGTTGGTGCCACTCCTCTCGAATCTCTGATGGGAAATTCAAAGGTAACAACTTCTGTATCTTTCTTACCTGCCATCTCTTCATTAGATTCTTCGTGTGCTATCTTGAGGCTCCTCCTTCGAATGTTCCTGTCAACTTGTTAGTACAATGGGTGGTGCTTATAACACCACTAAGGGGAATGATAAGATTTATGCTCCAAATATTGAAAATGAAATAAAACTGAATGTAAAGACAGAAAATTAACACTCAAAATAAATTCAATAAACCGAAATGTAATCATGCAACCTACATTCCCTACTTTAACAATGCATTTACAAAACAATGTCAGATGTACTTTTGCATAATTGATAACTTCCCCGGCAACAGCACCAAAATTTCTTGCCCACTATATGCCAGTTAATTAATACTTAACATATAGCGTGCTAAACATAAATTATCAACCCGAGGAAGTCTTTTATTTCAAAGTTATCGTGCAAGATATATGCAAGCACAATTTATACCTGACATTGTTATCTATTGGTATGCAATCGAAACTCTTTATAAACTAGATCACAACTTCTTGAAAGTAAATCAATATTCAAACCTATTCATAAATCAAACTGTAAATCGAACACACTTCAAACAAGATCTATTCCTATGAAACAAGATCTGATTGCATAAATATAAAAGAAGTGCTATGTTGGCAAACGATCTATCGAAATGAATTAACAGAACAACACTATGATAAATCAAATGAATAAAAACATGAACTGAATAATAAAACAACTATGATAAATCTAATGCATGAAATCATGAATTAACAAATAATAGATCTATAAAATAAAACACCTACAATCAACACTACCAGCATCTGCTTAGGGAAGAGGGCCCTTCCTCCACTGAGTAGAGCTGGATCTCCACAATGAAAGTTTACAACTCTAGAATTAAGAAAATTCCAGTATGTATTATCAGAATGAAAGTATTACAATGGATCTGGATCAAATCCTACATCATAACATTGTGTTTTCTCCTATCTTGCATCTCCTATCATGCCTAATCCTTCATCTATCATCCCCTTCTCAATGATATTGATTACATATTTATACATAAAATTATCTCATGGAAATTAAGAACTGAACCCCCAACTTGTGATCTGCAACAACGGAAACACAGTCGTAACTGCTGGCAACTTTGGAACCGGCCACAACTCCAAATCTGGAAAGTACCCTCTCGAAGAACCACTTGCATATCGCAAACCGTAGCTTTGTTTGGAGATGTCCTCGAGATTCAGGTAAATGAGGATGTTATGCACAAAACCCATGTCTCGGATTATTGATATTCATTTCCATCTGCCCGTAAATCAAGACGTGAGTCAAGGTGTTCTTATGTGGCATGCATTTTCGGTCAAGGTTGTAACAATTGGCTATGACCGTCCTATACATGATAACTCACTCAACAAACCATCATTAATAAAATTATGCAAAATAGTCTTTAATTCATCAAATATAAAGGAAAATAATCATTATTAACCACTTAAACATCAATGGAAGTAGCATGATGTTTTACGCGCAGCTACAACAAATGGATGGAAAATAGAATGATAAATGGACAATAATGGTAAGAAAATGGATGAAAGGTATGTCGATAAGTGATGGAAAATGGCCAATTCCAGGGCCCAACAAATTTTTTTTTCTCAACCCTCCCAAAAGGGCAATCAGAAGCCTGGTGGGAAAATGAAAAAGGGGAAGAAAGGTGAGGGAAACCAAAACAAGCCTAAACCCACAAATAATGTTGATGGGGGGAAAAAAGAGAAGAAGAAGGTGAAATTTCCCTGTAAGTTGTACTAGGAATATCACTTGAGCCATCAATTCCCTGTTATAGATCAAGCTCAGAAGCTGCTCGAAAATCAACAGTCGGCTATCCTAAAGGATCCATTTCCCCAAGGACAGAATGGAGCTTCGGTTTCTAATGCAGTTGGGGGCACTGCTAATGCCCTTGACAAAAATTATATCCATATGGTTCGATCCCAGACCTTGCTCCAGAATAGAAATAAGAACTATGAGATGGAGGCTCTTGAGAAGGGTAAGTCTATAGGTGAAACTTCTAACACTCTCACAATAAATAAACCTATCGAATCTATGCCTAAGATACCAAAATGTGTCTTCAAGAAAGTATTGCACAATCGTAATGCTAGGGTTGCAGCCAACTACTCCGTAGTTGAAGATTGATCCAAAACCCCTTATGCGATGTTAGCTTTGAAGTTGGTATAGAGTTGTCCTGCCCACCGAGATGCACTCTTAGCATCTTTAGGTAGTATGGATTCATCGAGCCTTATGTCGAAGTTTAATTTGTCTAATGTCAAAATTCGCCTGCCGTATCATGTGGCTTTGCCAATAGATGTCATCCATGGTGGAAAAACTATTGGAAGGTCAGTTGTTGATGAAGGTGCTCCCACATGTGTCATGTCCTTGTCTTCTTGGAAGGATCTTGGATCTCTAGAGCTAGTTCCATCAAACACCCTGCTTACTGCTTTCGAAGGAAGGTCATTTCATCTACATGGTATCCTACCAACTTTTGAGCTTAAGTTGGAAGGGAAGGCAGTGTCTATGGAAGTGGAGGTGATTGATGCTATGTTGGATTATAAATTGCTTCTAGGGAGAAGTGTGGCTTATGCTATGTGTGCGATTGCCTCAGCCTTTCTTTGAGTGGTAGTGTTTCCACACAAAGAGAAGTTGGTTATTGTTGACCAACTCAGTTTCACTCAGAAGGGCCATATGGAAACTAATTAGTACACCATGCTATTGGTTGATCAGGTCAAACTTGCTTCAGAGAGCTTAGTGGCTAGAATGTATTCATCATTAATTGGCACATTCGATATCCCAACCCTAATAAATTACTTAGGTTCTACTAGTGTAGGGAAGTCTATTGCAACAGTTGTTGATAGAACGGATCCTTGGGTCCTTCCTTCCCATTACGAACCTGGAGTTCCCTTATAGACAATGGAAGTAGCTTATCAAGCTATCATTAACACCATTGTTGATCTCGTTTTGGTTCCTCCTACACTCTCAGAGGAGCCAGAAGAAGCCTATCTTCCTGCATGAGCAGAGAACTCTTTGTATACTGAATATTGCTTAGACATGGTTTTTCCTTCATACAAAGCCATTTTTGAAGCTATGAGTGGGTGAGATAAGATCTACGAAGATCATCACCATAGCTCCTACTTTCTTCTAGAGTTAAGCTGTATTGAAAATCAAGAGTTCCATGTCAGACTGGAAGGTGACGCTGATATACCGATCAATCCCTTACCAAGGGAGGGAATATTTGTCAGGGGGAATATGGCAGATGTTTTCATTACTATCCCTATCAACATCTCTGCAAATACCAACGATGTGGAAACTGTATATATTGGTGCAAACTGCTCTTCGAAGGAGATTGCTATCTATACGGCCTTAGTTAAGGAGTTCCGTGATGTGTTTTCTTAGTCATATCAGGAGAAGTCAGGCATAGATCCATCGATAGTCGAACATGAAATCTGAACCTATCCTAATACCAAACTAGTTCGACAAAAACTTAGGCCTAACAATCCGCGTAAAGCAGCAGCCGTTAAGGATGAAGTGGAGAAGCTGTTGAAAGATGGTTTTATTTACCCGATCGCTTTAACAGAGTGGGTATCCAATCTTGTTCCTATTGATAAAAAGCAACAGATGATACGTGTATGTACTAAATTCTGCAATGTAAACAAATCTTGTCCTAAGGATACCTACCCCAAACCATTCATAGATCAAATCATTGATGCTTTTGTGGGGAGTGAGGTTTTTTCATTTATGGATGGTTTTTCTAGTACAATCAGATTCAAATCAAGCCTAAAGACCAACATAAAATGACTTTCATTTGTCCTTGGGGTACATTTGCGTATAAAAAAATTCCTTTTGGATTGAAAAATGCAGGGGATACCTTTCAGCAGAAAATGAATTTTTCCTTCCATGATCAGGACTATTGTTGAATCCTACCTATAAGATGATCTTCCTACACATTCTTGTAAGAAGATCGATCATTCAGATCACTTGTGCTTAATTTTTGAACAATGCAGGCATTACAGAATATGCTTGAATACCCATAAGTGTGTTTTCTATGTCGATTCAGGTTGGCTGCTTAGGTTCATAGTTTCTAACAAAGGTATTCAAGTGGATCCTTTGAAAGTTGAGGGCATTGCCAATTTTCCTCCTTGTCGTTCCATCAGGAAACTTCAGAGCCTGCAAGAAAAGTATAACTTTCTTCGACGTTTTATAGTGAATTATGCCAAGATCACCAAAGGTTTCATGTGCCTATTGAAGTAAGACACCCAATTTGTATGGGATGAAACTGCACAACTTGTGTTCAAGGAATTAAATAAATATTTATTGTCATCTCCTTTGTTGGTCTGCCACATTACTCTCATGAATTTATATTGTATATGGTTGCATCCGAGTCGACCATTGGGGTAGTGCTAGTCCAGGAAGATGATAAGCTCCAAGAGCATGTTGTCTATTACCTTAGTCATGCTTTAGCTAGCCCTGAAATTTGGTACTCCCACATTTAGAAGTTGGCCTTATCAGCTGTGTATGTTGTGCAGAGGTTACGTCACTACATCTTACTGAGGACTACAATAGTAGTGGAGGATGTCAATCCTTTCCAGTATGTCTTGTCCTGATGCATAGTTGGAGGCAAATTCAATAAATGGATAATCATTCTCTAGGAGTTTGACTTGGATTTTCAATCCTCCAAATAAAAAAAATCCTTAGTTTTTGCAGATCTTATTGCAGAATTTCCAGTAGAAGAAGATGTAGCAATTGAAGAAGACTCATTCACAGATGAGCACATTTCTTTTATTTCCACCTCTGATCCTTGGTATGGAGATATACTTGTCTATCTCCATACTCTAAAGTGTCCTGCAACATTTTCGTGGGAAGAACGACACAAACTACGTGTACATGCGAAAAAATACCTCATCATCCGGCATACTTTATACCGTAGGGGTATACTTTTTTAACGTCAGTCCCTCACCCACGAAGAGGATGAGATTGTCCTAAATGAAGCCCATAGAGGAGCATGTGGGGGTCATTTATTTGAGTTAGCAACGGCCCAGAAGATTTTGTAAGCTGGTTATTTCTTTCCCACGATATTTAAAGATTGTGTAGAAGCTACGAAGTGATTTCATCCTTGTCATCTTTACACTAGAAAGATGTGGTCGCATCTTGCTCCACTATTTCTCGTCATCGCAGTGGGCCTATTCTATAAGTGGGGGATAGATGACATGGCATGCAACCCAGTCTCAGCTAGGGGGTACAAAATATATCATTGTCATTGTAGATTACTTTACGAAGTGGGAAGAGGAAATGCCTACCTTCAAGTCTGACGGGGAAACTGTAGTTTTTTAGATTTTAAACTAGATTATCACATGTTTCGATATTCCTAAAGAGATTGTCGCTGACCATGGCATTCATTTCCAAAACAACATGATGACCAAGTTAGATACTATGCTAGGATTTAAACAAGAGAACTCATCTTCTTTCTACTTGCAAGCCAATGGTCAAGTTGAGGCAGTCAATAAGACCTTGAATACTATTCTCAAATGTACTATCAATGTAGCCCAGTTAAATTGGCACATCAAGTTGTATCCTGCATTTTGGGCTTATCAAACCAATGTGAAAACTGCCATGGGATTCTCACCTTTCCAACTCGTTCATGGGGTGGAAGCAGTAACTCTAGTTGAATGTGAAATCCCATCATTAAAAGTTTCCATTCATGTGTTACTTGACACAACTGAACTGGAAGAATTTTGGCTACATTTAGAACATCTAGATGAACAATGTAGAGATGCGTTGACAACAAATGAGACTCATAAAAATAGGGTTAAAAATCAATATGATAAATCGGTCAAGCCTAGGATTTTTTTCTAAAGAGGAGCTTGTCTTGCTTTGGGACCAAGACAAAGAACCCCTAGGGGAAGGGAAACTCAAGTATATGTGGTTAGGACCATAAGCCATGTTGAAAGTTTTGAATAAAGTGGCATATGAATTAACTGATTTTGAAGGGAATAAGCTGTCAGAGCCTAGAAATGGGTTCTACCTGAAAAATTACTATGCTTAGGCTTAGAACTTTTTCTTGTGGTTTTATTGGATGTAACTTTATGTACAATAGTTATCTGGTTTGTGTTCTTATGTCATCTATTGGTTGTTACATATGTCTTCTGAGTGGTTCGTAGGTTTTGCAGATGGTGCTAGTCGTCACACTTGTAACCTGGCTTCAGCTGCATGGGTTATTTACTCACCCTCAAGACAACTAGTTGCCTCTGGAGGTGCTTTCCTGGGTCTTGGTACCAATAATTTGGTTGAATACATGGACGTCATTGAGCTTTTATGGGATTCCTTGTCACGTGGCATCACCCAGTTGGAAGTTAGACTTGCAGCTGCATGGGTTATTTACTCACCCTCAAGACAACTAGTTGCCTCTGGAGGCACTTTCCTGGGCCCTCGTACCAATAATTTGGCTGAATACATGGACATCATTGAGCTTTTATGGGATGCCTTGTCATGTGGCATCACCCAGTTGGAAGTTAGACTTGATTCTAAACTCGTGGTTTCCTAGCTCAATCGATCTTATCAGGTGTGAAACCCTATTTTGTTACACCAGTTTTTGCAAGTTAGGTTATCGGGAAGAAATTTTGATTTTATTTCATTTATTCATATTCCAAGAAATCAAAATTCATTAACTGATGCATATGCGAACTATATCTTATATTGAAACTTAACACACATTTTATAAAAATACATAACAGATACATTGTGAATACATGTAAATAAACCAACACCATATATATGTGTGTGTGTGTGTGTGTGAATATTTGTCCATAAGATAGGTCGAGTTTTGATCCTTAGACCCAGTCATAAATGTATACATATACAAAATATACAAAAATTGGATTGCAATCCATAAATGCCCCTACATCTAATCTTTACCACCCTGGTTATCCTGATCACCCTAGTCACCCTGATCACCAGCCTCCTCAGCTTCTTTAGCTACAACAGCCTTCGTAGCCTTTATGCAGACAAGTACAACCATGGCTACCCTTCTCATAAGGTGTATCCAGGTGGGTGGAATCCTAAGAACAAGTTCCTACATAATGGCAAGGATCTGCTCAATGTGTATGGTTGGGACTCTTTGGGTAGGCCTGGCCCACTTACCCTCAAGTACCCTGATAAAACCCTAATCTTCCCCTGCCATCGGTTGTACATACATCCTAGGATTCCCATCAAGGCAGACATGTTTAATATCTACATTTTAAACATTAAATGGATTAAAAAATATTATACATATGTATATATCTTTATGATAAAAATTCATAAAAATTTAAAAAATTGAAAAACCAAAATACCTAAAGCTCCCCATACTCCTCCAGGAGGGAGGACAAGGTCATTGTCACCTCTAAAGTCCAAACCAGCATATGGAAACTGCTCTAATGCTCACAACTGCAGCCCCCACCATAACTAGAAATCATTGTCATACACGCTCTCAACTGACCCACCGCCACCCTGGTGAAGGAAAATATCTCCCCACCTAGTCAGTCTAGGCTGACAAGGAGAGAAGGCTAGAAGTGGTACTGTAGGGATGATTGCGACAACTCTCTTGAAAAATAAGGCTACCAATACACTGAAATATCCAAAATTATTCCGTTGGCCTCTCTTGCAGTTAGAGAGTTGTTTTTTCATTATCGGGATGAGTCCCAAGCACTAGTAAAAAATAGTTCCCTATATACACTCTACAACAATTCTCATTTGGTTCTAAGTAGCAAGATAAAGCGATTATGATCCTGCAACCCTCACTATAGTACTCACCATCACCTATAGTGTGAAGTTACTAATATGTACAATAGGGATGCATGATCCCTTTTTCTGACTCCCAGGTGTGCAATAAGTGTTTATGTAATCCTGAACACTCATGGGGTCACCGCACCTGCCAGTACCCTCAAGGTTGAGAGGTGTTCCCTGTCTAGACAAACCCATAATGAAGTATATGTCTTCCAGTGTCACCTCTAAAATTTCACCCTGAAGGTCAAAGAACCCAAGTGTTACAGAGAGAAATTCCTATGGCTTGGGGTACCATAACAGACAGCTTGACTCCAAGAATCAATCCTTTCCAATATGCAATAGAAATTAAATATCTAACACTAAAGGATCAGACCTCGTACCTTATTCCAGATGGTTGAAGTAGATCACCGTTGAGCTTTCCAACTTCAGCTTGAATTGATAAATCACTTCCTCAACAACAAGTAAACAAGACAAGCATACAATATATATGGGTGTTAGATCTATTGTAGCATACATAATCAACAATGTATAATCATTTGAAATCATCCATGGATAAAATATTCATTCTAACATACATTATTGGACAGGAAAAGATATTTCTATTAATATAAAATCATAGATTACAATGGATACAACCTCTGTTGGCATGTCTACGAATCGGAGAAACTGAATCCCCCACTTGGGCCTCCACCACCTCAATCCTCCATCTCTTGATAGCAAGCTCACAAGCAAAAGGCAAGCTTGGGAAGAACACAAAAGTGCTCCAAGGGACAAAGAGATTCAGACTCAAGCACAAATTTCGGCAACAATGGACTATAGTTTCTTTGCTCTCAATTCTCTCATATGCCTTTAATGTACCAAAGAGTTCCTTATATAGCTTTTCAAAGGGGTAATGAAAGGTCGAATCCGAGCGATCTCAATGCATATGGAAGGCCAAGAGTCAAGTGAGTCGGATCCATGTCAAGTAAAACTCCAAAAGGATTTCGATTATGCACACATCCCGACGTACGCAGTTTTAGGGGTCAAACCCGCGTATATATGCGATTAGGGGTTTAAAAGGCGTGTATTAATTTTCACATGTTTATAGAGATGGTCAAGGAAACATCGAAGGACAAAAAATGGTCCAAGGGGTCTAAGGAGTCTGCAGAGGGATAAGGAAAGGCCATACCAGTGTGATTCACTTGTAGTGGTAAAATTAGCTATAATAGATGCCCCATAATGTGTGAGGTCAGAGGGGTCATACGATGGCCAAAATACATTATAAGTCCATCCCATAAGTGGAGTGATGAAGGATCTTAAATGGAAGACCAGCCACCCAATCAACATAGTACGATGATACAACTCTGCATATAACTACAAATACATATAGCAGTCCCAGATACATAAGAGTACAATGGTTATGAATAGGCATGATACAAGGTATCACATAAGTGGTCATCACCACGTACAATATACATAGATCATAATCTCCATGATGAAGATATACAAAGGACCATGATCTCCATAATGGCTGAAGATATATAATGGATCAAGATCTCCATAATGTCTGGAAATGTCTGACATATACTGGAATCAAGTCACGAGAGATGAAATCTCATTAACACTGGCATGATCAAGGAGGTAGCATATAAGAGATGCCACCAATCTGGAAGGTCTTCTACACAAAATGCTATGAGTACATGTCCTACTATGTGAATAGAGGTGTCGAGGTTGAACATAGTAGTCCATCATCTGATTATCGGTCATTGATGTATACCGTTAATAGACGCGAGATCATCCATTGATAATGAAAATGGGAATCAAGGTACTAGAGTGAAAACTAACAAGTGTGAATAAATGTCTTGAGGTCAAACACTTGAGAGGATCCATCGATCAGGGGACATTGATGTATTCCCAAGGACTGTCGATGGTGAGAGAACCTACCACTAATGACTGCAAGTCTCAAGGCACTCAAAAATGACTCTAGATTCCAATCCCAGAATAAATGATCTGAAGTCGATGGGATGAAATCCACTGGAAGGAGGGCATTAAGGCATCCCCCATCATCCAACATGAGGTACTCAGCAAAGCTATATAATGTGGAAGGACTCGATCATAAGGTGCACGAACCAGTAACTGTACCAGGAATGACTGACATGAAAAGTCAAGATAACTGAGGAATGGCCGACTCAGGTTTCAAATTCCTTTGAACAATAGAATAACGGGGAATGGTGACTAAATAAAGGCAGCATAGACTTGATATACAAAATTGGGACATCTCTGCGACATAGGAGGCATCAAAAGAGGCTCCATGGGGACTGGAATCTTAACCAATCGGTGGAGATAAAATTATATAAATGAGTATAGATCCTAAATTCAAACTATAAACCCAACCAACAGATGTGATATACAGTGCTTTGTTCGAAGGCGACACGACTCGACAGTTGCCAAAGATAACATCTTTCCTTTTTCGACTTTTTGGTTTTTTTATTTTTTTTTGGACTTTTTCAAATATTTAAAAAGATTGAAAAAGAATAAAACTACTTTATAGTTACAGACTGGGAGGAGATGAGTGTCATATAGGAAAACAAACTAGTTCCAAGTAGTGGAACATACCTATGCTCAATGCAAGGATACATGTGTAGTATAGCGACACTCGGGGGAAAATCCCCTCCCGGTAAAAATAGGGAATCAAGTTTCAAAGGATAAATAAAATGGGTTTGCATGGCTAGACATGAGACAAGCTCAGTGTATATGGCTGAAACTCAATGTTAGGGAAGCCGACGTAAAGCTCAATAAGGCAGGAAAAGCTCATGATAATGCAATTACAACTTGACATAAGGGAGTCCTGAGGGAAATAGGCCAGCAAACGATCAAGAGGAGTATGAGGCACTTGCGAAATGTCATGGAAATACTATACAATGGACTCCCACACCCTAAGGGACAAAATGTCAGCATGGGCACCAAATTAAAATAAGGCGCTAACTAAGGTACCCATGTAAGGTCAAGCTCTACAACTCATATCATGCCACTTCTAAAACAACAAGAAGGTTCCATGACATAATAGAATGGGTTCATACCTAAGGCTATAATGAAACGATCATAAGGTCATGAAAAATGCACATGGTGATGAAACCTAACCTATATGCCAGTTTAGACATGATACCTAAAATCGGCACGAACGGGTCAATCCAACGGCTGAAACGACACTCAAAAAGGTCTCCTACATCATAAATTAGTCCAAAAATGGTCCACAAGGATTGGAAATGGTCTAAACTATAGGAAAGGGGGTAAAAATTTGAAAAAATTTGAAAAAATTCTATAAATAGTAAAAAAAATTCAAAACATTATAAAACATTTGAAATTTTTACCCATTTGAGCTCAGAATTTCAATAGCGAATTCTAGGAGATCCAGCCGGCAGAATCCACTACCATTTCTTCCAGGTACATACCCATGCTCTACTCTTCCATTTTGATGCAATTTTTGTCAAATTCCATGGTGTTTTTGGATTTATAGGCCATTACAAAATAGGCACTATGGCCCATGCAGAAATCAAGGGTTTTTTCGTGTATAGGGCTGGATATACGCGGAAAATTCCCTCACAGTCGTGTACATACACGACTGTTTGGAAAACAGTCATGTATGCAGCCACGCTTAAGGTTTTTTAAGTGTTCTAATGGGGAAACTTCCAATTTTTTGTGCAGGATGGTCCTAGAATGGAGAGAACGTGAACATGGTAATGTAGAAGAGGCAGTAAGTGCCAATCTAATGGCTCAACAAGTGGTACATGCATGTGGGCTCTACAAATTTTGGTGTCTTGGTGGCTTAAGGGCCAAACCAAGACTATTGCAGATGATGGTGGACTACTGGGATCCAGACTTAGAGTCGTTCCAGATAGATGGGATGTCCCTCACCATAGAGGTGGAGGACATATACTTTATTACTGGACTTTCCCGACGGGAGGAAGTAGTGAACCTACGTTCTCGCGGGCCCGGAGGTGGCCTTGTAAATTTGAGCATATAGATCTGTAGACAAAAAACAAAACTCACAAAGAAGATCTCACAATTTACTCAGCAATTGAAGAATGAAACAGTGCAAAAGGCTTG
>LPNX011197614.1:41272-57720 GCA_001517045.1 Pseudotsuga menziesii
CCTGACTATATATGAGTACATTGTAGTGTACTGCTATCTAGACATGGAGAAGGTTGGGAGTTAGATCCCAACTAACTCCATATAGGTGCTAGGCCTAAAGGCTGTCCTACTGACACTAGGCAGGATAATAGGCTTGGCTTCACTCCATCAAGCCTCACGGCCTCTGATGTTCTATGCAGTGGAGTGCATGAGACCCATGGCGTATGATTGGAGCACTGCACTACTGGGTAACATGAAACACCAGCTCAGTGAGTGTAATATTGGCAGAGTGTGAAACTTCAGTTTTAGCAGCATACTGAGCACATTTTTCTTCGACCATGTTCCAAGATTGAGCCCTAGAGTTGACGTTCCTCTACACGGGGTTCGAGATCTGACCCAACGACATTGGGCGGATGCGATGCATAGACTGGGTGGAGGTAGGGTGTCCAACCCCTATCCAGCTAATTTCTTTCCGTGGTGGTGATGACAGATAGTTACCATCGATGACTACCCCTATGCGGGGATAGATTTTTGGGGGGACCCGGACATGTCGCTACCACCAGGATCGGTATACGGTGACATAGGTAACGAATCTTGACCCTCTCTTTAATTTTTTGAGTTATTTAATTTTTTTTGTGTTTTTTGATTATATGGAATCAAAAGACATGTTTTTGGGTGACAATACATAGTGACATCTACCATATGCATGCAGATGTGGGACCATGGTGGCCTGAAGGCTTCCCTCGTCATAGACGGAGGGGAAGAGGAGACAATATCATGGGTGTGGATGCGGTGTAGATGCTCCAAAGCATTCATACCAACTTTGTGAGGCTGACACACAGAGTTCCCATGACACAAGTCGATGACTTGCCTGAGGCCATGCAGCGCCAGGTGGTGGGTGTACCATGAGCATGGGTGTGATTATTTCGATGGATAGCTAGAGACGTAGTGACATTCAATGATCACAACCCCCCTCCTCCTCCACAAGCTTAGATACCTGGGAATGATACATTTTGTATTACCGTGTATTATATTTTGGTGGCTCGAGAGCCCCATTTTTGTATCATGGCACTATGTATTACCACATCTTGGATGTTTATAAAAACTTTTATGATGATCGGTTTATTTATTTATATGTGTAAAAATTTTTGTTTGTGATGAATTTATTGTATATGAAACAAATGCCAATATAACATGTAGTTAGAATATGAGTCAGCAACTTGATTATTAATTCTTGGAATATGTATGTATGTTATATTGTCAAATTTCCGTTCTAATAATCTCACACGTAAAAATATTCCTAATAACGTCAAATCTCTAACATGGTACAAACCATTAAGTTGTGACACTACTAACTCTGAATCAAGACGTACCTCAAGAGAGAGAACGCGATGTAAAATGGCATCCAGTAGAAGCTCAATAATGGCACTATATTCAACAACATTGTTTGAATATGGCCGTAAACATATGCCTCCTAAAGACAATACCTGATCCATAGGAGTATAAATCACCCAAGTAACAGAGGCTGAGTGTTGAGTGTGACGGCTTGCACCATCTGCGAATCCTATGTAGGTGGAAGATTCCATTGACATATGCCAAAAGAAATGGAAACTAATCACAAACCCGATCACTATAAGAAAAAGACCTACCTATGCAAAACTGTACAATAATATACAATAACTAGCCTTGGCTGAAAATCATGCATAGTACTTTTTGAGATAGAGCCCATTTCTAGGCTCCGCCAAAGCTATTCCCTCATAATCCACTAACTCATAAGCGCCCTTCTCTAACACACGTTTGACAACGTAAGGACCACGCCACATGGGGTTAAACTTTCCTACCCCAAGGGTTCTTTTGGTTGATCCCACAAAAGGACGAAGTCTCCCTCACTAAACCTCCTTGGATGGACAGACTTATTGTATTGGACCTTTACGTGATGTTTATTTACTTCTAGATCCACCAAGGCATCTTGACGCTGCTCACCAAGTTGCTCAAGGTGGACCAAACGATCCTCCAATGGGGAAGTGTCTGGTAAGATAACTATGGTTAGCTTCAAAGAAGGAATCTTGCATTCAACTGGAAATACCGACTCCACTCTGTGTACAAGTTGATATGGAGAAAATCCTGTGGCAGTATTAATAGCGGTTATATATGCCCACAAAGCAGGATATAACATAATGTGCCAATTATTCTTGCTTTGTGTGATGGTTCATTGGAGAATGGATTTGAGTGGTTTGTTCACTGCTTCTACTTGTCCATTCGCTTGAGAATAGTAAGAGGAGGAATGCTCTTGTTTGTACCCTAACTTTGATGCCAACTCTTCCATCATATGATTCTGAAAGTGCGAGCCATGGTCAGTGACAAGCTCTTTCGGAATCTCGAACCGAGTAATAATATGGTTGAATATGAAGTGAGCGGCTGTCTCACCGTCGTATTTAACTGTAGGCATAGCCTCATCCCATTTCATGAAGTAATCAACACCTGTTATGATATGATGATGCCCCCCAGCTGAAGCTGGGTTGCAATCCATAAAATCAAGCCCCCACTTAGTGAAGGGACCAGAGGTGATGATGGGATGTAATGGGGCAGCTTTCAAGTGCATATTATGTGCAAACACCTGGCAAGGGTGGCACCTCTTGACCACATCTACACAATCCTTAAAGATTGACGGCTAGAAATAACCCGCTCTTAAGATTTTTTGGGCTGTAGAAAGCCCAGATAAATGACCACCACACGCCCCTCCGTGGAAATCATTCAGCACCACCTCAGCCTCCTCATGATTTAAACAATGTCATAAAATGTAATCTACCCCATGCCAGTATAAAGTGTTATCCACTATGAGGTAATTCTTAGACACATGATGTAATCGTCGACGTTCATCTCGTGAGAGGTGAGTAGGGACCTTCAATGTTTGTAAATATATAATGATATCCCCATACCTTTGGTCTAAAGTTGAGATTAAGAAGATGTGTTCATCGATAAACGTATCTTCACAAACCAACTCCTCGACCTTGCTTGGAAAATCCAATATAAGCTATGCAAAAATTAACAATTTCTTCGATTTTGCTGAAACAAACTCGAGATCGAATTCTTGCAGGATGACAATCCATTTATTATATTTTCCTCCAATCATCCTTTGAGTGAGGATGAATTGAAATGGATTGACATGGGCTACAACCAAGGTCTGGCGAAGGAGAATATAATGTCTCAACCATTGAACCACATGTACAGTAGCTAAGGTAAGCTTCTCAACATAAGAGTAACGAATCTCCACGTCAATAATATTCCTACTCAAATAGTATATGACATGCTCTTGGAGCTCCTCATCCTATTGAACCAAAACCATACCAATTGTCTCCATGGACGCAACCACATAAAGTAGAAAATCATGGCTATAGTCTGGGGGACTAATCACCAGGGCCGATGCTAGGGCTCGCTTGAGGGCATCAAAGGACTCTTAGGCTCGCTCATCCCAACAAAAGGTGGTGTCTTTCTTCAAAAGATGCATGAAGCCTCTAGTCAAATTGGCAAAATTGACAATGAATCTTCGTAATAAGTTTGCCATGCCTTGCAAACATTAAAGATGACAAATATTTTTCGGGGGAAACAACTGAAGTATTTCCTCAACCTTCAAAGGGTTGACTCTTATACCCTCTTTAGAAATGATGAATCCTAACAAGCAACCTGAATTCACACAAAAGATGCACATGTGGGGATTTAACCTAACCAAATAATGGCGGCATCTTTCGAATACCAATCTCAAATGATAGGAATGACGCATTCTCATACGAGAATGAGCAGCAAGGTCATCCAAAAATATTTCAATAATCGATTTGAGATCATGGAAGATTAAGGACATGGCCCTTTGAAAAGTAGCTCTGGTGTTCTTAAGGCAAAAAGGCATTTTTCGATATGCAAAAGTTCCCCAAGGACAAATAAATGCAATCTTATGTTGGTCCTTAGGTTTAATTTGTATCTGATTATATGCGGATCGCTCCCTACTTCTTATCCACCGGAACTGGGTTTGAAACCCACTCCGTCAAGGGAATGGGATAGATAAAACCAGCTTTCAACAGTTTCTCTATCTCTACCTTAATCACGGGTGCTTTCCTAGGATTCACCGCATGCAACCATGGTCGAATAGGCTTAGCGTTAGGATAAGTTTTAATTTCGTGTTTGACAATGCAAGGGTCAATACCTAGCATTTCATCGTAAGACCAAGCAAAGATATCACAGAATTCTTTAAACAGCTAGGTCTATTCTTCAATCTCAGCATGGGAACATTCTTCCCCAATATAGACATTCTCTATCCTGCCAGGATCACGAGAGATACTGATAGGAATCATTGGAGATATATTTTCCATGTTTCCATTAGCCATCGGACCAGGGGAGCTTAATAGAACCATAGGACTACCAATTCTCTCACTAAGAACCTCCCTAAATTCCTTATGCTCCAGGCAGTCAAGCTCGGGAAGAAAGTAAGATCTATGATGGATCTCTTCCCATGGTGGCTCAACTCCCGACATGGCCTCAATAATCACTTCGTCTGAAGGGAAAACACTATCCAGGTAGTC
Source organism: Pseudotsuga menziesii (assembly GCA_001517045.1). Lineage (NCBI taxonomy): Eukaryota > Viridiplantae > Streptophyta > Pinopsida > Pinales > Pinaceae > Pseudotsuga > Pseudotsuga menziesii. Next base: position 45,826 of record LPNX011197614.1, read on the forward strand.
GTGTGCATGATAAGACTGTACTACCCATGCAGGCAGCACATAAGGGTCCTCCTCCTTTGTCCGCGAAGAGGAAGGACTACACTGTGCAACATAGTCAAGATTAGCTTGATAAGCTACCATAGTTACAGGCAACGACACGTCCGTCACGATGGGCTTACTCGAAGTATTCGGTGTAGGAAGAATCCAAGGATCTTCCATATGACTTGTGCGAAAAGACACCGATCTCATAGATGTTGAAGCCTCACCAGAACTAGACCCTATCATAAGGATAGGTGCAGGACAACTAAAACTTCCCATGAGGGATGGATACATGCCCACACCCACACTCCCAGTTGCTGGCTAAGAGTGTTCTACGATTGAGATCAAAGCTCCCAAAGATGCGGTAACTGACGGATAATTGAATGACGTTTGATCAATTGTGACTATCTTCCCATTAAATGGAAAGCATACAATGTGAAATAGGGAAGAAGCTATGGCTTGCATACTGTACATCCAATTCCTACCCAACAAGATATTGTAGTCAAGGGGTGCATCAACCACCTTGACCTCTATCGCAAAGGTCTTTCCTCCCAAATGGACCTTAAGGGAAGGAAGGATTCCATGTTAAATAATCTCCCATCAAATGCAGTTAACATGGTCACAGATTTAGACAACTCAGGGGAACCTAAACCCTTCCAACACGATAAAGAAATCACAGAAGCAGCAGCGCCTTCGTCAATCACAGTGTGCTTGGCGGTCATGTTAAGACATTCTATGTGAATCAAAAGAGACACATAGTAAGGCAATCGAGGCTGAAGTCCTGCCGTTTCAAATTTAATCACGAAGGAAGAATTATCATCATTCATACCAAGGGCAGAAAGAAAATCCTTCCTTTGTGAAGGACAACTCTGAAGTACTTCTAGTGCAGACATCGCACAAGGAGTGTGGCCCAAATCCTCGACAACTAAATAGTTCTAAGCGGCTCGGGAATTAGGATTGTGCCCCAAACGCTTAAGGACTCCATTAGGAATACGAGGTGCATCCTTAGGTTTATCCACAGGTTTTTCAATACGCAAAGGAGTCCCTGGTGGATCAGGTTCCTTTCCTGGGCTGGGTTGTGACGAACCATAGTCTTTCGCATGGGTCACAACTTTCACAGCACGTACCATGTTAATGAAACCATGACCACTACCCTCCAGTGGATCTTGATCAACACCAAACTGATCATGGGTCCTCGAGTTCATATTTTGATTGTGAGGTAAATGGTTAGTCAACACAGCTAGGCCTTGCGCTAAGAATATCGAGGCTTCATCGATACGAGGGCACAAGTAAGTGAGGTGATCTTCCTTACACAACTTGTAAAAAAATTTAACCTTAAATTTAGCTTGCTTGTCCCCCCCTAGAATTACGGGCATTCTTGTCATTATTATTAGCATTTTCATTCCTATTCCCACCCTTACGATTGTTCTTACCCTTCTTTTTATTCCGTCCGGGCTGCTGGTTACCCTTCTGGTCCGACGATTGCACTGAAAGCACACTTGCCATTTGGGTGGGTTGAGATGAAGCCGTGGCTTGTCCCGAAGTAGATTGGTTGATTGACAATTGTCTAACTTGTTTTGCAACCAAATCTGTAGGTTTAGCACTCACACAACCAACAATGCCATTGGCATGTGGTCCAGGTTTAACTTTGGGGTCGAAACTCGAACACGGAGCATTGGGAATGATCTCATATAACAAAACGGACTGAGCATAAATCAAATCCAGTTCCTGTGCCCTAAAAATGGCTTGTTCCTCATTTTTCACTCCGGATGTAGAAACATCCTTTGCTATATATGACAATAACGACTTAAGGAACCATTCGAGGAGGAATTCCAGTGGTATAAAGGCTTTAATCAACCTCTTCCGTCTGTGCCACTCTTGGATATGATCCGAGATATGTGTGGCTTTATCCTGCCGAAACGTCGACAAGAGTTCAGTACCAACATCATAATGCACTGGTAGCTGGAAGTGGTTAAGAAAAGTCATCGCTAGGTCATCGAACAAAGTGAATGCCCCCTTAGGTAGCTCTATATACCATTTCATGGCAGGCCCTATAAGGGTGCGTTGAAACAGCCTTAAACTAATTGAGTCCTGGTGTAAGGAGTTTGGAGAGCACCATAGGTGAAAGGTAGTAACATGTTCGCTTGGATCCTCTCCCGGTTTTCCCTCGAATTTGGGTATGTCCAAGGGAAGCTTAGTAGGGACAACCGGCCAAGCCGGGTCATGAGCTACAGGATTGTTCATCAATCTCAACAAGTCAGAAAGATTCAGCATTGTGAGGAAAGGGAGCCTAGGATGATTAGGTCGATGGACCACTCCCTGATAGTTCTAATTCACATAGGTCTAATTACCATAACCACCATGGCCTTGGCCATAGTGCCCTCCTCCCGTTTGACCCGTATAGGGTGGCATGTAAGCACCATAGTGTGGTGTACCTTGACTATTTGGAGCTACAAAGCAGTAATTTGGAGAGTAAGTGGGTTGTTGATACCCGCACCCATAAGGTGAAGAACCCTATCCATACTGCGTCCCATAATAGGGCCCATAAGTCATCACATGGGATGTCCCATGAGACACTCCGTAAGTAGGAATATACGCTCCAGAAGTGGGAATATGACTTCTAGAAGTATGAACATGACCTCCTGAAACCACGGGTGGTGCATGGACCTAAGACACAACTGGTCTAGTAACCGCAGTACGGACATGACTCGTAGCAACATTCCAGCCTGAAGGACCACGTGAATGAGGTGGAGGGTGAACATTCGAAGAACTAGGGACAGAGGACGAAGGGACCTTTGTAATTATGTACGTGTTATTCCCTATAGTCACTCGTCTTTGATCTAGTATCCTAATAGGATAACTAACCCTAGACCTATGAGGAATATGTGATGTAGCTTCCACTGTCGGGATGGAAGGTGCAATGTGACTTGTGCTCCCAAACCTCTCCGCATGGTAAGGAATGATAGTGCCCCCAAGCATAGTGTTAGGCTCAAACTTAGATTCAACATGGAATTCCAAATCATGTGTGGGAAAACCAGACATACCATAACTACCATAACTAGTGCTCGCGGGTTCAAAATGAGTCTCATCATCCTCCGACATTCCATACTGGTGATACGTCAATGGGGAATCAACCCTATAGTAAGTAGGTCTATCATGAAAATTTCCTATCTCATAAATCACAGGACCTAACTCAGTCAAATCAAGTGAAGGATCATAGTTAGGAGTAAATTCCCCATCTTCCACATGATTGGGAGAAGGTGGTTCAGGAATACCTTCTATATGGTCTCCCATGGTGTGTGAATCAATGTGTGAAGTAGTCCACTTGGACTGTCTATTTCTCTCTCCCAAAGGAGGAGGATATGTAGAAGGCGAAAGTCCTGCTAAACGAAGAGAATGGCGAGGAGCCACACCTGAATCCACAATGACTCAAAAAATATAAAAGAGTCTCTATCTACGCAAACCCTAGGCAAGCTAATGTGCATAGAGCAATCACCAAGAAAATATAAAGCCAACCACAAGCAATCAGGGGTAGGATAAGTGAGCTCCTGAATGAAGCAGGTATGTCTCTCTTAGGAGAGGCTTGAAACTCCCATACACAACAAGCAGAGGTACGTAACCAATTATTGTGGCCCTCAGATTCAATGCGTAAAGCGACTGTGCTGTCCAACCCCAACCTGGCCGGGACACCTGCAGAATAACCCATGCAGAGTACCCCCTCAATATCCTAGGTAAGGCCACTAAGGTCACCTCAATATAATCAATGCTCAGGCCGATAGTCGCAGGCGGGATTGACCATATGGGCAGGGTAGCAAATCTCAAAACTCTCGAAAGAGCCCCCAGATATGAATATAACCCTAGAAATATCTCCGGTGCTACTCAGTTATGACTAGGGGTTATCCCAATCAATAACTGCTCACACTGCCTCGTGCTTAACTCCCTTTTGAGAGGAGGATCCTGAGAAACACTCGTTATATCAAGGAATTTCACACACTCACCTGGACAGACACATACATGTTGTTGTTTAGTGGTCTTGGAGAATTTACTCACAATGAACTATTCCAAGACCCTAAAACCTAATCTTGTTGGTGAACCCTATCAAATAAAATAGTGTAGTTCATTTTAATTAAGTGTTGATTTTAATTGGATTTGTTACTCAAAATAGGTATATGGCTGTGCAACTAATGGTGTTATGACACAACATGAAGCAAAATGCACACCTAACAATCAATGCAAATGCATTGTGTCCATGAAAAACAAGGTATGCTACTATGTGAAATGCACAATTTTCTTTAAATGATAAATGCAAGCTTTCCTATATGAAATCCTGACTAATACTCCAAAGAAAATCTAGTGCAAGTACTATGCAAAATGCAAGATGCAATGCATGATGATAAGAAAATATTTTTGGATTTTTTGAAATAAAAATGAGATATAAAAGCAAAAGAACGGTTCTATAACCCCCAGACTCTGCAAGCACACTCAAGAAAAGTACTAAAGTAAAATAAATCTAATGCACTAATCCCAAAACAAAAAATAAAAAATGCAATGACAAGAACATTCTTCAAAAAAGAAATTTTACCCTAAAAAAACGTCTCTGGTAAGAAATAGAGGTGTATACAGACTCTAGCAGTATCAAAGGAGACTTAGCAATCATCAAAATTCACCCAGTAACCATCCAACTTCCTCTAGAAGGAAAAACTAAGGGCATACACGACTGTTTGCAGTAAACCCACGTGTGTACGCAGAAATAGCAATGAAACCCACGTATATACGGGACTGTGAGTTAAAAACTCGCGTACAGGAAGAAAGGTGCATAAAAATAAAGGCAAACAAACAAGTTGAGACAAACTTCACACCAATCAGACACTACCAGGAAAACATGCCCCTAGACCCGACACAGAAACAAGAGAAAAAGAGCAATTCAAAGTCATTGAATGCCGATAGAAAACCGCCAAAGGACAACTACTAGGAACTCCCCAGTAGAGTCGCCAATTCTATTATAGAGAGAAATTCCTATGGCTTGGGGTACCACAATAGACAGCTTGACTCCAGAAATCAATCCTTTCCAATATGCAATAGAAATTAAATATCTAACACTAAAGGATCAGACCTCGTACCTTATTCGAAATGGTTGAGGTAGATCCCTGTTGAGCTTTCCAACTTCAACTTGAATTGATAATTTACTTCCTCAACAACAAGTAAACAAGACAAGCATACTATATATATGGGTGTTAGATATATTCTAGCATATATAATCAACATTATATAAGCATTTGAAGTCATCCATGGATAATTTATTCATTCAAACATACATTATTGGACAGGAAAATATATTTCTATTAATATAAAATCATAGATTACAATGGATACAACCTCTATCGGCACATCTATGAATCGGAGAAACTGAATCCCCCACTTGGGCCTCCACCACCTCAATCCTCCATATCTCGATAGCAAGCTCACAAGCAAAAGGCAAGCTTGGGAAGAACAGAAAAGTGCTCGAAGGGACAAACGGATAGAGAATCAAGCACAAGTTTCGACAACAATGGACTATAGTTTCTTTGCTCTCAATTCTCTCATATGCCTTTAATGTACCAAAGAGTTCCTTATATAGCTTTTCAAAGGGGTAATGAAAGGTTTAATCCAAGCGATCTCAAGGAATATGGAAGGCCAAAAGTCAAGTGAGTCAAATCCATGTCAAGGAAAACTCCAAAAGGATTTGGATTATGCACACATCCCGATGTACACAGTTTTAGGGGTCAAACCCACGTATATACGCGATTAGGGGTTTAAAAGTCGTGTGTATTAATTTTCATATGTTTATAGGGATGGTCAAGGAAACAACAAAGGACAAAAAATGGTCCAAGGGGTCTAAAGAGTCTACAGAGGGACAGGGGAAGGCCATACCAGTGTGATTCACCTGGAGTGGTAAAATCAGCTATAACACCAAGGTCCTGGTCCCAGTAACCAATCCAAAACTCGAGCAAGAAGACACTGGACTGCATAGGTTAAGTACAAAATAACTTCAATATCCCACTTTGCCACAAAGCTTACATAGCATGGGAAATGTGGAGGATGGATTGGTCCATATAATCATGTTCCCTCTCCCTCCACTCCAACACCATTTTTAAACCTTCCCATTAGACCAAGATTTAACATTAGAATCCTTGAAAATTCTTTAAATTTTTTCCCTTTTTATCTTTCCTATGTTGCACAGTACATGAGACTATCTTTTAGATAGGTCGCATATGACACACAAGTTTCCTTCGGGCAGGTCGCATGTAAAACGTGTGTATACGACTATGTAAGTCACCTACCCACGTGTACTACGCGACCCCCTTAAGACATGCCTAAAACATCCAAATTTGCATAAAATTGAAAATGTAAATGGTTGAAATGGAAGAGGATGAAGAGCTAGCTTAACTAGCACTTGCGGATTCAAAAATCATCGACTGGTTTGTCCACGCCGAGCGATTAAATTCAAAGGTAAAAATTGCCTATATTGGATAAAAACATGAAATGTTATTTTTTATTTCTATTGTTGGACTATAGATAGAAATAATTTCAAATTGTGGGTTTTTAGCCTATAGTTTCAAAAATTATTATAAATTGAATTAATGCCATGTCATTTTTTCCTAATGCAACATGTCCAAGGTTGTTTAAAGTCGTTATTCACTCATATAGGATAGGATTTTGGTCATTCATATGCATTTTTGCATCTATACCTAATCCGTTTTAACCCTAGGATCACTACTTTGACAATGAAATATGGTATTCAAACCATTTTTACCTTGTCTATATCATTGTTCTTTTGTGGATAGGGCCTTCCTTCTGTGAGTACCCTAGCATAGAACACATTGCTGTCTTTTGGTACTCATACCGCATTTGTCATAGGTTTAGGGGAGCCTTCTTAGCTATTTTCAATCCAAATTAATCCTCATTTTGGTCTCTTTTTACAAGCTATCCCCTTTATAAGGATCCCCGCCCTTATGGAGTTTCTTTAGGCCCAAGTCTAACTCCTCAAAATAGACTTGATGGCCTAGTAAACTTGTCTATTCAGGCTCATTAAGAATATGTGAATGGGCATCCACATTAGTTGTAGGTTATCATTTTTTTGGACCATGTGGAATAATACGAAAAAGGAACACTGTCTTTTATATGGAATTAAGAAGAGTATTCTCAGGTATAGCTTTATTGCTTTTCCAGACCTGAGGGACTAAATTTACGGAAAATAAGCTCCTTATATGAGTTTAGTTTTCTCTTCTTCGTGCTCTGGACCTAAACATGAAAAATATTCCGAGCGTACTTTATGCCTTTGTCATGCTCGTTAGACACTAAAGAATAAAGCATCCAGTTTACCGTTGTAAGCCTCATTTCTCATAATCAAATGGATCTTTTTGAGTGATCTTTATTTCCTTCACACTCCTAAAACTAAAGCTATAAGCTTATTTTGAAGAGGCATTGGGTAGGTGGTAATTTAACCTTTTTCGAATCTCCCTGACTAAGTACGAAAAAGGAGTGCCTTACTTCTTTAGAAGCTAAGAGAGTTCTTTTGTGGTATGTTTTATACTTTTTTGGCCTCAAGAGACTAAATTGGATGAAAACCACCTGCCTGGAGTCTTCTTCATAGTTTTTCAGACTCTCTAAACATGAAAACACCAATGAACATGTACTAGTTCAGGATTGTAAAATCCACGAATCAAAGACATTATCAAACATTATTCTCTCCCCTCTTCAAGCTTGTAAAAAATGAAGAGAGATTCAAGTTGAATTTCCTGGACTCATTAAAATTTAACATGAAAGATAACGAAGAAGTATTATTTTTTGGTTACAGATGGTGTAAGCATGTCCTCCTTGAACATAACACTCTTTGAAATTTCCGATACTCATGTCTCAGTGTTCACTTTCAACTCAGCTATTACTTCGAGTTTCTTACTCCTCCATTTGTCCTTTATACATGGGGAATCAGATCATGTCTCCTACATGACAGATAATTTTAGCTTTCTTATCTACAACGTTAGAAGCTTGCTTGGTTCATGTTTGTGTCATGATGATTGTTCAAGGATTTATCCCTGCATCTGATTCTTATCCTGATTATATCATTGTCCTATCTGAGTATCATTTCTGTCTACCTTCCCATATCCAGTTCCTAGTCACTCTTGCGATCCGTTGGAAGATCTATTTCCTTCCTCATCACATTATGGTTTCTCATCATCACTTCCTGAAGAGGAATACCTAGAGTTTTGATGATGGTACCTTATGTTTCACTATCATCATTGGTGAACTCCTTTTCTTTAGTTTGTCAGTTTCACCTATTGATTAACAATATGTTGATTTCTTTCAATGTTCGACATCAACACATCTATTCAGATGGTAAGGATTGTATTGGTTCCCTTGGATTTCAACAAAGACCTTAGGTTCACATTTATAACCTAAGTTGTGCAAGACTATGTTATGATCAGTTACACAACTTCCATATTTTGAAGACTCGTCATTGTATATTGTGGATTCAATCCACCTTTGTATCATATGATGTAATCAAATATTGTAAAGGAGCTAGTGTTACAGTATATTGAACATGGCATCCTCAGATATGATTTTGTATATGATATTGATATGTATTTTTTTCAGGCACTTCCTCTGCTGCCTTGGACTTCTGAGTTCTCAAAGATAAATATTGTAATGTATTTCGGCCATTGCTTCCCTCTGACCTCACACATTAGGGGGAATTTGTTATAAGCCAAAATAACACTTCTATGTCTGAGTGCTGACATTTGCTATGTCGATACACAAAAGGAAAATTAGGATTGAAGTGGAAAAACACTATAGATGTGCATGTCCATTGGTGCATGATGTCCAGACCAGCTTGATATATATTTACTCTGAGTTTTGGGTTTCACAAGCGACTACATGCATTGCAACCCATGTGTACATTGCATACGCAATTTCCCTTTGAGCAACAAGTGTGTCATACACACCTTCCCTATATAAACAATCACGTGTACCTTAATTCAACATTAAAAAATATAAATTGTGATAAGATGAGATTAGTTGGGCCTTAATCCATAACTATCCCAATTGTCTCAACCATCCTAACCTTGGAAACCACTCTATTTACCAATGTATAAATAGAGGCCTTGGGATGGGGCTAATCAATCATTTTGGAAGAGAAAAGTTATGCTGGTGGTATACCTTCAGAGTATTAGAGCAGCAGAACTCAGAGTCCTTCATTGCAGAGGATTCCTTGTGTCAGAAGCTGGGTTGTATTCTCACCTATTCATTGTTTGTTAATAAAGAGAATTCTTCTTTGAATCCTTGTATTGTGATTTTGTCATGTATATTGGTTAATGAATGATGTCATTTATATTATTATATGTGTTTCATCTAACCTATGATATATATGTATGAGATATTGCTTGAAGAATTGGATCTTTGCAAGTGAAGAGAAGCAACCCTGGAAGCTTTGGATAAGTTGGAAGTGATAGAAGATCAAGCTTGGATCAACCGTCATAAAATGGCTAAGCCAAAATCTCTTCCTATTCTCATTTCATTTTCTGTAAAAGCTGATTATTTGCAAGTCTAATAGTAAGTTGGTAACCCTAGACCCTAGGTTACAAGGGTGTATTGTCCTATACAACACATAGTATTATCCCATGGTATTTCATGTAATCAATCTTTTATAAGGATTGAGGAGGCTCCATTGTATTGTCTCCTGGAGGTGAGTGGTGGATAGCTCACTTGGCCCTGCTTGTCTGATTTAGGTCAAGGGACATAATAGATCTATTATGATGGTTTTTCCTAGTGTTGGGTTTTCCACATAAACATTGTGCGTCTATCTTAAATGTGTTTCTAGGTGGATTTATGTTCTCTCATTATTAATTATATGTATTCTCATTTAATTACTAATAAAGTCCACTCTAGTGGACTCTTTTTCCTAGGTAGTTTTTCGTTTCCCATTGAGGACTCCCTTAGAGGTAGGATTCATGTATTCAAGTTTTCTCCCAAAACCCAATGATTACTATTTTAATGATTGGATGTGGCTATGAGAAAAAATCAAATCCTACATATCTTTCTAGGTTTACAAGTGTATTTCTCATGGTAGTAGGTTGATCCTACTAAAATTAGTGCTCAAAAGTATTTTGATGTACTAGGTTTCAACAAGAAAGATACCAAAAGTAACTCTTAAGAAAAGAGTTATTTCATTCTGGTTCTTATAGATAGGGAGGAGAAAAAAGGAACGTATACCTTTAGTCAAGATGAATTCTAAATTTATCCCAAAAAGCATGGGAGTTTATCAAGTCAAAAAAATTAAGTATTCAATCAAGATCGAGTGCCTAAAAACCTCTAACTTCTCACTTACATTTCATCTCCATGAGATAGAGTGATGATATCCAACTATAAATGGGAGGTATCTAAGTGGTGGGTTGGTTATGAATTCCGAGAAATAATGCTAAAAATGATCTATATCTTGGAAGGCCTTTGTCTAGGCCTTCCCATTTCTAGGAATTTGGATGGTTTCAAAAATTGGGTATAGTAAGAAAGTCTAGATTGAAGAGGACCATTTGGATGGGGTCGATGACTCCTTCAAAGTTTTGGATGATATTCTTGTGATTCTCCATGATCAAGGAATATTTTTCTTATGGGATTCTATATCCAATGATCATAATGGAGTGGGAAGGTTAGGGTTCATCAAGCTAAAAGAGGAGGACACAGACTCCTTATATTGGTCAATATATCCCCATTCTAGTTATTTCATAACTAAGGTGGGATATAAATCATAAATGGAGTTCCATTTTCTTGAAGGAAAAAAGTGTCGGTGGGAACATGTATGGAAGTTACATTGTCCATTAAAGTCAAAATTCAGTTTTTAGTTGGAATTTTGTAACAAACCATCAACATGATATAATGGGATAAAGAGAGGTTGTATAGGTTCGAATAGATGCTCCATATAAAAATATGATAAAGAAATGGTCTTTCACCTCTTTCTTAAGTCACCTTATGCTATGTAGGTCTAGAATGATCTAGTCTTAAAATTCACTTCAATGACATAATGGAAGAAAATAATGTGTAGGATTGTGTGAATGAATGGCTATAAGATTATGACGAATAATCTGTTTTTCCTTTTGGAAGTCATAATTGTTTACTTTATTTGGTGGGTGTATAATTCTTATATCTTTCAATATAATTTAATTACATTCGAGGTGATAATATATTTGACTGAAAATATTTTTGGGGAATTTGAACTAGAGCCTAAAATTAAAATTTGAAGAGTTTTATGCATGCCTATTATTGATTTTGATATCCCCTAGGGGACTTTTAATGGTGGATGTCAAGGAAATCTTGCATGATATGGGATGGGTGCAATATTTTTTCTTAATAACTCAAATTACTTTTCAATATGATATGATCCTAGTAGAGGCTTTAAAATGCAAGTTGGGTTCTTGGCGTTGTGGACTCATGTTTTTCTTATAACTGTTAGTTTTTCTAGATATTATTAGATTAATTAGGATATTTGTATAAAAGAATAACAAGTACATATAGATGCATAATATATAATAGATACACAAGACACAAATATTTTCAATGGGGAAACCATAAAGGAGAAAACCCCGCAAACTTCCTCAGAATAGTACAATCACAAAGATTGTGTCATAAGATGATCAATCCCGGTAATAAGAAGTATTTAGCAACTATCTATCTCGCCGACCTTGTATCTCTCTCTCTCATGTGAACTTGAGTGAGTGTGAGGTGTGTATAAATGAGGGACTACACCTCCTTATTTATAGTAATCAAGTGACTGACCTTTTACATGATTGGGCCGACATGTTTCCCTAACAGGTCTGACTTCTCCTAGAGAGACTCCAAATACACATT
>LPNX011197614.1:58103-137098 GCA_001517045.1 Pseudotsuga menziesii
AGTTATAGAGTCATCATCATAGTGTCATCATAGTTATTTCCATCATCATCTTCTTATCGATCATCAAATGGTACTATCTGTCATCAAAATTTTCTACAAATCCAACCCTTTTTCATGTTGGGTGTATGCCTAGACCTCAACTAGGTCTTCATCACATCATGAGAAATCCTTCTCATTGGAACTATCTATGACCTTATTTACATTGCCACCGCAATAATCTACATCTTCTACCTTTATCTCATCATATCCAGATCATCTCTTTTTGTCCTGCACAAAACAAAACATAGCACACACAAAATCCACGGTTAGCTTGCATTCTACAAGTAAAGGAGAAATGCCTAGGTGCAATTCACGTGATTCATGACCTAATCATATAAACATGGGAACACACACATATATAGATATATATGTAAGGATTGACTACGACCAAACAACCTACTACATTGGTAATTTTAAGTTTTAGTCCAACCTTAAAGACTTATTACATCTGAACAACCTGTGTCTAGGATATTTTTCGTTCAGATAACCTTTGGGGTGTATTGCATCCAAGTAACCTGTGTATCATGCCAAGGATTATATTTACACTCAAATAACCTATCTCAGGACTGATTACGTCTAAGGATAACCTGCGAGGTTCTCCAAGACTGATTACATCTGACGACAACCTACATGATTGATTACCTTTGAGCATATTGCTTCACCAGGATTATTCCCGCTCGGACAACCTATCTCATTTCCCATTTGTGATATTATGCATCCATTATTTCTAGCATAGAATCATACTAGGACTGATTACATCCAAGGATAACTTGCGAGATTCGCTAGGACTTATTACATCCAAGGACAACCTAAAGGAATTATTATGTCTGAGAAACCTATGATATTTTCTAGGATTTTACGCTCAGATAACCTGTCTCTCTAGCTATGCTACAACACATCACTCTCTCTTTGGAGAGATCTCATTCTTGATCACACCAAGTCTTTCTCTAAAGTACTCAAACTTAACTCTCGGTAGAGACTTAGTCAACACATCGGCTATCTTCTTGTCGGTTTCCATGTACTAGACCTTCACTTCTCCTCTCTACACCATATTGCTGATATATTGGAACTTGATCTTGATGTTCTTTGACTTGTCATGGAACACATGGTTTTCGACAGCTTCACCCAACCCTGATTTTCATAGAAGATACAAGTCACAGCCAACTGGAGATCAAACAAGTTAGATAGTAGCTTTTGTAGCCACATGGCCTCACAACTAGTTGAGAAAGTGCAAACATACTCTTCCTCAACTGTATTGAGCTCCACACATGATTATTTCCTACTGAACTAAGAGAGCATGCCAGATCCAAAATAGAAGCAACAACCAGAGGTGCTCTTCTTGTGAGTGGCACTACTTGCCCAATATGAATCAACATCATAGTTGATCCCATAATCGACTGTACCTTTTAGGTACCTAAGTACATGCTTTGCATCTATCAGGTGAAAAGATTTTATATTTGTTAGGAATTGACTCAGGGTGTTCACCGCAAAGCATATGTCTGGTCTTATATTTGTCAGGTACATCAATGAGCCACATCATCTGACGATACATCATGGCATCAACCGTCTCAAATGAAGCATCACTCTGAAGATTCAATTTAGATTCCATAGGTGCAATTATTTCCTTGCAGTCCAACATTTTGAATCTCTTCAGAATCTCCACTACATACTTTCCTTGACCAAGGAAGATTCCATGTACACTCTTCCACACCTATGTGGCTAAGAAGTAGTGCATCCTACCTAGGTCTTTCATCTTGAACTCTATAGCAAGTATCCTTCTTGCATATTTAATGAGTTCCTCTTCACTTGTAAGAAGCAAGTCATCGAATATATCATGAGCATCATTGGTATTCCATATTAAACCTTGAAGTAAAGGTTGGAATTCTCTTTACTCTTGGTAAAGACCACGGGTTATCAGCAATCTATTCATCCTTCCGTAACATGCCCTTGGTGCTTGTATCAATCCATACAAATACTTCTTCAATTTACACACACAGGTCTTTATGTCACGTGTCTTGAATCCCAGTGGTTGTTCCACATACAATTCCTTATCGACTACACCATTCAAGAAAGATGTATTGACATCCATCTGGTGTATTTTCCATTTCATAACTGCTACCAATGCAAGTATGTTCCTAATGGAAGTGTACATCACCACAGGTGCAAATGTCTCTTCGTAGTCTATTCCTTATTTATGTGAGAAGCCTCCTGCTAGGAACCTTTCCTTGTATTTCTCGATGCTCCCATTTGTAACATGCTTTATCTTGTATATCCACTTTGAAGTCATGGTAAACTTATTTTCTGGTCTCGAAACTATCTCCTAGACATCATTATTCATGGTCAACTAATATTCATCAATCATAGCCTCCTTCCATTATTTCTTTTATGCATCCTCTTCATACGTGGAAGGTTCTTTTTCAATGATGTCACATAGTAGGGCCACATATCTATTATAGGTTTTTTCCCTTTTTCTCTATATATGTATTCCTTCTAGAGCACCATAGCTTTCTGCTTCTTGTATGATCTCTTGTACCCATGTTGGTTTCCTCTTGTGGGATTCCTTCTCAACGATTGTCTCTACTGGCTCTTATGGTTCAGCCATGTCATGATATTCATGGTCTTCTGGAATTACTTCTCAATTTTCCATATCTCAGAATCTTGTATTTTCATGTTCCTTAACCTCTTGAATAAGTGTCCTTTTGGATCTGAAGTATGTTGAGTCTTCATCAAAGGATACATCTCTAATGATGTTGATCTTCTTGAATCCTGAGAAGTATATTTGGTAGGCGTTTGATGTATCACTGTATCCTACAAATATACCCTTCTTCCTAGAAGGATCAAGCTTGGTCCTTTTCTCCTTTGGGATATTTATGTACATTGATAAACCAAATATTCTTAGATGTATGACTTTTGGTTTCTCTCCTGAGAAATCCTCTTTAGGAGCCTTGTTGTCAAGTACTCGACAAGGAGTACATTTTTTCACATACACAGTTGTCCTTGCTACCTCTGACCAAAGGTGCATAGGAATATATTGGTCATGCAACATTGCTTTTGCTTCTTCCATGATGGTTCAATTCTTTCATTTCACAACCCCATTCTACTAAGAAGTGTATGGAGTGCTCAAATCCCTCTTAATCCCAGACTCTCTGCATAGTTCCTTGAATTCTTGCGAGGTGAATTCTCCACCATTATCTGACCATATGTTCTTGATCTTCCTATCAGTTTGGTTCTCGACCAAGGATTTATATTCCTCAAGATTACTAAAAACTTCATTTTTTTCCTTTCAATAAATATATCCAATTCTTACATGAGAAACCATCTATAAAGGAAACATTGTACACATACCCGCTTAATGATCTAGAAGACATGGGTACACATACATCTGAGTGTACTATATCCAATATTCCTTTGGACTTGTTCTCATTGCTGGGAAATGTCTTCTTTGCATTCTTTCACTAGTACATATGGCTCAAACATTCCACAAAATATTTCCACGAATAAGTTAAAATGGTTATTTTCGTGGATAAATTTATAAATATTTTGAACATAAATTCTTTTGGCCCTCGATAATCGTCGTTATTGCAACGTAAATGGCTGTTTGTCTCTATAACAACGGATGTTCGTCTCTATTGCGGTAAAGACATACATTCTTCGCTATAGCGACGAAAATCTAAATATTTGCAAATCAATGGTCATTATCGTAATAGTCATTGAAATTTTCTTATTGTTGAAATTTGATGATTGGGCATTTTTTATGTAACCGCCACTATCATTGATCTATAAATACATGTTCTTAAGAAATATTTCATCAAATTATTTTCTATATTTGCAACATTTTTTCTGCTTATTGTTTGATCTGTGAGTGCAAGAGTGTGGTACTGGTTTAACACATCGAATTTATGCGCGATCTTCTTCGGTTTCCAGGTTAGTATTTTTAAATTCTTTGTCTCCTTTAATATGTAGGGTCATACATAAAGTGACTCAAATATTCATTTTGTCCTCAATACTATCACATCCAATACAAACATGGCAAGAGATGGATGATAAGGAAGCATTATTTTGAATTTATCATGATAAATTTTATAATTTTTTTAGGGAATATGGTACATGAGAAAGAATGGGTTGGTCTTAGAAATGGGTGGTTTAGGTAATTTCAGAATATTTGCAAAATTTTAGTTTTGCATTAAGGTTTGTGGTTGGTGAACTAATATTTTTCAAATGAGTAAATATAATGTCATTAGGATTTGTCTCTTAATCATTATTTGATTAAAAAAAGATGAAGATGAACTAATTAGGGAAACACGATCATTGATTTTGAAATGTTTTATTTGTATAATTTCTTATTTATAGAGGGGTAAAATAGGATGTGGTAATATCCTGTGTGAAGAAATGTTTAAGCATTGTGATCCCATGTGCTTGTGTGAAATCATATTTCCTAACTTGGGAGAACATAACTGTTGGGGGGATTTGAATTTTATCAATAAATATCGAAAATATAGTGGTTGGTTGTAAGAATAGACCCATATACTAACGTGTTCCTCAATAATTTATAAAGGATGGGTATTGTTTGTGATATGTAACATGTCGAAGTAAAGGAAACTTGGATTTACTAATTATATTTGTCACTTTTCATGTCACGTCCTTTAATTTTCTATCTCCTTTAATATATATATATATATGTATGCATGTATGTATATACTCTATTTAATTTACTTATACATTGATTGAGTTTGTTTGGTTCTTATGTGCTATTAGATTGTCAAAGAAATATACTTGGGAAGAAAATAATAAGAGGTATGCTGAATTTAGGGCAACATTGGAGGTGAAGGGAGATGGAAAGTGTTATTTCCCTTGAAATGATTGCAGGGGTTTTGCGAACGAGAAGAATTTTAAGAAAAAGTATTGAGAAACATTGTAAGGAGAAGAGGCATGCTACAGGGGGGGTTTGAGTATCGTCCCTTGGTAACACGTTATTCATTAGATAATGTACTTCTTGTAATAGTACTGATTATGTATTCACAACATGTTTTATCATTTAAAATTTATGTGTTGTATATTATACACTAATTTTATTACATTGTTTGTGATTATAAATACAATTCCCCCTAAATGTCGACCTCTAGATAGGTATTTGCAACATAATTATAGTAGAAATACTACTTTACAAGGTGATGAACATGGATATCATAATATTGAAGATGAATTTCTTAATTATCATATGGACGAAGATGACATTATTGATACAAATGATGAAGATGAGATAAATAGATTGATCCAAGACACATTTTCTCCATTGGATGAGGACAACATCCATGATATTCATGATGTTCCTCTACTTGAGAAGTCCCAAGAACCTCTTTATGAAGGCTCAACAAAAAATCTTCTATCTACTATATTATTGTTGGTGAACTTGAAAGTTTTGAATGGTTTGTCAAACACTTATTTCAAATAGATCCTAAGGTATGTAATGTATTAATTGGGTGAATTTATATTATCACCATCAAATAATTTACCATGCACATGTCGAGAGGTATTCTTGATTATGAGAGAAACTGGAATGGACCATCAAGATATTGATGCATGTCCTAATGATCATATTATATATTATGGACAATATTCATCAGAAAACAAATTCCCACAATGTGAAATTAGTCAATATCGAACTGATCAAGTAACAAAAAAGGTGCCTCACAGAGTTCTTTGTTATATTCTTATAATTCCACGTTTCCAACAACTATTTAGGTGCCAAAGTATAGCACAATTTATGGATTACCATGCAAATAACAAAAGTGAATATGGTGTTGTTCGCATGCCTACAAATGGTTCTACATTGAAAAACATTGAAGAAAAATGGCCAATTTTTAAAAATGAACCTCGTAATGTTAGACTTTCATTGGAAGCTTATGGTTTCAATACGTTTGGAGAGATTCGTTCTACTTACTCAGTGTGGCCTATTTTCGTTATAAACAATAACCTTCCTCCTTGGATGTCGATAAAGAGACAACACACAATGTTGGAAATGATTATTCCAGGTATTATTTTGAAAGTAATTATATTATTTCATTTCTTTGTTTCATTGCTGCATGAGAAAACCTTTTATATATTGGGAAACATAACTAAATATCATCTTATATTGTTGAATAAATTAGGTAAGTACAAAGTTAAAGATATGAATGTATATATTGAGCCTCTTATCGATGAGCTATTGAAGTTATCAGCTGGCATCACTATGTATGAAATCTCTAGATCAATAGGGCATAAACAGTTTTAGTTCCATGGAATAGTTGCATGGACAATTTATGACGCTCCCAGGTTAACACATTTTCGTGGTATGTAAATTTTTGTTGCACTTTAAATTAGTATGTTTTTAAGGTAAATATCATGCATTTTTATTTAAATTAATAATATTTTGATTCTTATAACACTAATACATATATCTTGTAGGTCTTCAAACAAAGGGAAAACTTGCATGTCTAGTATGTGGTCATAGGATAAAATCTCGTTGTTCAAGAAGTCTAAGAAAGAAGGTGTTTGATGAGTACAAGCACTTCCTCCCTAAGAACCATAGGTAACAAACTACCGAGGAAACAAAATTCAATAATAAAGAAGAGAATGGGAAGAAACTATGAAGAATGACACCTCTTCTATGGAAGTTGGAATATAATAGACATCGTCATGGTATGCAAATTGTATATGTAGCATATAAATATGTTATATTATGAATTTTATATTTTTATTGCATTTTCTCTACCATGGGTGTCATGAATTATTGTTAATGTGTTTTCATTTATGTTTAAGATTGGTTGTCGTAAAGGAATACATGGGATTCCACGAGGAATGAAGAGTTATCCTATACAATTCAGTAGGTTTCCTTACTATGAGCACCTACAAATAGCTCATTTGTTCGATACAATGCATATCGAGAAGAATGTAACATAAATGATATGGATAATCTTAGAAGGAAGGATTGACAAAGATAAAAATGGAAAAATTTGTAGTGACATTCCAGAAGCCAATCATGCATTGAAAAGTGTAATTAATTCCAATGTCATAGAGTAGTACGAAAATATACTTAGTATTCCATGGTTATTGACAAAGCAACAATGCAATGGTATAAAAGAGGTAATTCATAAAAAAAAGGTTTCCGACTGGGTTTTCGTCAAACATACAAAATATCTTAACAACAAATGATGCTTTTGGTGGTGTTAAAACTCATGACTAACATACATTCATTAAGGTAATTATTTACCTATATAATTTCCATTTAGTACACCTTTTAGTAATTGTGGTCTCTTGTTTGGAATTTAAATAAATAATGATCATTTTCTTGTTGTTACAGTATGTTCTACCTCTATCTTTCCCAGATAGCTTTGACGACAACATACAATAAGTTATATATGATATTGGTAAATACATGAGGTAAGTAACAATTTATATGCATGGAAATGTTTGTTCACTTTGTTGCCTAGCTTATTCACATATTGAGTTTCACAGATTGGAATTTTATTATATATGCCTCAATTTTGTTGATAACTATTATTTTCTTGCATCATTTGTAGGTGGATTTCATCTAAAGAAATCCATAAAGAATATATTAGGTATTGAAAGAGAGAAATTACTTGTATAGGGCATGAAATGAAGAATTATTTACCTCCAAGCTTTTTCAATGCACAATAACACTATATCATACACTAAGTTGAGGATATTGAATTATGTGGACCTATACACACAAGATCAATGTGGATGGTGGAAAGGAATTTGAATTCATTGAAGGCTTTTGTTAGACAACGAGCACATCTTGAGGGTTCTATTGTGCAGGTCTATATGGTATATCAATCCATGGTTTACATTAGTCTGTATATTCCAATTTAGAAAAAAATATCAATCTTTCTTGCATTTGGCATGCCATATCCATCAACAAATTTGAAGGGGCGGTCTTGTTGGGGAAAGGTAGAATAAGGAAAGTGAAAGGTAATTATATGGTGTATATTTAATTTATCATGCAATTAATTTTTCAATTTTATATATATCTTACTCATGTAATTTTTATTACTCCATCAGTATTGTAAGGTAAAATTAATTTCCTTTAATGATAGATAATTTATAATTCTTAATTGTTATTTTTTCATATAGTTGGTCATGTGTGGGATGCAATACATTTATACATTGCAAACAATATTGATTGGATGGACGAATGGATAGAATGATGTATAGAATTGTATGGTACCTTATCATGGGAAGGGGTGAGTAAATTGATTAAAACAGTGCATCGTCATCAAGAAGAATATCCTGGCGAACTTACACAAAGGGAAAATGACTTAGAATGTGGTTTACAAGATAAAAAAGGAAAGTATATTTTATAACTTGATCATTTTTTTCGTTGTTTCCCATTATATAAATGTATTTCTTTTGTTTATTTCTTCTTATATATTTATTTACTAAGTTGAGCATGATGTAGTTGATACACCACAACGCTATGTGGTACAATGGTCATAAATTTCACATCAAAAAGTTGGATGAAAAGAAGAAAACATTCGATTGTGGGATAACTGCAGTTTTTCAAGTCACTAATGTTTCATCTAGAAGTGATGAGCATCTAGAACTATCTAAAAATAGGTACTATGGTTATTCAGAAGATATAATTGAGTGTTCCATTAATTCATTTATAATAGTTTTGTTTGAGGTCAAATGGTATAGGTTACGAATGAATGAATGTGATATGGAAAGAATTGTTATTGATCATGCCAATGGATTTACCATGGTTAATACATGGGAACTTGAACTAGGTACAGAGCCTTATGTTCTTCAATGTCAATGTGAGCAGGTCTTTTACTCAGAGGTTCCAGTTAAAGTAAGTTTTTCATACATTATTAGATATGATCCAATAGAAAATATCGGTTAAGTATAATATAGTAGAGGAAGAAAACAATGTTGAAGAATAAGGAGAATCAAATCAAGAGCAGTTGGCCGCTGTAGATGTGTTAGATGAAGAATTCGATCAAGAAGCTTAGCATCCAAATGATGTACTAGATTATTTTGAAATCGTTGATGATATTGATGATGAATAATAGAAATCATCATCATCATGTTCATACTCATTATAAATATAGAAACCATCATCATAATGTCATCCTCATTAGAATATTCACAACCATCATCATCTTCATCTTTATGATCATCAATGCTATCATAATGATCATCATCATCAACATCATCACCATCATCATATTCATCTTTAATATCATCAATGGTATAATAATCATCATCATCATCTTCATCATCGACATCATAATCAACCTTTCCTCATCTTTAGCCTCATCATTGTCAATATTATAATCATCATCGTCATCAATGTTATCATCATCATCATCATCATGTTCATCTCCATAATTATCATCATGTTCATACTCATTAGAATAATCACAACCATGATCATATTCATCTTTATGATCATCCATGGTATCATAATCATAATCATCATCATCATCACCATCATAATCTTCATCTTTAATAGCATCAATGGTATCATCATCATCATCTTCATCATCGTCATCATCGACATCCTGATCAAACTAATCCTCATCATTGCCAATGTTATTATCATTAACATCATCAATGTTATCATTATCATCATCATCGTCATCAATTTTATCATTTTCATCATCATGATCATCATGTTCATACTCATTACAATAATAGAAATCATCATCATCATGTTCATCCTAGAGACGATTTGCCTTGGAAAAAATGTTCACATGTTCCAGTGATAGATGAAAGCCATGGAATAATTGATATGGAGAGATATCATAGGAACTATGTTCATCATGTACTATCTTCATTTATGTGTGCATTAACACATGTAATCCATATTTTGTAGCTACCCACTCTAGGATCTATTGAATAAGCCTAATTATTTAAAAAAATGGTTGGTATGTTAGAAGACATTTTAAAAATAATAATAAGACAAGAACAATTTAGTGTTCAATTTCCTATTTACCAAGGTTGTAATTAATTGAATTTTGCACATTTTCAGGATTTAAATATTTGTAAGAAATAAATCCTATTATACAATGAATTCCTTCTAACCTTATTAATTACCTATGTTTGTCTCAATTCTTCTTGATAGTGGACTTTATTAAGCAGCCTCTGTTTGTCAAACTTCAAAATGGTCACCATATTACACTCATATGAAATTTTTTTCAATAAAGGGTTTATTGACAATGATGCTCTCTATGATGACGATGATGGACATAAGGACAATGATCATGATAATCCTACTGACTATGGTGGCAACGATAATTTCATTATCAACATCATCATCATCATCATCATCACTAATGATGATGATGATGTCGATGGTGTTGTTTATGATGTTGATGACAACGACGACAATGATGGTGGTGTTTTTTATGAAAAAAAACATTAAGAAAAACAAACAATTAAACAAAATAATAAATAAATAAATAAAAATTAAAAAAAAACAAGCAATTAAAACTATCCATCTTACTTTCCCCCTAGCATGACAACAAAATTTTACATCTTTCAGTTACCTCACCCATGAACTAAACTTGAGGTCATAGAGTAGTTTCCAAGGTTGCAGAAGAGGTTTTTCAGTTACCTCACACATAAACTAGGCTCGAGGTCACAAAATAGGTTTTTCACTTACCTTACCAACGAACTAGGCTCGAGGTCGTAGAGGAGGTTTTTCACTTACCTCACCCACAAACTAGGCCCGAGGTCAGAGACGATGTTCAAAGGTTACTGAAGAGGTTCCAAGGTTGCAGAGGAGGAATTTCTTGTTCATTCAATGAACCCCTTCCTTGACCCAACAAGAAAGCTAAGATGTGAATGTGGCAAAACCCTTAAGCTACACCAGACATAGATCAATTTCTTGTTTGAAACAATTTTTATAGTCCAGGTTGTTCCTAAATGCCTCTTTTTATTGGGTGGGCATCGAGCTTCAACTCAGTTTTAATGGTATCCCATCATTGGGGGTTTTCTATCCTCAAGGCTGTCCACCTCCTTTATCTCCAAAAGATACATAGAGGTACATTGGAAGATTGAGATCGAAATTGATAATAAAAGGTGAAGGTCAGTAAGGAATCAGGAAAAGCATAGGACAAGGTAGAGTCCAGTATATTATTTTCCCATAGAGATCTCTTCGGTAATTCATTTGATTTCATTTAATTAATTAAATCATTTTCTATTCATGGTTTTATTGATAGATACAATCAATAAATTGTAGTGAGGGTTTTATTAATAGATATAGTCAGGGTTTGCTCCTATCTTCCCTCCTATAAACCCTGACAATCAACACTGCTTATGGATCTATTCAACTCCTCTTTTATGTCCTAACTATGAATTTGTGATATCCTTCCCTACTTTATTATTTGAAACTGCCAGTACTTGCTCCCAACTGTCTAAATTTGCAATTCTTTCCAACTTTGGCTTGGGGACATATTTATATGGAGAATTTTGTTTGAAATCATTAGTTAGGAGATATTTTGGTGATGATATCTAATTTTTACAAATAGATATGTTTCATAAATTCCTTTGTATACCGTAGGTAATTTAATCCTTTAAATTTGGTAGAAAAGTCCCTAACTCTTTAGGAACCAAAAGGTTATTTGGTTCTAAAAGTGTATAAAATGCATCTGGTCAGAAGTTAACCTTTGTCTAGTATATTTCATGGAAAACAACCTAGGTGTAAGAAAAGATGTTAACCTATATGGATCCTCTTCAAAACCATATATCCTCAGTATAGCTAAGCCCTTATATAGGAACCAATATCATATCCTTATATTAATATTAAACTCTATAATTTTTTATTCCATGGAAACATTCTTGGGAGAGAAGAATCATGCATCAAAGTGTATATTATGGCTATCAATTTCTTTGAAATTCTGTGTTTTTAGGGTTTCTATGATTTCTCATTATTACGGTCACTCCACCCATAGGTGGGTGGTTAATTTCCTACTTCATATTTGACCTTCAGGTTCAGGATTTTGTAAAGTTCATAGTTTATATAGGAAAACATGCAAAACAGGGAGGGCGGGTATCTGAATTGCTCCATAGTAGGGAGATCTTCCAATTTGGTATGGATTGGTTGAGCTAGGTAACTATAGAAGTTAAATTTTGGAGGCATGACACCAACAATAGGGGTTAGTAAATTTAAGAAACCTAAGATAATGTCATCCATGGTACCATCACTATCATACCCTAATATGCACCATATTAGGGATATGGATTTCTTGTAATTTTCAAAGAAAAAAATTGTTTCAGAAGGGGAAGGATATGTGGAGATTATAATCCCCCTTTCCAAGTGCTGAGATAAATAATGAATTCTTTCAAAGGATTTCAATGACTAGTAATATGTTTCTAGGTTTTAATCATGGAGGGAAATGTAAAGATGGGATATTTGGAAATCATAGGTGCAAAGGGTTTAGACCAGTAGTGGCTTGGGATCGAGCCTCTTGAATAGTTCTATTTAGGTCAAAGAATTGACCACAATATAAAACATGTCATCATCATGGTCATTGATGTGTAGATATCCAACGAAACTAGGTTTTAGAGGCTTATTTTTGGATGGTTATACCTTTGCAAGTAAAATTTGGCTAAAAATGATTGGTTATAATAAAGGTGACATGTCTACAGAAGGTAAAATGACTCTTTTATTGTTTATAGAAGGTAAAATACGGAAAATGTTTTAGCATTATAATTACCTGTAGGGTAAAATATCATTAGTGTTCTAATACTTTTGTGCATAGGTGTTGACTAGAAGGGTATAGTGGATGCAGGGTTGCTCGTTCTTTTCTCCTATATGAAGAAGTAATAACATAGGAATTCAAATTTTCCTTCTTTTAACAGTCAAACCATATTTAAAATTGGAAAACTAGAAAAGTTTCATTTGGTGCGCTTAAATGACATCATATGGTATCATAATACCCCACTGAACACTTTAAATTTTATAGTTGGTGGACGTGGATGCCAACATGTCTTTATTTTATTTGGGTTCAATAGACCAAAGTTTGGTCTAAGTGGACATTAACCATCATCATCATCATCATCATGGTGGACTTACTTATTGCGTTAGATTATTAGGAAGAAAACAACTCTCGTTTGCAAAGGAAGTAATAGCTTGGAGGCACAGTGGTATTGGAGAGGTATCTTTGGAGGCATAGTAACACTCTTGCACTTATTCAATTTTTGCTTACTATTGACCATTGATATCTTGGGCCTTCTCCAGATATGCTTGATCTCTCTTATCCCCCTGACTACTTCAGCCCTAGGTCACTACTCTTGGTCCCATGCATCCTTGTTTTAGGTTCTCGATCGCTTTCCTTTTTATCTCATGGATCCTAGCCGATCACCATTGCACCAACTTCTCTCTTATTTCTTTAAGCAGCTATGTGTCTTGTGAAGCTTTAGTTTATTCTCTCAAGGCTTAATTCATGTATATTCAGTTTTTTTGAAAGTACCTTAGCTTATGAATATTTATTATATCCTCTACAGTATTTCATTAAATGTGGGATATATAGGTTGTACTGAGCCTCCAGGTGGCATGTATTCCAACGGAGTCATCTGCCCTGCAAATTGTTATGCTGGTTTTGCACATATGTATTGTTGAGGTGGAGTAGGAGTCTGTTTGTAATTTTTAGTTTGAGAACATGACCCAAGAGAATATTTATCATATTGCTATTAAGGTGGTAAATAAATTTTATGATATCTCACTATTAGCTACCAATATTTACCCACTACTATGCTATTATCCTTCAGGTTCTGCAATGCTAGATCTGCCTCAGAATGTCTCTTGTAAGTGAGTGGCTCCATTCCCTTAAAAATATTTTTTAGTCTTTTCCAAATGTGGAAGGAGGACCTTAGTATCTTAAGATATTGGTCTCCATTGATTATTCCTTCTAGTTTCTCCATAGGTTCTTCATTCCTTTTTTCATTTAACTTATTCATGTATTCCTCTTTGGAGTAGATCTTTGCATTTCCATCACATAGAAATGGAAACACTATATTTATAACTCCATTAAACATAGTTTTTAATCCTTTGATGTCATCGACCATAACATTTGTGTTGTTTTGCATCACCTTGTAAACTCTCCCCCTGTCAATCAACACACTTATTCTAGATACCTTTGTCTCTATTATATGATGGTTGGGTTTGTCTTTGTTATATGATGGCTTCCTTTATCACCATTTTTTCAAGTTTTTCCTTTCCTTTTCCCTCTATTTCACCTTAAAAAATTAGGTTAATCAGCTCACAAAATAAAACTGGTAAATTAACCCTAGGTAGTTTGCTTTCCTTTGTTAATTTGTTTTTCTTTCCTATTTGTTTTTTATCCCTAATTGAATTACCTAGTTAATTAATCTACAACACTAGACAGCCTAATCAACTCTAAAACCTTAAATAATCTAGTGCCATTCTCTTCTTAACTTGTATACCTATCCTCTCCTCCCAGGGTTTATCATTTTTACCCCAAAATGGAGTGGTGACTCCACTCCATCCTTCCTATTCTGGTAGCGTGGTGCCTCACTCTAATTGTAACACTAAAAAAGCTATGTAGTGTTAACTTGTATTTGTATTAAATGAGTGAAAATTAGTGAATTCTCCATTGTGTTAGTTTATTTCATTATATAATGCTTGCGATATAAGTTTTAATAAAGGGCGAGATTCCCATGCATTTTATTAAAGAAAGGAATCACATGATTTCTTAGAAGGGGTAATGGTGGCCGTGTTTCACAAGTGGAAAAAAGGAAAAAAGGCAAAAAGGTAAGTGAAGTGAACATGCTTGTGGGAAGGAAGGGATTCCTATCAATTGATTGAGTTGTGAATTCTTTGTGTTTGTGTAGGATCTAGCAGGGTTCTTTGAATTGTGTATTTGTTACTTGTTCTTTCTCAATTTGTGAGGATTTGGAGGTTTTGATGAATTTTTTTTTCTCATCAAGTTCCTGGGGTTTGGGATGAGTGAGATATCCTCCCTTGTCACACTTAGGCCCTCAACTTGTGGGTGTATTTGTAAAGTGAGACCCTATGGTTGGGTGGAAAACCTCTAGAGGTGAATCATTATGTAAATTTGATCCCAAATTAAGTATTTGCTCATTTGTTGTTCATATAGATGCACCCTTATTTCCCTATTCCTCTTTATTGCCACAAGAAATCATCAAAGTTGTTTTTGGTTTACATCATGTTACTACCTATATTGGATGCGCCTCCACCAAGTATTTCTGAACCTTTCTAGGAATAAAAGAAACATGTAACAACATTCTAGGCATTAATTTCTCAAATCTCAGCAACCCAATATGTGTGAAATAGAAACAACGAGTTTGATCTTTCAAGTATGGGAAAACCTGGGTGTGATATCAACTTTAATTATCCATGATTGTGTATCTAATCAGCAATTAAGAGAATCATTTTTAAACATGAGTTAATTTCAGCAGTAATAGGACTAATTCATCATTATGGGTTGAATTTGAGGATTAATTTCCAATTCTGAGCACCCATGCAGTAGTGTGTGAACGTTTTGGGCACATTGGGAGCATTTCTGAGCAACAACAAACATTAGAACACCTTGAATGAACAATAAAACAAAGGCATATCCCAATCTAGGAAACTAAGGCAACCTATGTTAACTTCTTGTACATGTAAGAGAATCCATAAATCCATATATCAAAGCGAGCATGTGTTTAAATATGCATTGCTTAGCCTTAAACCTCTTTCACAAAAACAAAGAATTTCTTTTAGCCAAGGATGTAATTACTTATTCTAGTCTTCTAGTTAAAAAAACATTCCATTTATAAAATGTCCAAACTTTGAAAACAAGTTTACTAGAAAAGGACAATAGAGTTTCCAACTATTAAGATCTCCAACTTTTATTACTAATTTCAAAATGGTTTAGGAAATTAGAATTCTATGAAGATATGGTAGAAAACAATAGTATGAAATCAATATTTGGCCTTTAGAAATCTGTTCATAATAGAAAATAAATCCAAATTGGTAATTCGAAAATTTTTATATATAAAAAATGTATTCTCTGAAGTTTTATGTTTTGGCAGCCCAGAAGGTGATTTTGTGAGGGCCAATTCATAACTTGAGCATAGTGTTTAGTCCTTTTATGCTATCCAATGGAGATGCTTCCATTAGGAGACATTATGAATCTAGCCCATCTAACGAACAACTGAGTTGTTAAACTTAATTTATTGACTGTTGAGCATGATAATGGAATTTCTTCTAGGATGGGAATGGTTCAAAATTTAAATTGTATTCAAGGGTTTTATCTATACAAATGATTTGAAAAGTATTTGCCAAGATCATATTTTGACCTTGCAGCTTCATCAATCAGACTTGTTTTCCATCAACTTCACTTTCGGTGTCAAGGATCATGCCATTTAATCAATAAGCTGTGAATGTTAATGCTTATGCTACTACCAAACCATAACTTATTGTGTGATGCAATGAACCTTATTTGTTCTACCTTGAACAACCATTTGATGTCATGTCAATTATCCTTTCGATACTTGAAAATGAATGTAGTTGTAGGCTATTTTGAATATTCAAACATCACAAAATTCAGTGTTTGATGATCACTTCGTAGATATGCAGTTGCATCCATATGCTTAGCATTACTTAGATGCCATCAAGGTGCTCTCATGTCCATCTACAATCAGCAATCATATCAATAAGCTGTCAAAACCACGCCAATGGGAAGTCCATATTATGGTCACTTTTATCACTATCCAATTAAGTTCTCAAAACAAATCACTCCCTTTCATGTGTCACTGGAATTTTTTGTCAAATTAATGTGAAGAAGGTCTCTTCCCTGTGGTATTTACTTGTCAACTCCTTGGGATGTCATGTCATGATAGTTCAACTGTCTTCAATGCTTTGGTAGCCTTAGAATGTCTTAAGGAAAATCCCAAATTATTCTAAGATTATATTCATGCCAAAATAAATTATTAAGAGGCGAGGTTCCCAAGATTGTTGTTAATGTAAGAAGTCATTAGGCTGTTCAAATTATGAGCTTGATTAGGAAAAATATGTATTTTAGCAGGCTTGAGTATTCCTTTGAAAAAGAAAGATTTGAGAGGATTTAATGTTGGATGTGCACCTTTTCTTCTCACAAATATTACTACAATTTTTTCGACAACTTAATAAGGGTAATGATGGCATATCATTGTATCATGAATGCATTGATGACGCTGCTGCAGCTGTTTAATGTTTAAGCATACACCCTTTCTACACTTCTTTCATATGTAAATATTTTTCCATGATCTATCCTCAATATGTCTTCAAACAATATTCAAATATGCCACTTACCTTCTTTGTTCAAAATAATTCAAATCTGCCATTGGGTATACTATGTGTCCACACAATAGTATGTAGTATGTTATCACATATATATTAGCCAGGCTACCATATTCTATTTTTCAGATACAGTAAATTTTTCAGCTAGATCTATTACATATGAGATGCTGATATGAGCATTTTTTTATGGATCATGTTTATATTAGTGGACTATTGTGCTCTCCCATTTCAGGACTGAGTATCAAGACACTCAGATTTGAGGACCGATGTAGCCATTTAAGTCATTACAGAGCAGTTATTGATGCCCAGTTTTATATTAGTTCTTTCTCATTGGACAGATGGTGTCTTAGATAGATCATATTTCATGATTTATGACTCAGCATTTTATGTTGTGTGATGGTTATTATTGATCTTATACTGATTTTTGTGACATATTGACTTGTGGTATCATGATCTAGCGGTAATAATTATATGGACTTGGTTGTATCTTGTACTATGTATTGATGTCCCTACTTAGACTTGGAATTTCGTGACCTATACTCATTGGTTTTACCCTCCTTAGGGAGAATAGAGGTAGTCATTCCCACCATTGTTTTGGCTTGCTAGTGTTGGCTCCATCATTCATTGTCTTCACTTGTCCATTACCTTCCAGTTTAGTTTTCAACCCGATTGACTTCTTGACTTATGGCATGGAGGATATTTCTCCCCGTTAGAACTTTTGTTGGATAGGCCTCCTTGTCTCTATTGTGTCTCGGCTCTGAGTTGGTGATAAAACTTGCCTTTGGTAAGTTGGATAGTATGCCTAAATCATTTTGGTTGGTTGTCCCGATGTTTGACACTATGTAGAACTCCCCCTAGTCACTTGAGATGTTGTTAGCTAAAACTGAAAGCTCATGTACTACCTGTGTTGAAATATTGAATATGTGCCCATGGAAAATGAAAATTATAAAACTATGTTTCTGAACATATGTAAAGAGGGCAAGAGTAATGAAATGCTAAAATAATCCTTGAAGAGTATAAGTAAAGGTCCAAAAAAAGCAACGATTAAAAATATGCTGACCTTATAAAATATGTCCCGGATGAAAGCTGCGATCAGCTGTGCTTTTAAGCACTGGTGAAGTCCCAAAGGGTCATATAGGCCAAAAAGGCCATGGAATAAAATGATGGTCCGAATGAACTTGGATCAATATTGATGTAGTCATGATGCCTAAGTTGAATAAGCACTCTCTAAAAAACTCACCCATTTGAGGAATTCATCCTTTGCCTTAGCCTTGTCATTTTCATCCCTCACCCTTCACTAGCAAATTGGCTACAACTATGAAGTGAGTATAGTCTTGAAAGTCTAATTCTGAGTAATAATAAATAAAGCCTTATATATGTATTGGTTGATGTACCACCAGTGAAACGAATGCTACTTGTTGTGATTGTTACTTGAATGAGCTGTAGAGCATGTCTTAGCCTTTTACACTTACAACAGATTAATGACAATCTAAGTTATTATTGGTGTATGATCAGTTACAGATGGTTATATTGTTTATTGGATATGATTGATAATCAGGTAGAGACCTATGAGGGGTGTGAGTATACACCTTATATGGATTTGGACTCTCTGAGTCTAATGAGATAGTTTATTTCCAGTTTCGGGCACTTGTAGATACGATCATGCTCTTTCTGCCTATTTGATGGAGTTTTTCTTCACAGGTTGATATGTTTGAGCAGGGAGATGTTTTAGTTGGATCTCCTAGGGAATTGTATGGGCATAGGGGGGTGCAGCCACTTGTTTGTACCATTGTACCCCCATCCTAGAGAGCTTGGTGGGCTCAGTGTGACAATGCAAGCACCCTAGGAGGCTATTTTGGCAGGATCACGTTTCTCGAGGCAAATTAAAAATGATTAAATGGTTATTGAAGAGATCGATTTGGGATACTGAAGTAAATAAATGGCATGGGATGAGTCACAATGATGATAGTGATGTATTCCACACCTTCCCTAGTAGTTGTAGTACCTGATTAGGCCCACGCCTATTTTTGGGCATTTTTATATTATTTTATGGAGCTTTTGGAAGGTTCACGATTTCCTCAAGAAGGAATAAAGTCAAACAATTAAATTATTTTATTATTTTATTGTGTCATGGGGACACCTAGAGGGAGTTAGCCAAACAATCCTTGTACCCACCATGTGCTTCATTTATTTCTTGTTGAGTGGGTTACCTTTTATTGGATGGTTTAGTCCACTTCGATAAATTATGGTTATATTGATCCATGTGTTGTATGTTGTATGTTGAGATCATATCAACCATTGATTAGAACATTTCATATTTTAATCTTAGCCACTCATTTTGAAAGTGGTTAGGATTCGGTTATGATTGTGGTTCGCTCATTTCTATTTAAAGGAGAGAGCTTCTCATTTGTAAGGGGTCTTTGGCTCTTGGATCTGAATAATAGAAATATTTTTTTTCTGTGGATATTTTCTGGATTTGCTTTGCATATGATGTTCTCAAATGGTGATTGGATAGTTGTCTGCTTCCTAGCATTGTGGAAATTCATGTGAGATCTATATTTTTTTGCTATCATTGTCTTGTCTACAGGAGGGCCTTTTGGCTAGAGCGTTTTTGTAGGGGGACCTCAACTCGTTCAATTTTCTTTGTCTCGGATCAGGGGGTTTTCATTAGTTTCATTGTGATCTATGATTACTTCATTTTACTTTCCTGTAGCATTTGGTTTCTTTATCTTGTATTGGAAAATCTAATATTGTTAACGTTTGCTCATGCAGGGTAGGGGGCACATTGGTGGTTTGTAGCTTACATATGTCATAGAAATCACTTGGATCTTCCAGAATTGATTGGGATAGAAAATATCATCACTGTTAAGACTTATACAAGCATTTAAAGGTATGATCCAATAGGTAACTCTCTTCTCTTTAATAGATCTGAATCCTATGTACCTGCGTTTCGTTCCATTTTTCTGAAAACTCCTAAATACTAAAAACCCTAAAAAGCACTTAATCTGGGAATAGTCCGATATTTGGCCAAACCATTTGTGGGTTTCATATATCAGGCCTCCCATTCACTAAATCTATTGCAATGCTGGTCAAACTCCTGATAGTTTTACCTAGATCTGATTTTTAGCCAGAAAAATGCATGACCACCACTAAAAATTTGACCTGCTAAGGTTTTGAATTTTTCTAAATTTTGAATTCATATATGGATAGATCAGGTCCCAAACACTCGAAATCAACCCCAACGCTGCCCAAATTCTTGGCAGTTTGACCTAGATCTAAGTTTTTGACTTAAACAACCCTAGCACCCTCATTGAAAACTAGATTTTTTCGGATTAGAATTTTTCTGAAATCTGACAAGATAAGCTGATAGATCAGGAATTAAACACTCTATAACACCCCCAACATTGAGCTAGTTCCTTCCGGGTTTCCCTATATCTGAAAAATTGGTTTTCAACCCCCCTAGCCCCCTCATCAGATTTTGAATTTTCCAGATCTGATTTTTCTGTTGGTTTTCTGATTTGGGTTTGGATATCAGGTTACCTTGAACTCATTTCTCTTTCAATGCTGAGTTGTTAGCTTCTTGGTGACCCTATAACTGCATATATTCTTCTCCAATCCCTATCGCTAGCCCTCCATTGAGCTGGTTTTTCTGTTACCTGGTTTTTTTCGGGCTAAATCCTTTCTGGGTCCATAGATTAAGGTATATCCCAAGTGGGTTCACTAAAATGTTGGGTTGATGTTGAATCCATTGCCCAATGCACATAAGGCACTAATATCCTAGCTAGCACTAGCCCTAACTTGACCTCACTCCCATTTCCTTTGCCAACATTCATTTGCAAATCCAGTTACCTACCTTTCACTGAGTCTGTCTCCTTGGTACTAGACAGTCCCAACTCTATCCTTGTTTACCCTGTCATAGTTACGTTTCCCAAGATAGTGGTCATCTCCATCATTTGATAGTACCTAAACCCTAGAGCTAGGGTTTCCATCTACCTTGCACCTTACATACCTTAAAGCCCCATTTGATCTGTTTTGGTGTCTAGGTCTGATCTCTCCTATCGGGAGTAGATTCGGGTCTTCTCCATTGTTGTCTTAGACTAGGATAACATAAATTGAAGGCTGCCTTGCTTGGCATGACAACCATCCATTTGGGAGTCTCGGCAGTCATGGTTCCACCCCTTAGTTTCTTTCCCCTCTACCATCCATCCTGGATCCACCTCACACAGGAAACTACAAGGAGGGTGATAACATTTTAGTGCCATTGTTGGGGAGGTATAGGCCTACCTTGGTTCAACATACCTCACCTTTCCCTACGACATACCTTT
The DNA here is from genome assembly GCA_001517045.1 of Pseudotsuga menziesii. Lineage (NCBI taxonomy): Eukaryota > Viridiplantae > Streptophyta > Pinopsida > Pinales > Pinaceae > Pseudotsuga > Pseudotsuga menziesii. The sequence goes on from LPNX011197614.1 coordinate 79,779, forward strand.
TAGTGGTGAATTACTTATTTGGTTCACCTGGCGACTCCACCCCGTGACTCCACTGAGGATCGTACCCAACATATCAATTTTGAATTCATGTCATACACCAAAGAGAGTGATTCCGAAAATGATATAATGTTGAAAATGATGGTTGAAATGAGCAAGCACATACAAAGCTTATATGGTTTGGTTTTAAGTCAACAGAAACAGAACATGAGACATGATGAAAATCTCTGTAAACTTTCCCAGAGAGTTTATACCAATAATTATCCCCAAACCATGTCAGCTAGGGAACTTTCAGATAATCAGGTCATGACAAGAAGTAACATAAATAATTTAGATAGTAATAAGCCTGTCACAAGAAACAATTTTCTTGAACAAAGGAGTATTACTGATAAGAATTCTTTATCAAGTATTCCCATTAAGGGCATCCTGAAAAAGAACGAGCACCCTAAAGAAGCCAAGAAGGTTGTAAGCTCAGACTTTAGTAAACCGAACCGTAAAGAAAACCTCCCTAGTAGAGTAGTTTCTCATGTGATGGAAGGTAGTTTGAATATGAATATATTGAGAAAAATTTTCGGATCTTCAATTATGATGTCCTTGAAAGACCTAATAACAATCCCCTCCGTCAGAGTCCAAGTAATGCAGTTGATAGGATTAAAAGCCAGTGACAAAGATCAAGGAAAATTGTGTGACTTAAAAATTGATTTGAGTCAATTCATGTCTAAACCAAATATTCCCGTACCTATTAATGAAGTGCTGAAGGTCCCCTCTTTGTTTAGCCAAGCTACTAAATTTCTAGGGATCAAGCCTAAGATGAGAGCTCTTGAGAGGTCAACACCTAAAAAGGACCCTCCTGTAATGATCCATAGTGTAACCAGTAGTGGTGATGGTCATCCCCCATTTTACATAGCCCTAGAAATAAACCGATTGATTCTTCACAATTGCATGCTAGAATCAACGGCATACGTTAACATCATGCCACGGTAATGGAGTAGTTAGAGATAAGGCCTTCTCAGAATTTTAATAACATATGTGGAATGGACTATCGACCTGTTAAGTCTAAAGGAGTAATTGAAAATTTAAATATGAAACTGGTGGCATACCCAGAAATTGAAATAAACATGAACGTCTTAGTTTTAGACACACCAGACACCTGGGGAATGTTGTTGTCTAGAGAGTGGGCTGCTAAGCTAGGAGGAAGCATCTAGATGAACCTTTCATATGCCAACATCCCTATTGGAGAAAAAGCATTGTACAGACTAATGAATGAAAAGCCTATGACTGAGCATGTGGAAACACCTGAATACCTTTTTAAAGAAGCCATGCAGCCTACAGAGGAGGTTGGAAACTATGTGGTGATGGAAAACTATTGGGAAGAGCCTTGGCAGCATCCTTTTCCCCCCAACCATTTATGGAAGATGCACTTTGATGGAGCTAAGTCAAGACATGGTGCTGGAGCAAGAGTTGTCCTTATTTCTCCTTCTGGAGAAGAGAAGTGTTTCTCTTTCTGTTTAGAATTTGAAGCCACAAATAATGTAGCTGAGTATGAATCCTTACTTCTAGGATTAGAGATTGCTCGATATCAGAAAATCAAATGCCTGAGTGTTATAGGTGATTCGGATCTAATCGTGTCCCAAGTGAAAAATCAATTCACGGCCAAACACAATAGACTTAGCAATTACAGAAATGCTGTGTGGGATACCATTGAAATGTCCGATGCCTTTGCAATCCAAGCAGTTTCAAGAGAGGATAACACCTTGGCTGATGCACTATCAGTGATAGCATGTACTTTTGAGGACCCAAATTACCTTAAAGAGAAGGAGTGTAAATTCGAAGTGTTATTTAGGCCATCAGTCCCTGACAATCAAGATCATTGGCAGGTATTTGACAATGATGGTCAAATCATTGCTTTCTTACAACACACAGATAATTTTCAGAACTGCAATGTTAATTTAGAAGGCAAAGTGAACAACCTATCACTACAGAATGTTGAGGTTATGAAATTGGCAATCCCTTTGGAGAAGAATTTCAGCAGACATGACAAATATCGGGGTAAAAGAGCGGAACCAGTAGATGAGATCCTAGAGATTAACAATGGAAGCTGCATTTCTCCTAAAATGATTAAAATTGGAAAGAATGCCTCCCTAAAGGAAAGGAAATCCATAGAAGACCTAATTAGGGAGTACAAGGATGTTTTCACTTGGACTTATGACGATCTCAAGACTTTTGATCCTGCCATCATTGAGCATATTATCCCTTTGAATGAAGGGGAAAAACCCTATAGGCAGAAGTTGCGAAATATTAACCCCAAGTTGGCTCCGTTGATAAAAAAGGAACTTGAAAAAATGATAGCTACTGGAATCATCCGACCAGTCTGACACACCACTTGGGTATCTAACCCAGAAATTGTGAGAAAGAAGAGTAGTGAAATCAGGATATGCATAGATTTTAGAAATCTGAATCAAGCATCTCTTAAGGATAACTACCCTTTTCCAAATATGGAGAACTTGCTGCAAAGTGTTACAGGTGCAGGTATGTTGTCAATGTTAGATGGATTCTCAGGGTACAATCAAGTAAGGATAAAGAGGGAAGATAGAGAGAAAACAAATTTTACAACTCCATGGGGAACTTTTGAGTACATAAGAATGCCTTTTGGATTATTAAAGGCCGGCTCAACTTTTCAAAGGGCTATGGACCACACATTTGATGATCTCATTGGAAATATTGTCGCTATATATCAAGATGACTTAACTGTTTTTTCAAAAGAGCGAGATGATCATGTGAAACATTTAAATAAGGTTTTTGAGCGGTGCCGGAAATTTGGTATATCATTGAACCCAAATAAATCTACATTTGAAATGAATGAAGGAAAGTTATTAGGGCATATTGTATCACAATAAGTTATTAGGTTGGATCTTGAGCATGCCCAAGCCATTAATGTTATTTCTACACCCCATAATATTGCTTCCCTGCAATCATTCTTTGGGAAAATAAACTTTGTCCAAAGATTTATTCTGAATTTCGCAGAAATAGCCAAGCCTTTAAATTCCCTTCTCAAGAAAGATACAAAGTTCATCTGGGATGAAGCTTGCGAAACCACATTTGTGAAACTCAAGAAAGCTATTTCAACTGCTCCTGTTTTAGCATGCCCTGATTATAGCAAGGAATTTCTGGTCTATTCATACGCCTTTGAAGATACCATTGCTGGGGTTCTGTTACAAAAAAATGACAAAAAACATGAGCAGCCCATAGCTTTTATGAGTAAAAACTTGAGAGATGCCAAATTGAAATAGCCTACTACTGAAAAGAAATCCTATGCTCTAGTCAAAGATTTAAATCATTTCAGAACTTACATAGGATACTCTAAAATCAAAGCATTTGTGTCCTACCAAGCAATAAAGGATGTTTTATCACAAGCAGACGGTATAGGTGTTAGAGGGAACTGGATATCACGGATCTAGGATTATGATTTAGAGATCAAACCCATCAAAATTGTGACAGGTTAAGGCTTATCTCAATTATTGATTGAGAGAGGTAACAGTCATGCTGTAAACTTGGTAGATGAGCGAGAATCTCATATTTTTCATATTGATGAAAATAATGAGTGGTATAGGGAAATTATTTAATTTTTGAGAAATCTGTCTTGTCCTGATCATCTGGTGGATCAACAAAGGAGAGCTTTAAGGTTAAAGGCAGAAAATTATACATTAACTCAGGATGGTATTAGCTGGAGAAATCCCGATGGAATAATTTTGAAATGTGTTAATGAGGAGGAATCCAAGATCATCATTAAGGAAATGCATGCAGGTATGTGCGGTGGACATTATGCACCTAGAACTACTGCTGCAAAGATTATGAGAGTAGAATATTATTGGCCGAACCTTTTTAAAGATGTGCACTCTTTTGTAAGAACATGTCAAGAATGTCAGTTTTTCTTAGGAAAGCCAAGATTACGAGCATTACCGCTAAACCTAGTTGTAGTTGAATCTCCTTTTCAAAAGTGGGGTATGGACTTCATTGGGCCTTTTGATCAAAATTTAAGCAATGGATATAAGTATATCCTGACTTGCACGGATTACTTTACTCAATGGGTTGAAGCTATACCAACTAAGAAGTGCACAGTTGTTGTAGTTGTCAAATTCTTGGAAGAAAACATTGTGTCTCGATATGGGTGCCCTATAAAGATAACCACTCACAATGCTAAATCCTTTAGTAAAATAGAAATGTCAACCTTTTGCATGAATCATAGTATTACATTATCCCATTCATCTAGTTATTATCCCCAATGAAATGGTCTTGCCGAATCCAGTAATAAGAACTTGATTAAGCTTTTGAAAAGAATGGTGGGAGAGAACAAGAGAAGCTGGGATAACAAATTAAAATATTCACTATGGGCTGACAGAACGACGGTAAAAAGAGTCACAGGAAAATCCCCTTTCGAGCTGGTCTATGGACAAGATTGCAGGCTCCCAATTAATATGCAAATCCTCGAATATGAGTTGTTACAACAATGTACCTCAGATCAAGAAGCTTTTTAGTAAGAATCGACAAATTAGTTGAACTCGATGAAGTGAGAAGGATGGATTTTGACAAAATGGTCATTGAGCAAGAGAGAGTAAAAGGAAATTTTGATCAAAGAACAAGAAATGTAAAATTTGGGATAGGAGACATAGTTTTGTTGTGGGATAAAGTAAAAGAAAAGCCTGGTAAGCATGGAAAATTGGAAAAGATTTGGATGGGTCCCTATCGAGTATCTAAGATAGCTAGAAAGGGATCAGTTTATTTGGAAACATTGGATGGGGATGAACTTGAAATTCCCGTGAACGGGATTTTGCTTAGGCATTATTTCCCACCCATTGCATGAGTCCCACTTTGCCTGGTAGAGTAGAGTAGATAGGACCGGAATAATCCTTTCCCGGAAGTAGTATAGAATCTTGCTTTGTTGTCTGAAGCTCACCTTTGAAGCTCTTAGTGTAATTCTGTTTTCCTGCAAAATAAAAAAAATCAAACTTTTATTGAAAAGTTATGGTTATAGATTATATTTATTTTCTTCTTTTTAGTTTCATGCATCTTTATTTTTAGTATTTATATATTATCCACATTTTGTTCTGACAACCGATCTGTGAGTTTGGTATAGCTCTGGACATGTTGCAGGTAGTCAGGTACATTCTTGGTAGTGGTTGCAGAGCTGGATGGATTGATCGGGGATGCAAGAAGCAGAGTGCGAGTACTAGAGATTCTAAGGTTCTCAAGCGCTCTTTTCAGAAGAGCACTTGTCCTAGTTGGAGCTAGATGTTATCACATATATAGTAGCCAGGCTACCATATTCTATTTTTTAGACACAATACTTTTTTCAGCCATATCTCTTACATATGAGATGCTGAGATGAGCATTTTTTGATGGATCATGTTTATACTAGTGGAATATTGTGCTCTCCCATCTCAGGACTAAGTCTCAAAACACTTAGATTTGAGGACCGATGTAGCCATTTAGGTCATTACAGAGTAGTTATTAATGTCCAGTTTTATATTAGTTCTTTCTCATTGGACATATGGTGTCTCAGATGGATCATATTGCATGATTATGACTCGGGATTTTATATTGTGCGATGGTTATTATTGCTCTTATACTGATTTTTGTGACATGTATTGACTTGTGGTATCATGATCTGGTGGTCATAAATATATGGACTTGGTTGTGTCTTGTACTATGTATTGATGTCCCTACTTAGACTTGGAAGTTATTGATCTATACACATTGGTTTTACCCTCCTTAGGGAGAACATAGGTAGTCATTCCCACCATTGTTTTGGCTTGCTAGCATTTGCTCCATCATTCATTGTCTTCACCCATCCATTACCTTCTAGTTTAGTTTTCAACCCGAATGACTTCTTGACTTATGGCATGGAGGATCTTTCTCCCCACTAGAAATTTTGTTGGACAAGCCTCCCTATCTCTATTGTGTCTCAGCTCTAAGTTGGTGACAAAACTTGCCTTTGGTAAGTTGGATAGTATGCCTAAATCATTCCGGTCGGTTGTCCCAATGTTTGGCACTCTGCAGAACTCCCCCTAGTAACCTAAGATGTTGTTAGCTAAAACTAAAAGCTCATGTACTACCTGTATTGAAAATATTGAATATGTGCCCATGAAAAATGAAAATTATAAAACTGTGTTTCTTAACATATGTAAAGAGGGAAAGAGCAATGAAATGCTAAAATACTCCTTGAAGAGTATAACTAAAGGTCCAAAAAAAGAAATGATTAAAAATATGCTGACCTTATAAAAATATGTCCCGGATGAAAGCTGCGATTAGCTGTGCTTTTAAGCACTGATGAAGTCCCAAAGGCTCATATAGGCCAAAAAGGCCATGGAATAAAATGATGGTCCTAATGAAATTTGATCAATCTTGATGTAGTCATGATGCTTGATGTAGTCATGATGCCTAACTTGAATAAGCACTCTTTAAACAACTCACCCATTTGTGAGGCACTGCCATTCCTTGTGTTGTTGTTTGTCTGACTTCGGTTATAGTGAGTATTCCCTTTCCATTATCCAAAGTGTCATGATTTTGAGTAGGAAATCATCATTTTCCTTAGCCTTGTCATTTTCATCCCTCGCCCTTCACTAGCAAATTGGCTACAACTATGAAGTGAGTATAGTCTTGAAAGTCTAAGTCTGAGTAATAATAAATAAAGCCTTATATATGTATTGGCTGATGTACCTCCAATGAAATGAATTTTACTTGTCATGATTGTTACTTGATAGAGTTGTAGAGCATGTCTTAGCCTTTTATACTTGCAGCAGATGGATAATAGTCTGAGTTATTATTGGTGTCTGATCAGTTACAGATGGTTATATTGTTTATTGGATATGATTGATGATTAGATAGAGACCTATGAGGGGTATGAGTATACACCTTAGATGGATTTGGACTCTCTGAGTCTAATGAGACAATTTATTTCCAGTTTCAGGCACTTGTAGATATGATCAAGCTCATTTTGCCTCTTTGATGCATTTTTCTTCACAGGTTGATATGTTTGAGCAGGGAGATGTTTTAGGTGGATCTCCTAGGGTGTTGTATGGGCATAGGGGGGTGCAACCACTTGTTTGTACCATTTTACCCACATCCTAGAGAACCTGATGGGCTCATTTTGACAACGCAGGCACCCTAGGAGGCTGTTTTGGCAGGATCACGTTTCCCGAGGCAGATTAAAAATGATTAAATGGCTATTGAATAAATCGATTTGGGCTACTGAGGTAAATAAATGGCATGGGATGAATCACAATGATGATATTGATGTCTTCCACACCTTCTCCCGTAGTTGCAACACCTAATTGGGCCCACACCTATTTTTGGGCATTTTTATATTATTTTCTGGAGCTTTTGGCGTTAGGATATTTAGACACTTAGGAGTTAGTTAAGATCAACTTGTGTAATATATCCGTTAGGTAAAAGTGTGTTTCTTTCGTATGAATTAGTATGCATTTATAAATATTTTAATCCGATGGTCACGATATGTTCTAGACATAGAGTGATCTGACGGTTCAACTTCTCTTAGATCATACCTACCATTGATCCGTGGCTTAACACCCAATTGGTATATGATCTCTATTTAAACAGCATAGAGGGTCCTTGGCTAGTTGATCAATTATGAGAAGCTCATGTAACTTTCTTTCGTTTGCATAATAAATTGCTCCAAGTAGCTATTTGGCTGGGGCCGTGGACTATTTCGCTCTCGAGGGTTTTAACCACGTGACAAACGTTGGTGTGTTGATTTGTGATCTATTTGTGTGAAGTGGTTTCTCAAGGTGTTCGGTATTTTGGGAGTACCCTGTGTACCCAAACATGGTATCAGAGCTTTTATGAAGAGTCGCTTTCGATTTTGATAAAAATCTAGAATCAGTGTTGCCGAAAGTTTGAAAAGGTTTTTGTTTCTAGATTTTTTGTGCATTTTTGGCCTATGGGAGCTATTCCATTGTGTCTTGAGCACTGTTTCCATTGGAAAATAGTTTTCGTTTCACCAGAAACAGTTTTCCTTTGCTCCAGAAACACCCATTTCGACAAATCTGAAGGTATACTGTTACAGTAACAAATTTGTTTTTTGTAAATCTCTCATATTTTATTAGTATATTATTAGATATTTTCTATTTTAGTATCGGACTATTGCCTTTCCTGACTCCGTATTCTCTTTTCCATGCACCTTGCGTGATCGCGGCGAATCAGAAACAGTAAGGGAAAGTTTTTTTTTTCTTGTCTTCTCGGCTATATATGCTCTTTGTCGTGCACCTTGTGCGATCACAGCAAATTAGAAATAGCGAGAAAACTTGAAAACGTAGACTTTTCGGGTAAGCTAACCAAGATCTAACCCCATTGTGTGGAAAAAGTTTTTTTTGTTTTTGTTTTTCGTTTTTTTTTGTGATTTGCAGGAAAAGAAAGAAAGCACGGAAAATGAGAGAGAAGAGTAAAAAAAAAACCCTTCCTCTTTCCATTATTTTACGTACCTTTTAAACTTAGCTCACTTGGTCCAAAGTTGCTTTATTACTTAATAGGTCTTGAGTTCAACTCTTATTAAGCTACTTTTTAGTGCATGCAATTTCTATTTTCAAGTTATTTTATTGTAAAAGTGCATCCCACATAAATAAAATAAAATAAAAGTGAGTCACTTAAGTCTTTTAATTTATTGCCGCACTATTTAAAAGTCACATTATTGTAAAAGTGAACATCACTTATTCTACAAAAGTGATTCACTTCAAAGCAACTTTATTCTAAAAGTGATTGTCAAAGGTTGATCTTAGGAAGAGGGGGCTTCCTTTTTTTAGTTGGTCAAGTTAATATCTGCCACGTCACTATTGAGGACATCTTCAACATTTTCTTTGATCAAGCATAACTTCATCATCCAGAATCAGTTTTAAGTGTCGTTTTTTTAAAACCGCATATTTCTTCGAGCTCTTTGCATCCAAACATTTAGTTTCTATTATTTCAGCCATTATTTTATAGTATGTCCACCCCTTGTTATATTATACCTACAAGTTCTAACTATTTCTCATGGAAATATCGTATGGAGGATGTTCTGCGAAGTAGAGTACTTTTCAGGATAACCTTAGGGAAAGAAACAGAACCCAATGATGATGATAAGAAAATTAAATGGGCTAATAGATATGATGAAGCTCGTGGATTGATTGGGATGTCAATCTCTACTGATTTGTGATTCCACATATCTGGAATTGATGAACCTAATCTCGCTTGGGAAAAGTTGGAATCTGTGTTTGGTAAACACAATGAAATTTGGGGTCATCAACTTGAGAATGAGTTGCTTTCCTTGAATCCAAATTATTTTTCATGCATTCAAGACTATTTATCTAAGTATAAAACTATTAGACTATTATGTGCAGAATGCAAGATTAAGACAGAAGACAAACAATGTATTTATCATATTCTTTCAAAATTTGGACCTGCATATTCTGTTTTTGTATCTACATTCTACTCCATGAAAGAATCCTTGACTGCAACTAGCTATCAAGAGCCTAGACTTGAATCCTTTTGTGATTCCTTAAATAGAGAGCAAGATAAGCTCATTCATCTTGGAATAATTAACAATGTAGATACATCTGGGAAATCCTTATTGTCCCAATAGAAAGAAAAGTCCAAGACTCCCAAGAAACAAAATTTTTGCAATAATAAGCAAAACAACAAGGGTCCCAAACCCTCTCAGTCAGATTATTCTTTAAAAACTGACAAAGGATCCAAGCAAAAAGGAAAGAAGACTAAGCGTCATTGCAATTTTTGTGGGAAATATAATCATGATGAATCTAAGTGTTCTACGAAGATGGCAGCCTTCGAAGCAGCAATGAGGAAGCACCACATCAGCCTAGATTCGTCTTCAAAATCTACCTCTCATGGACATGCACTTTGTGCTTCTGATTACTCTTATAATGCATCTTCTTCTTCTACTTCAATTGAATGGCTCATTGATTCTGGAGCATCTTATCATATGGCTAAGCATAAAGCCATCTTTTCTACTATGCATGAATGTAACACCAAACAAATATTTGTTGGTGATGATAGATCTCTAAGTGTTGTAGGATCTGGAACAGTTCCAGTAGAAAATGGTCATTTCAGTGATGTACTATGTGTTCCAAAAATTTCCTACAATTTGTTATCAGTTTATCAAATTACTCATTCAGGTGAAGGTAAAACTGTGACGTTTACACCTTACCAAGTTGTAATCAAGGATTTTAAAAATCCTCAAAATATCCTTGCTACTAGAACTATTGTTGATATTACCAGGTTGTACAAATTTAACAACTTTGGGTAATCACCTTTTCCTTCAGTTTTTGTTTCTCATAGTGATAACTTGAGCAAGCTTTGGCATGAGCAATTAAATTGGTCACTTAAATTATCGCTCATTGCAACAACTATGTAAATACAATATGGTGACTGGTCTTCCGCTAGTATCTTTCAAGGATGGTGTTTGTTCCAGTTGTGTACTCGAAAAAAATCATCAAGACAGTTTTGAAAAACGTGCCTCTTGGCATGCCTTGGTTCCCTTGGAGCTTGTGCATAGTGAGTTGTGTGGCCCTCTTCCATTTGCTTCCTTTTCTGGTTTCAAATATTTCTTAACTTTCATTGATGACTACTCCAGATGCACTTGGGTTTACTTCCTAAAACTTAAGAGCAAAGTATTTAACATGTTCTTGGCCTACAAGGCCCTTGTTGAAAAACAATATGGTCATCAAATTATTAAGTTAAGAATTGGCAATGGAGGAGAATATGTCAGCAACAAGTTCACTACTTTTTGCACTGAACAAGGAATCCAACAACAACACACTGTTCCATATACACCACAACAAAATGGTGTAGTTGAACGGAAGAATCGCACTTTAAAAGAAATGGTTAATTGTATGATCTAATCTAAGGGACTAAGTCTTCAATATTGGGTTGAGGCCATAAATTGTGCAAATTACATAGTTAATCGCACACCCACTAAATTTTTACAGGGTATAAGACCAGAAGAAGCATGGAGTAAAATTAAACCAGAGGTAAGTCACTTTTGTGTGTTTGGTTGTGAAGCATGGGCTCACATTCCGGATGAAAAACGGAAAGCATTGTAGCCTAAAAGTGAAAAGTGCATATTTGTTGGATATTCTGAAGATGTAAAAGGTTATAGACTTCTTCAACCCCATTCACATGATATAATCATTAGAAGAGATGTTAAATTTGATGAAAATCTCTTGGCCTGCAAGCCTAACTTGGCGGGTGTGCCATCTTTGGCCTGCAAGCCTGATTCGGAGATGGTGCCTTCTTCTTCTTCTTCCAACTTCCTTGATAGGTTTCCAACTCTAGTTTCTGATGATGACCGTAAGGATGAAAATCCACCTATGCCTGCTCATGTTCCTCAAATTACACTAGCATCAATACTTCCTTGATGGGTCCGTTCAACATGTGAAGCAGTTGGTGATCTTGCTGGTGATCATAGAGATCAACGTCAAACATGTTCTTAGTTTCAGCGAGCCTCTTCTCTTTTGGCTCAAGTTTTTGAGAATCATGATCCAACATCTTTTGCAGAAGCTTCAGGAAATCGAGATTGGGATGCAGCTATGGATGAAGAATATCGTTCCTTAATGGTGAACGATACTTGGGATATTGTTCCTCTTCCAAAAGGAAGAAAACTTGTCAGATGTAAATGGGTCTACAGAACTAAGTATGCATCAGATGGAAGTGTTGAAAGACTTAAGGCAAGGTTAGTTGTCAAATGTTTTTCCCAAGTTGAAGGGATTTACTACAATGAAACCTTTGCCCCTGGAGCAAAAATAAACTCCATCCACCTTGTTCTTTCCCTTGCAGCCTTACATAAATGGAAAGTCCATCAAATGGATGTCAAGTCTGCCTTCTTACATGGTGATTTACATAAGAAAATTTACATGGAACAACCTCATGGATATGTTCAGAATAACTCTAGCCTTGTTTGTATCCTTAAGAAATCCTTATATGGCCTTAAGGAAGCTCCTAGAGCTTGGTATGCCAAAATGGATAGCTTTCTCCTTGACACTTGTTTTTCTACATGCCATTCTGACCCCAATGTCTATACCAAGAAAGTAGGAAACCATCTCATCATACTTGTTTTTTATGTTGATGATCTTATCCTTGCTAGTAGTGACCCTAAACTTATAACCCATGTGAAGTCCAGTTTTAAGCAAAATTTTGAAATGTCAGACTTAGGACATTTGCATTATTTTCTTGATCTCAAAGTCTTGCAAACCAAAGAAGGAATCTTTCTTTCCTAGTCTAAGTATGCTTGTGACCTTCTTCGTCGCTTCCACATGGAAGATTGTAAACCAGCCCCTTCTCCCTTCCAGTCTAGAGTCAAACTTTCTGCCACTTGTACTTCCCTTGAAGTAGATGCCACCTTGTATCGTCAACTTGTTGGTAGTATTTTATACTTGACTCATTCCCATCCTAACCTTTCCTTTGCCATTGGTCGTGTTGCCTGTTATATGCAAACTCCTCATGAAAGTCACTGGAAAGCAGCAAAAAGAATACTTCGATATATTCGAGGTACAATTTAGTTTGGGATTCATTACAGTACAGGGGATAAACCTTTGTTGGTTGGTTTCACTGATTTAGATTGGGCCAGTGATCCTGATGATCGAAAGTCTACTGTAGGTTATGTTTTCAGTATGGGATCTCAACCTGTCACTTGGGCTTGTAAGAAACAACAAGATCTTGCTCTTTCTTTAGCAGAAGCAAACTATTGACACACAATTAATGTCATTCAGGAAGCTTTATGGCTTCGATAGATCCTTTCAGAGTTTGGATTCGAGCAGCAGCATCCTACTCCACTTTGGTGCGACAATCAAAGTGCAATCAAGCTTGCCAAAGATCCAGTTCTACATCAACGCAACAAACACATTGAGCTACACATGCACTTCATCAGAAATCTTGTTCATGATCGTGTTATTGAAGTGCTCTATTGCCCTACAGATGATCAAGTTGCACACATCTTTACCAAGTCTCTTATAGAAGCAAAGTTTTCTAAACTTCGATCTATGTTAAGAGTTCAGGAATGTGTCCTTAAGGGGGGATAGGCTCTAATTCCTCCTTCATTCTCCTAATACTATCACTTTTGTAAATCCTTGAATCCTATCCCAAGTTGTTCTTAAGGGGGGATGTTAGGATATTTAGACACTTAGGAGTTAGTTAAGAACAACTTGTGTAATATATCCATTAGGTAAAAGTGTGTTTCTTTAGTATGCATTAGTATGCATTTGTAAATATTCTAATATGACGGTCACGATATGTTCTAGACATATAGTGATCCAACGATTCAACTTCTCTTAGATCATACCTACCATTGATCCATGGCTTAACACCCGATTGGTCTATGATCTCTATTTAAAGAGCATAGAGGGTCCTTAGCTAGTTGATCGATTATGAGAAGCTCATGTAACTTTCTTTCTTTTGCATAATAAATTACTCCAAGTAGCTATTTGGCTGGGTCCATGGATTGTTTTCCTCTTGAGGTTTTTAACCATGTGAGAAACATTGGTGTGTTGATCTGTGATCTATTTGTGTGAAGCGGTTGCTCAAGGTGTTCGGTCTTTTGGGAGTACCTTGTGTACCTGAACATTTGGAAGGCTCACAATTTCCTCAAGAAGGCATAAAGTCAACGAATTAAATTATTATATTATTTTATTGTGCCATGGGGATACCCAGAGGGAGTTAGTCAAACACTCCTTAGACCCACCATGTGCTTCATTTATTTCTTGTTGAGTGGGTTACCTTTTATTGGGTGGTTTAGTCCACTTTGGTAAATTATGGTTATATTGATCCATGTGTCGTATGTTGAGCTCATCTCAACCATTGATTAGAACATTTCATCTTTTAATCTTAGCCACTCATTTTGAAAGTGGTTAGGATTCGGTTATGATTGTGGTTCTCTCATTTCTATTTAAATGAGAGAGCTTCTCATTTGTAAGGGGTCTTTGGCTCTTGGATTTGAATAATAGAAAGATTTTTTTATGTGGATATTTTTTGGATCTTCTTTGCATCCGATGTTCTCAAATGGTGATTGGATAGTCTTCTGCTTCCTAGCATTGTGGAAATTCATGTGAGATCTATATTTTTTTGCTATCATTGTCTTGTCTACAGGAGGGCGTTTTGGCTAGAGCATTTTTGTAGGGGGGGCCTCAACTCGTTCAGTTTTATTCATCTTCGATCAATGGGTTTTCATTAGTTTCATTGTGATCTATGATTACTTATTTTTAATTTCCTATAGCATTTGGTTTCTTTATCTTGTATTGGCAAATCTGATATTTTTGACATTTGCTCATGCAGGGTAGGGGGCACATCGGTGGCTTGTAGCTTACATCTGTCATAAAAATCACTTGGATCTTCCAGAATTGATTGGAATAGAAAATATCATCATTGTTAAGAATTCTACAAGTAGTTATAGGTACGATCCAATAGGTAACTCTCTTCTGTTTAATAGATCTGAATACATTGTACCTACTTTTCCTTCCATTTTTCTGAAAACTCCTAAATACTAAAAACCCTAAAAAGAACTTAATCTAGGAATAGTCCAATATTTGGTGAAACCATTTCTGGGTTTCATAGATCAGGAATCCCCTTCACTAAATATGCTGAAACACTGGTCAAACTCCTACTGGTTTGACCTAGATCTGATTTTTAGCTAGAAAACTGCATAACCCACCCACTGAAAATTTTACTTGCTAGGTTTTTGATTTTTTATGAATTCTAACTTCACATATGGATAGATCAGGTCCCACACAGTCCAAATCAACCCCAACGCTATCCAAATTCTTGGCAGTTTGACCTAGATTTGATTTTTTGACTAAAACAACCCTCACTGAAAACTGGATTTTTTCGGATTAGAAATTTTCTGAAATATGACAAGAGAAGCGTATAGATCAGGACTTAAGCATTCCAAAACACCCTCAAAGCTGAGCTAGTTCCTTCCAGGTTTCCCTAGATCTCAAAAATTGGTTTTCAACCCCCCTAGCCCTTTCATCAGATTTTGACTTTTCCAGATCTGATCTTTCTGCTGGTTTTCTGATTTAGGTTTGTAGATCAGGTTACCCTGACCTCATTTCTCCTTCAAATCTGATTTTTTATCCTCCTAGTGACCCTAGAACTGCATATATACTTCTCCAAGCCCTAGCGCTAGCCCTTTATTGAGTTGGTTTTTTTGTTACCTGATTTTTCTGGGCTAAATCCTTTCTGGGTCCATATATCAAGGAATATCCCAGGTGGGTTCACTAAAACGTTGGGTTGATGTTGACTCAATAATTCAATGCACATAAGGCATTGATCTCCTAGCTAGCACTAGCCCTAACTTGACCTCACTCCCATTTCCTTTTCCAACATTCATTTACAAATCAAGTTACCTACCTTTCACTGAGTTTATCTCCTTGGTACTATATAGTTCCAACTCTATCCTTTCTTACCCTGTCACAGTTAGGTTTCCCAAGACAATGGTCATCTCCATTAGTTGCTAGTACCTAAACCCTAGAGCTAGGGTTTCCATCTACCTTTCACCTTACATACCTTAAAGCCCCATTTGATCTGTTCTGGTGTCTGGGTCTGATCTCTCCTATTGGGAGCAGATCCGGGTCTCCCCCATTGTTGTCTTGGACTAGGATAACATAAAGTGAAGGCTTCCTTTATTGGCATGACAACCATCCGTTTGGGAGTCTAGGAAGTCGTGGTTCCACCCCTTAGTTGCTTTCCAATCTACAATCCATCATGGATCCACCTCACACAGGAAACTACAAGGCGGGTGATAACACAGTACTTAACTTGTCTCATTGATGGTCCCTTATCAAGTAGTCTTCAAGATTGTACATATGTTCTTCCAGACATCCTCTCAATTCTTCATGTGATTTCTAGGATTTGTCTTCATACAATGATAAAAAGCTTGATAATCAGCTCTATATAAGTCATATAATCAACAATAAGTGTTTTTGAGGTCATTGTTGCTAATTATATCCAAATCTAGAAGAAGTCATTTTAAGAATGTTGTAGTTATCATAAGGGTAAACATGCATAAAGGACACCCCTTCAACCATCATCATATCACACGAGCTTATTTTTTCTCCCCCTATCACCATGCCAGTTGTGATCATGGTTAAGTGTATCCTTAAACACCTTTAACATACTTTTCATCTATAACCCAACATATTGTCAAGCCACAAATGAAGGAGATCTCCTAGTTTTTTCAGTCACTCTCTAATCCTTTTCTCCATGTTAGTGGCTTTGACCACATATGTAAAAATCATATCACTGGTTTGTTTCAAGCAATCCAGTTTATGAAGCTTGATAAACAACAGTCCAATACATGCTCTACAATTCTATAATTTTTTAGACTGGTAGGCCTAGGCACTATGGGATCAACTACTAAATATCAAAATGTGTCATTGACACTATTTGAAACTCTGAACAATATTTTGTTAGCAGGAATAGTGTGCATCCTGTCTTCTTTCACATCAACACATCAACACATTGAACACAAGATTTTTTCACTAGGGAAACCTTGCAAGCCCCTTGCAGACATTATTGAATCCCATTGTGCATGTTATTGTAAAGATTGTGCTGGTATATTGTAAACACTGTACCATAATATTGTAAACACTATGATAATTGAATATGATATCATGCCTATTATATTGTTTCAGAGGGATACGCACAACATGCCTCCAGCTTTTGGTCAGGTAAACGTGATTTCCATATTAACACTAGTTTTTTTCTTCATTAATCACATTTATTAGACATGGTTCAATTTTTACTTTTCAATATGAAATTGTGTTGCTTCTTGTATTGTGGAAGGATGACCGCAGGAAATCCCCAATGGTGTCCCATCAGGTAAATGTTATCGTAATAGTACCTAAACATGATTAAAGTATTTTTTTTCATTAATGCATGTTATTTTTCTTCACATGAATTTTTGTAATGATAAAAATAAATTAACTACTTTCATTGATTGATATTTGTAGAGCACACCACATCACGATGATGAGGTGGTCACTGAGGAAGACATATTTTATTCAACTGACCCAATGGGAACTATGAAGAAGGCTTTACAAAAGTACAATCAACAAATTCTTGCACTAATAAAGATCAGACCCGTGACTGAATAAATCAAAGAAAGAATTTCTAACTTGAGGCAAACAATAGTACAGTATGGGGTAAGTGGCATCTATGAAATATTATACGAACTATGAGACATATATTCATTTATGTTATTTTATTTCTCTATTTTTTATATGATCTAATCAATTAAAGATTTCTTTTTTGTAGGATTTTTTGGAGACAACACCTGTGCATCAAGTACATTATGTAGATGTTGGTATTGGTAGTAGATATGGTTCAACAGAGCGTCAATATACTATACCAATGAGGCTATTTGACTCTCCTGACTAGTAATTACCTATAGATGCTACGACCTCACAGAATGCTGGAGATCAGGAGGGCCCTTCACCCAATACTACTTCACAGAATGTTAGAGAGCAGAGTAGCATCAAATGTGAAAATTGCTATCCTACAGAAGTACGTGTGGTTAGCAAGGGATAATTTCCCATTACAATCTTGGTGGACAAGGACTGTGTTCCAATCAAGATACCAAATATTGCAGGTATTATTTAATTAATTCGGTTTTTTTTCATGTAATTCATAGCAACATACCTGGAATTATTTTTAATTAATGATCATCTTGTTTTTGCAGGAAATAATTTTTTTGATACGAACCTGCATGAGAAGGATTTGGATATTTTTGGGCCCACCATTCGTACAT
This sequence comes from Pseudotsuga menziesii, assembly GCA_001517045.1. NCBI lineage: Eukaryota > Viridiplantae > Streptophyta > Pinopsida > Pinales > Pinaceae > Pseudotsuga > Pseudotsuga menziesii. The sequence continues at coordinate 97,579 of LPNX011197614.1, forward strand.
GGCAGAATGCCCAAAATGACAAATTGAAAGATTATTTGATGAACCACATGGTTAACTTCTTTAGTGATACCTTCAACAAAAAAGGTGTCACCGCAACAGCTAGATTAAATTTTAAATATGCCAGGGCAGATTAGAGGGACAATTTGCAAATTAACACTAAGTATGAGCATCCTTCGATGGTTCCAGAGAAGGAGTTGAAGGCACTGAGAAAACAAGGAAAGACTCAGCCAATCAGTTCAAGAAGGTATGTCACATATCATATTTTCAATGAAAAATGTTCAATATTTTTTTTTTACTTTTAAATATATTTAAGTTGCGATATATAACATATTTGAAACCTTTCATAGGCTTCTTGACACCTCTTAAGTGACAAAGGAAAGGGTAGAAAAACATGGGTATCACAAACTGGGCCACGGTGGATATCAAAAACTAATAGCACGAATTGTAAGAAACAAATTATCGTTATTTGTGACCAAAATTTTTGTAACTCTAGTAGACAAATAATTTATGTATCATTGTACCAAACAAATAATTTTGATGATTTTATGCATTGCAGGGAAATTATTTTCAAGAAGCAGCCACTAAAGAAGACTTAAGGCTTGACTTCAAGTATGGTTTTCAACATGTGTTGGAACGTCAAAAAAATTTGGGGAAAACCCCAATTTCTCCATTGATGAACACAGAGGTAAATAAAACCATCTATGCATGTTCAATTTTTTCACATTACTTTAGACTTGAATTCCGTGTTACGTCAAATTTTTATATGTGAAAAAATAATTTCTTTTTTGGTTTTAAGGGTGAGAGAAACAAAAGAAACAATTGTAGCAGTACCGAACATGTACCACATGATCGTGGGGAGCTTCATCATGTTAATGGAGAGCATCCTAGCCATGATTCAGGTATGTATGCTATAATATAGAAGTATTTACTATTATTTCAAATATATAATTGATGATGTGTAGTAATAAATTTTCTTCTGTGAATGGCAGCTTATGTACCTTCTCATGCTCAAATGTAAAAGGAACAAATTGCAGAACGAATGAATACTCTAAATGTCTCAGCTAGTCATCCAATAGGTAAACATCATTGTAATTATATTGGAAATAATGATTCCCCTCTCTAGCAACCTCCGTGCCCTACTATTCGATGTACCATAAGTATAGTATGGGAGAGCATTCCCACACAATAAACAGAAAGTGAGGGCACAACAATTTCAACATTAAATGACAACTAATTAGATGTCCCCATCTTGGAATTTATGAAAAAAAAGAAAAACACAAAAAAATTAGTTGTATACATTAAAGATTTGTATTTCTATTAGTCGGTGCATAGCTTATCTTTTATAATCTGTGACATCTTCCGAGGACTATGGTTATCCTCAAGGGGATAGCTTCCCCTTCTCAAGTTAACATAAGGAATATGAAATGACCACATGAAGATGATGATGATTATGAGCTTCCACTCTTTTCATGAGACACATGAGATGTATGGCCACATACAATTGACAAGGTCAAGAAACCTACCCTCACGCTGACTTGATGTGCATGAGCCTAATATGATTTCATGTTGCATTGTTATGTTACATTGACTTGCATATTTACTTGTATGTGTTGTTTATCCTTGTGGTGACTTGTTATTGACCCTTACTGTTGATGTATTTGTAACTTCAAAATGTATTCATGTATATTGTACCCCGATGTTCCTATCGGGAGAGTCATAAATATAATAAAGTGATGTAAAGTCATTGAGTTTAATCCTCCGTTGTAAGTTGGGGAAATAGTCCCCACAATTGAGTTGAGGTTAACACTACTTGCTGATCGAAGGGCAAAGTCCCCACAGTTGAGGGGAACTAGAATTACTAGACTCTCTTAGAGATGTCAACCCTGGCAAGTAATTGTAAAAGTTAGAAACTAGTATAAATAGAGAGTGAGACTCTCTATTTGTCACACACACTCACTCAACTGGGGCACATGAGTGAGAGAGGTGAAGTTCTCTCAAGTGAGAGAGAGAGAGAACAAATTTTGGAGATCATCTTTTGTATCTTTAGGTTTTAGTGCTGCCATTTGTGTTCATTCTATCTCTGAGGAAGTTGCGGGATTTTATTCTTTATGGTTTCCCCAAGGAAAATTCTTTGTGTCTCTTGTCTCTTGTGATTATTGCTATGTATGTTATTCTCTCAGATAAGATCCTAAGTTCATATTGCTTAAATAATAAAAATCTAACACTTACATGATAACATTGAGCTATACAACCCTTAAATGTTGACATCCATCTTGTTGATGACTAGCACGACCCCTTAGGAGGGTTTTTCACCCTTTATTTGACTTTAAGATCCCTCCTTAGGTGCCATCTACGATAGTGCTACCATATGTGATTTTTTTGGAGTACTTTGCTGTCGTTTTTTATTGAGAGTTGGTCATACTGCTGTGATGCTACTATTTTTTATTTGTGATGGTTAGATGATCTATTTTAGGATATTTTTTGGTTATGGGTTCTCTCATTTCATAGGTATTTTTGTCTAGTTCAGTATCATGCAAGTAACCTAACACTAAGATGTTGAAGTCTATTTAGAAGCATTTTTTATGAGGATAAGAGATCTCTTCCCTAACATCTTGTTTCGAGTTACCTTATGTTGAGTTTATAATTGGTTAAGATGTGATATATCATGCTACTATTATGTATTGTTGTCTTTCATCAACAACTTATATCTGATATAGACGACTACTCTTATTTTTGTTATTTTTGAAGTACGTTAATGGTTATTGCAACTCATTGTTTCTAGGACATGATGGACATGAAGGATATTGAGGTATGGTTTTTCTATGCTGGACATGCTTGTCTCATTGTTTCAGCTTTGAGTTTGAATATTTGAGAAAAATAATTATAAAATACAAATGATTTGAGTCTACCTGAGAGTTTGCGGCTTTTCTCAAAATGAGTTTAAATGTGCATTAAACATTTTTATGGATCTTGTGTCTTTAGAGTGGCACCTTGTGTAGTCCACTGAATTGGCCCTAGTTAGTTTTCTTTCCTTTGTTAATTTGTTGTTCTTCCTATTTTTTTTACCCTAATTGAATTACCTTAATTAATATACAACCCTAGATAGCCTAATCAACTCTAAAACCTTAATTACTCTAGTGGAATTATCTTCTTAACTTTTATTCCAATCCTTCCCTCCCAGGGTTTATCAGTTTTGCCCCAAAATGGAGTGGTGACTCCACTCCCTCCTTCCTATTCCGGTAGTGTGGTGCCCCACTCTAGCTGTAAAACTACAAAATCTATGTAATGTTAACTTGTATTTCAATTAAATGAGTGCAAATTAGGGAATAATACATTGTGTTAGTTTATATCATTATGTAATGCTTGCAATATAAGTTGTAATAAAGGGAAAGATGCCCATTCATTTTATTAAATAATGAAAGCTCATGATTGCTTAAAAGGGATAATGGGGGGCATGTTTCACAAGTGGAAAAAAGGAAAAAAGGAAAAAAGGAAAAAAGGTAGTGAATTGAATGTTCTTGTGGGAAGGAAGGGCTGCCTATCAATTGATTGAGTCATGAATGCTTTTTCCTTATGTAGGATCTAGCAGGATTCTTTGACTTGTTAGTCATGTTCTTGCTCAGTTTGTGAGGGTTTGGAGGTTTTTATGAATGTTTTTTTTGCTCAGCAATTGCTTGGGATTTGGGATGAGTGAGAGAGACTCCCTTGTCACACGTAGGCCCTCAACTTGGGGGTGTCTTTGTAAAGAAACCTTTTTGGGCATAAAATAAACCTGTAGCAGCATTCTAGGCATAAAAGAAACCTGTAGCAGCATTCTAGGAATAAAAGAAACCTGTAGCAACATTCTAGGCGTAAAGGAAACCCATAGAATCATTTTAGGCATTAATTTCTCAAATCTCAGCCGCCCAATGTGTGTGAAATAACAATAACAAGTCTGACCCCTCAAGTCTGGGAAAAACTGGGTGTGAAAGGAACCTTAATTCTCCATGATTTTGTATCTAATCCAAAGTGAAGAGCATCATTTTTAAATATGGGTTAATTTCAGCAGTAATAGGCCTAATTCATAGTTATGGGTTAAATTTGAGTATTAATTTCCAATTCTGAGCACCCATGCAGCAGTGTGTGAAATGTTTGGGCACATTGGGAGCATTTTTGAGCCCATCTAACAAAAATCAAGTGTTCAAACTCAATTTATTGACTATTGAGCATGATAATGGAATTTCGTCTATGTTGGCAATGGTTAAAACTTCAAATTCTGAGGTAGCATAACATAGAGCTGAAATATTGCACTTGTTAAGTTGTAAGAGGTAGGAAAATGGAGGTAAGATATGATAGAAGGATGCCATTGAAAGTAGGACATTTGGGTTGGATGGATGTTTCTCAATCCTTTGAGGATGCATGTGTTCCATTTTCTCCATTTTCTTCCTAATAATAATTCTTAAGACTTAAATAAATCATATACTAATAAGTAATAGGCTATGTGCTTGAAATAGATATTCTATCCTATACAATTTCAAGGAGGACATCAATTTCAAGGACAACATTTAGTCTCTAATATTCATTTTATACCAACATCATTGTAAGAGCCTAGAGGTATGCCTCGATTTGAAGTACAATATTTGTTGCAAATTCTAGAGTAAAATAGTTAGTTTGAAACAACTCACCAACCTCCATATGTTACCCACCAACATTGAATTATGATACTTGTGTGGAGCTTGCATGGACACTTATATAGACCTACATGGAAGGTATAAACTATGCACACTTGCTAAAGACTAGTGTCTCTCTTCTCTGGTGGTGCATACCCTCTGAAATGTGGTCTCTCTCACCATTATCTAGTCTCAAACATCTCACCAACCTAATAGTATTAGGCACCATTGGTGAAACTGCTAGATCCAACAAGTTCCTTATTAGTTGAGTGGATGTGAACAAATTGTGGAAGGAATATACATTTGTAAGATATCACTTTTCATCAATTATGAATATATACGTGGGACAAATTAAATACCTTGAGATGAAAAAAACATCAAGGTTTCAAGGGGAGAAATTAGTCTACATATTGATAGGGGGAGAAGTATGGTTAGATAAATAAAAGAAAATAAAGTGAAGCAGCATTGTGATGTTGTCATTGATGCATGCTTACCTTTTTGGAATTTACTAGATGACTACTGATACATTTATTATGCAGGAATGTCCTTAGATGTCACAAGAATTTCAATGATAAAGTTAAACACTTGACAGGTACATGTATAAAGTAAAGTTGTTATGGGAATCCTGAGCTTATAAATATATTCTTCAACTATATTGTAATAACACTCGGATAGAGATGAATTTCCATAATTCCTTGATTTGTTTCAATTGTATGCTTAATCATGGCCTCATAGGTGTGCTAAAAATTCTTGCAGCTAGTTAAATATGCCCACATTTAAGTTGCATAATACATTTACATAATTTCTCTAAATTGAATAGGCAGTTGATTTGGAAAAATCTTCACAGCCTATTGAGAAATTCGCACTGCCAATTTGAAAATGCCCATTAGAGTGATGAAATTCCCGCACTACCATATAAAACTCCCACGGGACTCAAACAAACACATGCAGGTCCAGAAAAATGCCCGCAAAAATGCACAAAAATTTGAATATGGTTAGAGAAAGAAAAGTAAGTAAACTGAAGCATCATTGTAATGTTGTCATTGATGCATGCTTACCTTTTATGAATCTACTAGATGATTGTTGATACATTCATAATGCGAGAATACACTTACATGTCACGAGTATATAGTCTTCATGTGTGGGTGCTTGCATACTTATGCGGGCATGTCTTTACATGTCAAAGAAATTTCAATGATCTTGTGGAATTTCAATGATTTACCTATGGGGATCTTTCCACCTCTATTTCATACATTTTGGGGTTCAGCGAGCATTTATCTATTACCCTATGGGCATGTTTAGCTATCTATCACAATTTTATCTTAGTCTTGCATGCATAATGCAATACATGTGAGTATTATATACATTAAGTGTAGGCCTTAAATGTCTTCAAAAGCTTTCACTAACTCAGAGTTTACCTAGAAGAAGGGTTGATAGGGTAACAATATGGTTAGATAAAGAAAAGGAAATAAACTGAATAAGCATTGTGATGTTGTCATTGATGCATCTTTACCTTTTATGAATTTACTAGATGACTGTTGATACATTGATTATGCAAGCATGTCCTTACATGTCACATGAATATAGTCTTCATGTGTGGGTGCTTGCATACTTATGCAAGCATGTCCTTACATGTCAGGAGAATTTCAACACCTCCTGTAGGTATATTTACACCTTTATTTCATGCATTTTGGGGTTCAACAGGAATTTATCTATTACCCTATGGGGATGTTTAACTAGTTGCAGGAATTTTATCTTAGTCTTGCATGCATAATGCAATACTTGCGAGCATTATATCCATTAAGTGCGGGATTTAAGTGTCTTCAAAATATTTCACTAACTTAGAGTTTTACCTAGAAGCAAGGTTGATAGGAAGTAGGTGAAGTATTTTTTGTATAAAACCATCCATCCTAATTAATCTGTGGAGGGAAGATAGGAGAAAACCCTAACTGTATATATCAATAAAACCATGACTGTAATTTATGGAGGGCAGATAGTAGCAACTCTCATACACACAAAGCATAATATATTCTTCTAGAAAACAAGTTAATGGATTAAATGAAAGAAGTTGACTTACCGAAGAAATATCTATGGGAAAAAAATATACTTATACTGGATCTACTACTAGTTTTTAACCACCTGGTCCTGAAGCTCCCTTAGCCTGTGCTTTTCTGGATGCCTTAGTGACCTTCACCTTTGCTTATGGTTCTCAATCTCAATCTTTCAATGTTCCTCTACGTAGATTTTGGAGATGAATAGGGTGGACAACCTTGAGGATAGAAAACCCCCAAAGCTAGGATACCATTAAAATTGAGCTAAATCCTGATGCACACCCAATAAAAAGTGCCATGTAGAAATAAATTGTACTATAAAAATTGAGTCAAACAAGAAATTGATCTGTGTCTGGTGTAGCTTAAGGGGTTTTCCACACTCATAAGATATCTTTTTGGTTGTGTCAAGGAAGGGGTTTGCTGAACGAACAAGAGTTTCCTCCTGTGCAACCTTGGAACCTCCTGTATGCGGTCAGGCCTAGTTCGTGGGTGAGGTAACTGAAAAAACTTTTTTGTAACCTTAGAAACTCCTCTATGACCTCGATCCTAGTTCGTGGGTGAGGTAAGCAAAATATGTAAAATTTTGTTGTCACAATAGGGAGAAGGTAAGATGGATAGTTTTAATCATTTTTTTTAATGTTTATTAATTATCGTTGTCTTTGTAGTCAGTAGGATTATCATGATCATTGTCTTTATGGCCATCATCGTCAACATAGAGAACACCATAGAGAACATCATCATCAGTAGACCCTTTCTTCAAAAATATTTGTCATATGAGTGTAATATGGTGACCATTTCAAATTTGACACATAGAGGATGCTTAATAAAGACCATCTTGTGGTTCTTATTTCCTATGCCATTGTCAAAGTCCATACTACAACATGAAACGCCAAAATAGTTGGAGAAGGTATGAAGGTATTGTGAACTAGGGTGGTTTATTTTTGTTTTTGGAGCTAGGAGTATGGTAGGGGTTTTGTTTTCATTCCTGGCGATACATCCACTATTAAGAAGACTTTCAACACATTTAAAGGGAGCAAAATATGAGTGCTGATAATTTATCCAAGGAAGTACTTTCTCTTGAGATGGAAACCCTCCTATATGAATATGTTGGATGGGGAGTCTATTGGGAGTGATACCATCCTATTCTTTTAAGTTATGTTATTCAACATACTTTCTATGGATTACTCATCTTTCTTAGAAAAGATTCAAGTTTTTTTTATCCTTTGACTATGCTTTACTGACTGCTCCTTTGGATGAGTTATTTTCATGGCATATAAATGCCTTACTTCAAGGGGATTTTCACTTTACTCCCTAGGTGCTTCCTTGGATAAGCCTTCAAGGCTCATTATGTGCTTCTTTTGACTGCTCAGAATGTCTTTTTGGTGTTGGATTGAGGATTTCTTTTGTACGCCCTTTGATGATGGGCTATAGGATACGTTTTTGACATAGACTGGGTACTTTGTATTGACAAAAGTATAAGATATAAGATATTTTTGAAATTATTAAAACTAATTGAAAATGTAATTTTGAAGTTATATAAAATGTTTGTTGTTTTTACCAGTTGGGCTTCCACGATAAATTTTTTGTTCTTTGTATCTTGTTGATTCTCTTTGTTATTTATTATTTTAAAAGTGGATAAAATTGTGAAAAAGGTAACAATACTGATTCACCCCCCCTTCAGTATTGTCCAATATTGTAGCATTTAAATGATTATGGTTATTAATGTTTTGTTTTAATTACTTTAATGATTACAAAGGTATCTCTCTATTAGATAGTACTATGCTGAATAAAACAATTAATATACATATATTTGTGTTTTTTACAATTTATATGTGAAATGTTTGTTCAATTTTGTTGCATAGCTTATTTTTGAATATGTGTGACATATTTTGAGGACTATGGTTATCCTCAAGGGGCTGGTCACACATTTACGAGTTAACCTAAAGAAATTGAGATGACCACATGATCTTCCTTATCTAGTGATGATGATTATGAGCTTCCACTATTTGCATGAGAGACATGAGATCTATGACCACATACAGTTGAGAAGGTCGGGTAACCTACCCTCACGTTGAATTGATGTCCAAACTATATTGTCCTTTTTTCCATGTCATCATTCTTTGTCATCAACCTTTATATTCCTTTTTGCAATGTCATCATCCTTTTCCATCAACATCCTTTTTCCTTTACTGTTGTACCTGCCATGGGAATCCTCCATACAAGTGGTTATACAATATAGTTGGAGAATATATTTATAAGATCATGCTTCCCATAACATATTTACTTTAGTTGTACCTTCCAAGTGTTTAACTTTATAATGGAAATGTGCATGACATCTAAGGACATGCCCACATAATGAATGTATCAATAGTGATCTAGTAAGTTCATAAAAGGTAAGCATGCATCAATGCCAACATCATAATTATACTTCACTTTATTTTCTTTTCTTTATCTAACCATACTGCTCCACCTAAAGCCTTGCTGGTATTTTCAATTCAAGATATTTAATTTGTCTCACATATATATTCATAATTGATGAAAAGTAATATCTCACAAACGTATATTTCTGCAAACATATTGTACCTAATTCATGCCTTCATTTTACTTCATCTATTGCTATGGCTTCCTACAGGCATTTTTCAACCTTTTGTGCATTTCTACGGGCATTTGTCTGGACATGTGCGCATATGTTTGACACCTGTGGGAATTTTATAAGGTAGCATGGGGATTTTATTAGTCCAACGAGAATTTACAAACTAACTGCAGGTCATTTATCAATAGGCTACAGACATTTTCCCAAATCAACTGCTTATCCAAATTGAAGAATGGATGTAAGTGTATTCTGAAACTTAAATGTGGGCATATTTAACTAGCTGCAGGAATTTTTACAAGCTGCATGCATTTTTACTCTATTTCCCTGTGGGTATTTTTATTTCTCTATTTACCTGTGGAAAATTTTAACTAGATGGGGGAATTGTTACTTTCAAGTGAGAGCATTTTTGAGGCTTGAGGATATTATTGAGGCCTGGCTTGCATTTGTCTCTTTCCACTTGAGGGAATATTGGGGACCCTACATGCATTTTAATGACATCTCCTTCACTCATGCAAGACTTTTTTGTCTGCCTGTGTGCATTTTTATGAAGCTTTCCTACAAGTATTTCATTATTCATTCAAGAATAAGATAAAATGTCCATGGTTAGTTAAACATTCCCACAGGGAAATTTGAACCTTTTGTGCATTTCTGTGGCCATTCTTTACATCAGCTGAGAGGATGAGCCAAAAAATGTTTTGAATACTTGTTCTATACTTTACAAGACCCATCCACGTCAGTTTTTTTTTGCATTCCTGCACCCTTGCGTTCACCTTAATAGCCCTGATTAGGTGCCATCCACCATATTGCTATCTTATATGACATTTTTTGGAGTACGTTGCTGGCATTGTTTATTGTGAGTTGGTCGTACTACTGTGCTGCTACTATTTTTTATATGTGAGAGTTGAATGATCTATTTTACTTTCTTTTCCATTTTTGGTTTCACTCCTTTGACAAGTATGTTGATATAGTTGAGTCTCATGCAAGTAAACTAACACTAAGAGGTTGAATACTGTTTAGAAGCATTTTTTCTAAGGATAAGGGAGCTCTGCCCTAAAATCTTATGTTGAGTTATCTTATGTTGAGTTTATAATTGGTTCAGATATGATATATCATGCTACTATTATGTATTGTTATCTTTCATTAACAAGTTATATCTGATATAGATCAGTACTCTTATCACTATTATTGTTTTAAGTAATTTAATGGTTATTGTAACTCATTATTTCTGGGACATGCTGGACATGAAGGATATTGAGGTATGGTTTTTCTATGCTGGACATGCTTGCCTCATTGTTTCAGCTTTGAGTTTGAATATTTGAGAAAAATAATTATAAAATACAAATGAGATGAATGTACTTGAGAGTTTGCAGCTTTTCTCCAAATGAGATGAAATGTGCGGTAGATATTTTCATGGATCGTGTGTCTTTAGAGTGGTGCCTTGTGTAGTCCACTGAATTGAAAGATAGGGAAGGTCCTTCACCTAGAATAGGACTAGGATTGGGTGCTACTAAGGTAAGTAATTTTTAATTTTCTCCTATTGAATGCCTTTGAGACTGAACTTTTGGTAAATTTTCAAATATGGAGTGTGACATTTATTTGTCATTTTTTTCACTAAGTTTATTTCCTTTACTCTTTAGGTATTTATAAAAAGGGTCAAATTATTAAGGCTATGATTACTTCCTTTGATTTCTTCAAAATATCATTGGTCACGACTGATTACTCAACCTTTGGAATGTCAAGTCTATGGTGAGTATCGGCAATTGATTCATAAAGTTTTCATTTTCATCCTTTATATTGCTGTTATGAGTTTGAATTCAACAAGGGAAGCCCCACTTTCAATATTATTCTTGAACTTTTTAGTACTTTTAGCTCTTCATAAATCATAACCTACCAAAATTTTCTTCTTATTTTTAATAGGTATTTTGACTGTGTGAGACACAAGGAAGCTTAGATGTTTTTTCCTCTCTAATTCACTACCTGAAACTATCAGTTTATATTTTTGGTTTATCTTTACAATAATGTACTTATCTGAAGATATGAGAGGTGCTCTTTTACATGTTAGCTTTTGATAATAGTTCTCCTGAGATCCCAAATAAGTATAATGCATTTTAGGCTTGTGTTCAACTCTTAAATTTCGACATTTAGATACTTTTGATGATTTTGAAAGCCAGGACTTATGTATTACTATTTTCATGTATCTTACTGAGTATTCCTTTCTAAGATTTGACCTTCATCATTTGAAAACTGATGTTATCCGAGAGAACAAGTCTCAATCAGTGTCAAACATTTTCTTGATGTGTCTTCTTATTTTCTTCTTCAATTCTTTGGATTGTATAATGAATGTATAAGTAATCATCATGCTACACTTTAAATATGTTGTTATATAGTTCTGAGGAAAGCACTTAAAAACCATCATTCATGTCCTCTACAACCCATTGATTTGGAATTCCATAGTTTTGTTTGTGTGGTGTAATAAAAATAAGATTTGGTCCAAATCTTGGAACACGAAGGAAATATCCAAACTTGGTGGATTCTATGGTGACATCATTACATCCTAAAACTAATAAATTTGAGCTATCATCAATGACCACTTTCTATCCAATGTGCTCCCTTCGATATTAGAGAGGGGGTGTTGAATTTTTTCATTCCTAATCATATGTTTGGTAGCTCCAAAATCAACAATCCATTCTTGTGATGAAGAGGAGAACCAATATGCATGGTGCAGAATGAAATGTTGATTGTGAGAAGATTCACATTTATCATATTCAAGAATCCCCATATTGTAACTCAATTTATTAGTAGTTGTTGATGATCTTTTCATGGAAAATTAATATATATGATGATAGGATAAAATTTTGAAAATGTGTCGATTGAGTACAAGGTATTCTCATTCATATCTCCTTTTTACAAACACAATTATAGGAGGCAACGAAACTAAATTTCGTTACTCGATTTGTATTTTATGCCTCAGATTGAAATTTGTCTGGTGCCCCTTAATGGCCTTGATAAGTGAGAATAAAATCGCTATAAATCAAAAAAACTGGCTCAGATGGCCAAACTGTTAGTTTTTTTGGATTTGTGACATTCAAGTACCACTAGGGACACCCCTGTCAGGTGGCTTCATGGACCAAAAGTTGTATATTTTGTTGGTTTTCTAAACTAGAGTTTTTCTAAGTGATGTGTAGTGCAATTTTTTTACAATAAGCTAAGATTTATAAAATTTATCCCAATGAGTGTGTGGGAATCACATCCATCTTTCCCTTACCCAAAAAGTCTTGTAGGAGGAAATGAAACTCAAATTCGTTGCTCAATTTGGTTTTTATGCTCACGGTTGAAATTTGTTTGTTGTCTCTGAATGGCATTAGTAAGCAAGATGAAACTCGCCATAACTTGAAAATCAAGGCTCTGATGGAAAAACAGTCCACTCTGTTGGATTCACGACACATAATTACTGTTAGAGACACTAATGTTTGGTGGCATCAGTGACTGAACATTGTATATTTTAAAGGGTTTCTAAACTAGGGTTTTTCTCCGTGACATGAAGTGCAATTTCTACACAATAGGCCAATATTTTGAAAAATATGTCTAGTTGTGGCATCGACATCACAGTCATCTTTCCATTTCCCTAATACACATGCAGGTGGTAACAAAACTCAATTTCATTGCTTAATTTGTTTTTTAAGCCCCTTGTTGAAATTTTCCTAGTGTCCTTGAATGGCCTTGAGAAGTGAGATAAAAATCACCATAAATCAAAACAAAATATCCAATGGACAAAAAATCAATTCCATTGGATTCACGACATTCAAGTATTGCTTGGGACACCCCTAGATGGTGTCTCCATGGACCGAACATTGTTTATTTTGACAATTTTCTATACTAGGGTTTTGATCATTGGTTTGTAGTGCAATTTTTGCATGATAGGATACAATTTTGAAAAATGTGCCCAATGAGTACATGGCCATCTCAGTCATCTCACTCTTTCCCAAATACACTTCTAGAAGGAAACAAAACTCAATTCCATTGCTTGGTTTGGCTTTTATGATCCTGATTGAAATTTGCTTATTGTCCCTAAATGACTTTGGGAAATGAGAAGGAGCTTACCATAACTCGAAAACCGAGGCTTCGATGGAAAAAATGTCAATTCTATTGGTTTCATAACATCTGAGCATCACTAGGGACACCCCTATCTAGTGGCTTCATGGACCGAGTGTTGTTTATTTTGACGGTTTTCTAAACTAGGGTTTTTCTCGATGACGTGCATTGCAATTTTTGCACAATAGGGGAATATTTAAAAAAAATTTGAGCGAGTGGATGAGAATTGCATTCATCTCTCCCTTACCAAAACTCACTTGTAGGAGGAAATGAAAAGCATTTCCATTGCTTGGTTTTGTTTTTATGCCCCTAGTTGTTATTTGCGTGGTGTCCCTGAATGGCCTTGAGAAGTGAGATGAAACTTACCATAACTTGAGAATCAAGGCTCCTATGGAAAAAGCTCTAGTTTCATTATATTCATGGCATCCGAGTACCACTAGTAACACCCCTTATGGATGGATTCATGGACCAAAAGTTGTTTATTTTGACGAATTTTTAAACTAGTGTTTTTCTCATTGATGTACAGTGCAATTTCTACACGATAGGTTAATATTTTAAAAAATGTGCCAAGTGAGTGCATGGACATCACAATCATCTCTCCCTTTCCCAAAGACACTTGTAGGAGGCAACAAAAAATGCATTTGGCTGCTCGGTTTGGTTTTTATGTCCCTGGTTCAAATTTGTTTGGTGTCCCTTAATGGCCTTGGGAAGCGAGATGAAAATCACTATAACTCAAATCTCATGGATTCGATGGACAAACTGTCAGTTTTGTTGGATTCATGACATCCAAATACCAATAGGGACACCTCTATTTGGTGGCTTCATGGCACAAAAAATTATCTATTTTGTTGGTTTTCTAAAATAGGGTTTTGACAAGTGAAGTGAAGTGTAATTTCTATAACATAGGCCAATATTTTGAAACTTGTTCCCAACAAGTTTGTGGGAATCACAACCATATCACCCATAGCCAAACACACTTTCTTGAGGAAAAATAACTCAATTCCCTTGGTCAGTTTGATTTTTATGCTTCTGGTTGAATTTTGTGTGGTGTCCCTAAATGGCACTCGTAACCAAAATGAAACTCATCATAAGTTGAAAATCGAGGATTCGATGGTGTTGAGGCCATGAAATTCACAGGAAACAACAGCAAGGGATTCTCCCCAGTCAATGTTCCCAACTAGCCCGTGACTGTTTGGTATGGGGAATCCGTCTGGTTTGTGGTCTGGCTACCGTAGGTCAAGTAACAAAAACAAAGGGTTTTACCGGTTACGGCCCGATCCACCGTGTAATTTTTGTATTTTTTGAATTTAATTATGATATGCAAGTGCCTATCTGAGATGCATATTGATAAAGAATATGAGGAGTGCTCACAATGTGATGTGTAGGTTCTTACCTCTCATCTTAGACTCTCTCGCATCTAAATCACACACAAATGAAAACAATATGAACTAAGCTGTCCCTAGGGAGCAAGATTATCAATTAATGAGTAGTGTATTACTGCTCATATGTTAAGATAAATCACAGATAGTTGTTCTTAGAATCGAAACACATAAACATGAATAAATATATGCACAATAAGATAGCTCGTCGTCTGTTAAAACATTCATTACTCATATTGGAAATTATCACAGAATAAACCAGCAAACATTCATACAAGAACATAGGTTTAGAAAGTTAGAATGATCTCATAGTTAATGAAACATAGCTGAAAATGAAATAGTTCCCCTTCAACATTGTTCATTTCATCACATTTGAACATTCCACACAACACTTTCTCCAACAGGCAAAATTGTAATTTATTATTGCAAAATGAAATAGTTCCTCTTACAACAAGTAGTTCACAAGTCTCACTGGGAAAAAAGCCCCTTCCTCCCTATCTCTTTTCTATATTTATACGAGAACCAACTCAAAACCTTTCGGTTTCCCAAAAACCGTTTCAATCTCTAGGCTTGTCATTTTGTGAATGCTCATAATTCAATGTTACATTCAAATAAATACTTTTATAAAATGGGCATAGCTAGTTAACTGACGAAACGCCCAATCCTGGGCCTTTTCTCTTTAATGATTACACTCTACCATTCCTCAGTCCCTCTTCAGACCCTTATAATTTTCTTCGTAAAGCAACAACTCTGTTGCCTTATGCTTTAACATGCTTTTTCCTCCAACTGCATCTTCTTCGCCGCAATAATATTCAAAGGGATCTGAGAAAATATGCCATGTCTGTCTGCGATCAGATGAGAATTCATCATTTATTCCGACTATATTCAATAAACATAAACCATAATATCAATAAAATGAGTACTAAAAGAAGAGAAAACCAGAGCTGGGTTTTCATGTGCAAATTTCAACCTAAAAAAACAAGGCACACTGGTCATTTATGAAAATAGTTACGATCTCATAACAATTGGTGGGAAAATGATCAAGAAACAGGCACATAAAAACCTCCATCGGGGAATCAGAACACTTGACATTGGTCGGTTAGTGAACTACACAACCGCAGTAGTAGGTGACCTACAATCTAGGGGTTTCGGAACACAACCAAGAAGAAGGCACAATGAAACATTGGGGGTCGGATCATCTGAAGCATCGGATAGTTAGTCCGCTACATAGCTACAACGGAGGGAGTTATATGGTCAAGAAAATCCGCAGACTAGTCAACATCAAAGAAAAATAGAACAGGACATTGGCGTAAGGAAAATCGGTCTGACGAGTAGTTATTCTATTATGGGGCCGCAACGACAGACCTCAGTCAGCCTTTGACCTTCGATCAGAGTCATAATACCTTTCGAAACATCGCAAAGCGAGATATTTTTTCAACAATGACAAGCGAGATCAACAAAAGGCTTTAATTATCGGTGCAATTTCTAATTGACCTCCGAAAAACAACAACTGAAAATCCCATTTTAAACCTTGGCCAAACCTCAGCAACGATAAAACATCATAAAACCTGTTAAATCCTATAGTCCAAAACATTCACAGACCCAAACAAATTTCCGAAAAGCAATAAAAACTGGCCTTAAACAATCCAAACGTGTAGCAAAGTGGGAACAAACGGCCTTCAACAAAATCAACATGGAGGGTCCAAAATTTTTAGAAATTTGGGAAAAGTTGTAGCTGCAACAATTGACAGCTCACTGGTGAACCTAGATTTCTGAATAAACTCCTCTTTAAGCAACAGACTGTTTAGCAGTAAAAACGACATGCTGAATTCTTCTAGATGTCTGGATTCCCATAATGTCAAATATATGTAACTGTAATCATTGATGATAGTCCAATTTTAGGGAGTGACACCCAAAATATCACAGTCAGGATAACTCTTTTGAGGCTAAGTGGGTGGATTTCATTTTACCTCTGTCTTTGGGTAGCTTCCAACTTACACACCACAGGATTGTAACACATGGTAAATAGAAATATTCGTTTGCTCCCCATTCCCATGCAACTTGGAACTTTTCGTTTGTGGACTTTTTGTCCTTTTGAGTCCTCCTCATGCCTTTCTTTCTGAATTTTATTCAGGCTCTTCTATCCATAGTGTCCTTTTGTGTGAGAGATGCATTTAATTTTCAGCTCACGGACGGAGAAGAACTTTTGGCAATCTGTACTCATATGATTCAGTACTTTGTTTCGATAAATATTGCTTTCTTAGGATTTTTGAATCTTATTAGCCTTTAGCTTTCAATTCTTAGCATGGGATCATTTAGATATAATATACTGTTTACCATGCTCACCTTTCCATGGGTCTTTTGCTTTAACCCCCTAGGATGTTTTAGATGTGAAATGGATGGAGCCTCGAAATAGTATTCCAGACCTTTTGATTCTGAGTTATTTCAGGGATTACGCCGAACTTCAATGTGTTCATAGACATTTAGGTAAACTACTTACTAGAATAAAAATCCATCAGATTCAAACAATAGGATACAATCTAATGCCCAAAAAATCTCAGTTTATCGAGGGCTCTGATACTCTCCATGCAACCAAAAGTTTGCTTCTTTTATTGAAATCAGAAGAAAACTAAACTAAACAAAAAGGAAAGGAACAAATCAAAATGGAAAAACAAATCAATTATTTATGTACAAAACAAAACAAAACAAAACAAAAAGTCAAGAAAAATAAGGTTTAAGAACTAAACCATTTACTGGTAAATTCTCCTCCCATCCCTGTAAATATTGCAATTTATAGGTTGAGGTGCCAAGTTTTGCTGCAATCTGGAAAGGGCCTACTCATAACTGTTGGAACTTCGTGTGCTTTCCCTTCTCATCATGAGGGTGATCCCACTTAAGAACCAAATCGCATACTTCAAAATCTTTTGTTCCAGCTTTGTGCTTATCAAACCACCTCTTCACTAGCTCCTGTTGTTGTTTAAAATGTTCTTTGGCCCTAGATCTAGATTCCTCTACTTTCAAAAGATTATGGATTCTTATTTGCAGGACTTCATTATCTGATCCTCTTGACTCTTGAGTTATTATGGAAGAGGGTAGCATGATATTGGGGGGCAGAATGGCTTCTTTTCCATAAACAAGGGTATACAGGGACACACCTAACAAAGTCTTTGGGGTGACCCTATCAGCCCAAAGAGCATTTGGTAATGCTAAATGCCAACTTCTCTAGTTTTCTATCACAATCTTTTTTAATATTCTAATCAGATTCTTGTTTGTAGATTCAGCCAAACCATTTCCTTGTGGATAATAATTTGCAGAATAATGCAACTTAATTCTCTTTTCATGAGCAAATACAGTTAATCTAATAGAGGAAAAATAAGTATCATTATTGAAAACTAAATAAATTGGAACTCCAAACCTGGTCATAATATGATCTTGCAAGAAGTCCATGACTGCATCTTCATTCACTTTACGCAATGGAATGGCCTCGACCCATCAAGTGAAGTAGTCGGTTGCCATCAAAATATACTTGTGTTGCAAAGACGAATTTAGTTTTATTTCTCCAATGATATCTATTCCCCATTGCTCAAATGGTTCTGTTATTGTCACAGGATTTAATGGTCCTGCTGCTTTAGCTTGTCTTCCACCACACCTTTGACAGATGTTGCACTTTATGACATGGGCATGTGCATATTTGAACAGTGTGGGCCAATAGTATCTGGCTCTGAGAATTTTATGGGTTGTTGTGTCTCCAGAAAAACGCCCTCTTGCAGGCCCATCATGTAAGTCTATCATGACCTTCTTTGCATCTTCTTTCTCTAAGCATCTAAGAAGAACTCCATCATCATTCTTCCTGAATAATATTCCTTCAATAATATGATATGAGGCTGATTTAAGATGCAATGCTCTTCTTTGCTTAGAATTCCAATGTTTTGGTAACAATCCCTCCCGGAGGTAATGCACAAGGTCTCGATACCAGGAGTCTAGAGCTATGAAAAGAGGACAAACATCCATCACATGCAACTCAGCTTGATCTTCCCAGTTATTTTCTTCATCATCTTTACTTTTAGTCATTAGTTTGCACAATCCCTACCCTTTAACTATGGAGGCTATCTTGAATTCGAATTCATACTCCTATAAAGCTATTACTGAGTTGCCTCTTCTTTCTCCTAATTCCTTTTGTATGAAAAGAGACCTCATAGCTGGGTGTGGAACTATCACCTTTGTTTGGTTCTTAAGTATATACGGTCCGAATTGTTTTACTGCTTTGAAGACTGCATAAGCTTGTTTATCCACAGTTGGGTAATTCAATTCGGCTCCCTACAGACTAGTGCTCATAAATGATATGGGGAACTCATCTCCCCCATCTTCCTTCTGGGTAAGCACCACTGCTAGTGAATTGTCAGATGCGAAAGTGTACAAAATAAATTCTTTTTCAAAATATGGACTTTTGAGGGAGGGTGCATGAGCAATAGATGTCTTTATTTTACTAAATGCATTCTTCTCTACATCAATCCATTTGAATTGTACATTTTGCTTTACCATTTTCTACAAAGTTTTAAAATTTTGAACAAAATCTGGCACAAACCTTTTCACGAAATTTATTGTCCCCATAAATGATTGCATGCCTTTTTTATTATGGGGTAGGGGAATCTGTTCGATAGCTTTGATCCTCTCTGGGTCTATGGAGATCCCCTTCTTAGAAACCACATTACCCAGTAACTTACCTTCGGTAACAGCAAACACGCACTTCTTATGGTTTAATGAGATACCATATTTCCGGTAGCGTTCGAAAAGCTGCTTTAGATGGAATGCATGTTCTTCCCTTTTCTTTGAGAATATCATGATGTCATCGAGGTATACTACAACACTGCAGCCAATCAGACCGTGGAAAGCTATGTCCATAGCCCTCTGGAAAGTAGCTCCAGCGTTTATGAGTCCAAAAGGCATCCTTCTGTAAGCAAAAGTCCCCCATCGGGTTCTGAATGTCATTTTAACTATGTCTTCTTCAACTAATAACACTTTATTGTAGCTAGAGAATCCATCTAATAAAGAACATAATTCAAAACCTGAAACCATTTGCAATATCTGTTCCATGGGTGGGACAGGATAATTTTCTTTATCCAAAGGGTGATTTAGGTTTCTGAAATCCACACATAGTCTAATTTCTCTAGATTTCTTTCTTACTGGTACCAAATTTGAAACCCATTTCGAGTGTCTAACTTTGAAGATAATTTTAGCATCCAACAACTTCTTTACTTCATTCTGAATTAGAGGCTTCAGTTTTGGATGCATTTTCCTTAAAGGTTGTTGATAGGGCTTGACCCCAGATCTGATGGGGATAACATGATGAATAATATTGGTGTCATATGTCTTCAGATCTTCATAAGTCCAGGAGAAAACATCTTTGTATTGTTTGAACAGACTGATGAACTTATTTCTTTCACCTGGAGAGCAACACTTTCCCAAATTCACATATTTAGGCTCAATTTCAGTCCCTAAATTAATCAACTCAAACTGTAGAGATGAGCTATGAGCATTCACATTCACTGGCCTTCTGAATTTATCATTTAGATCAAACATCTACTCTAAAGTCCTGACTCCTTTAGGAATAAAATTATGAAAATTTTTGCTTGGCCTAATGTTCTTCATCATCAATAATTTCCCCTTTGAAGGTCTCGTCATTTTCCAAGCATTCTAGAATCTGTTGATCATCATCAAAAACTCGTAAATTGATAATCATATCTGGAATTGAGGGCCTGAAAAGCAATTCAATAGAACACCGGTTATTAGAGGGCACAATCCTTGCAGTTGAGGTGGCCAACAAGTCAGTTGCTTCATTCTTAAGTCTAGGAATCAATACAATATTAAATGCATGAAAACATTTAAGCAAATCCCATACTTCATTTTGATAATCTTTTAAATGAGGGGAAATGCAATGTATTTGATTTCGAATCTGTTTTACAATAATTTCAGAATCCCCATACACTTTAAGGTTTTCTACCTTTAATTCAATTGCTTTTCTTAGTACCTGAACTAATGCTTCATATTCGGTTGTGTTATAGGGGTATTCAAACTCTAACCTACATGAAATAAAATGTTTATTTTTTTTAGGATCAATCACGACATAGCCGCCTCCTAACCCTTCTGAATTTTTAGACCCATTAAAGAAAAGCATCCAAAAATCACCTATCACTATTGTGCATGAATCAACATCTACATCTACCGCTAAGTCTACTATTTTACAATCAATTTCATCAGCCTGTGAAAACCGAAGGAGATCAGGCTGAGCATATAATGTATCGCCGGCTTCTTCAGCTTGATAGTTTCCCAGTCCTAGCTCAATGAAGTAATTTCCCAAAACAGAATTCACTGGTTCATTTTTACCTTCGAACTGAGTGACATTGTGTTTCATGTGGGGATCTCTTAAAACTTTAATTTGATTTGGAATTCCTTTATAAGGTAGCCACAGATGTGACCAATCCAAAGCAAAGTATCCATTTAGTTTTTTCGATCAATCTCTGCTCAACACAAGTCCATAAGCCTTAGGTATGTCCGCCACTACAATATCAATGAATTGACAAACCTTATCATCTGAAGATAAGCAAATGAGAACATCTTCCATTTCTCCATTTACCTTCACATTTGTTCTGTCCAACTGAATGACCTTCTAGGTATATGGTTTACGTTTTCCATTTATCTTTTTGTAGACCAATAATGACATAACATTTACTGATGCCCCTGAGTCTGCCAGACAGTTGTGCACGTTGTGGTTGAAAATTTCAAAAGTAAGGAGAAATGGTGGATTCCTGCACTTAGGCTTACCTCCCACACTTGCTTCACCAATTTCTTCTTCTTGGGGATGATTGTCAGTGGGAAGCTTCTCCTCTGATATTTCAAGGGCTTTCAATAACTTCTCTTTCTGCTGCGGCACATTACACATCTCAAATAACGAGATATTTGCCCTTACCTTTTTTATATCCTCCACAACGTCATAATCCATCTTATGTTCTATGAGATTCATTTTAACATTATTGATATTCTCTTTAGTGGGCTTGGTGTGCATGTTGATCTGCTTTGGATTTTGACTGGTAATGGAAAATTTCAGAATTTTATTAGCTGAGGTGTTTTTTTGAAAATTCTTTACATTCTTTTGAAGTCTCTTAATATTTGGGAGAATAAGACTGTTTTCTTTAACCAACCCTTGGATTCTTGTCGTCACATTTGTTTCCAAGATATCTTCATGTATTAGATCCTTTTCTTCTTTGGTATCAAACAATGATACACAATCCCATAAAACCATGGCATCATCCTCCTATTTTTCTGTTGATTTATTGTTATCTTTTCCCTCTTCATCATTATCCTTAGTTAATTTGGAATCCAACAGCTGATTCATCACCAATGTCATCGAATTTATCTATTGAGGACAATTCTTTTCAGAATGGGGTTGTTGGTGAAAAGTGCAAAAGTTATCCATCCCAACCTCCGTTAAGTTCATCGATGCAGGACTGTGCGGAGGGGGTTGGGTTTGATTGTTATCCTCCTTTTTCTTGTAATAAGGCTTATAAAAATTTTGGGATTCCTATTCCTTTTCCAAGTCTATTATTCTGTTAGAGATCTTCTGCATCATTTTTTCCATTCCTTTGAAATCATGTGATTGCTCCTCTTTAGGCTTAGTAAATAACAAAGTATTCCTCCCAACATTTTTTTTCTCCTGACTACTCAGGATAATCTTCGATGCTTTTCTTTTCAGCCTCTACTCTCTCCGCTTCTTCATAAGTCTCTACTAGCGTAGGTTTGGATTTCATTTTGGCAAACATGGCCAACTCGGGTCCTAGAGCTGAAGTATAATACTCAATCAGAACTTTATCCGAGGTTTTGTTAGTTTTAGAAAAATTCTTAAGATAAGCTGCAAATCTTTGGGTAAAACTATGGACCTTCTCTTTTCTTTCTTTCTTTAAAGCACACAGTCCTTTCATGAGAGCCGCATAAGTTTTTTGGGTTGCATATTTACTTTTGAAAATCCTTTCAAAGGTATCCCGGTTTGGGATAGAGTTTGCAGGAAAACCAAAATACCATGATGTTGTTGCTCCTTTAAGGGTATGCGGAAAAAGTCTACAAACTACATCCTCATGTTCCCCAGCCCTTAATCCTTCTATTGCCAAATAGAAACTTTGCAAATGGTCGTCTATTAAAATCTTCTCATTTGGATCAAACTTGGGTAGAATATTCTCAAAAGCTTGAGGTAAGTCATGTAATGGAGGCGTTAAGTTCAAGGGTGATCAGGGTTTGCAAGCAGGTGGTGGATTTGGTGGGTTAAGTGGCTTATTTGCATTTACACCTACCATGAGTCTGGGTGGAGAGTGAGGAGGCGAGCGAATGGGAGTATGCATAGGAGAACAGTAAGGTGTGTTTGGGCCTACTTGATTCAAAGGCTGAGCAACCTCTTGTAATGCTACTTCTACTAATTCTTCCAAATCCCCAACCAACACTGAATCTTCCAAGATGGGACGATCTTTCTTCTTGTACTCTCTCCGGGGTAAATCAGGGATAGTGGGTAATCCTCCAATACTCTTTACATATGCTCTAGTGTGTCTCCTCAGATTATTAACAACTTCATTGTCTACAGAATACAAATGTTCTCTATTATATTCGGTATTTGGATCAGGAAATAAACTGCTTTCAAAACTATCACTAGTGGAGTAATTTCGAGGAAGTGGATTTGCCCAGCAAGCCATGCACTCGTGGCCCTCCTTCTAGTTCCAGAAACTATTGAGGCCTGGAAATTCGTAGGCAACAATAGCAAGGGATTCTCCCTAGTCAACGTTCCCAACTATCCCGTGCCTGTTCGGTATGGGGAATCCATCCAGTTTGTGGTTCGGCTACTGTAGGTCAAGTAACAAAAACAAAGCTTTTTACCAGTTGCAGCCCGGTCCACCGTGTAATTTTTGTATTTTTTGACTTTAAGTATGATATGCAAGTACGTATCTGAGATGCAGATTGATAAAGAATACGAGGAGTGGTCACAATGTGATGTGCAGGTTCTTACCTCTCATCTTAGACTCTCTCACATCTAAATCACACACAAATGAAAACAATATGAACTATGTTGTCCCTAGGGAGGAATATTATCAATTAATGAGTAATGTATTACTGCTCATATGTTAAGATAAATCACAAATAGTTGTTCTTAGAATTGAAACACATAAACATGAATAAATATATGCACAACAAGGTAGCTCATCATCTGTTAAAACATTCATTACTCATAGTGGAAATTATCACAGAATAAACCAGAGAACATTCATACAAGAACATAGGTTTAGAAAGTTAGAAAAATATCACAGTTAATGAAACACAGCTGAAAATGAAATAGTTCCCCTTCAACATTGTTCATTTCATCACATTTGAACATTCCACATAGCACTTTCTCCAACAGGCAAAATTGTAATTTATTATTGCAAAACAAAATAGTTCCTCTTACAACAAGTGGTTCAAAAGTCTCACTAGGAAAAAATCCCCTTCCTCCCTATCTCTTTTCTATATTTATACGAGAACCAGCTCAAAACCTTTCGGTTTCCCAAAAACCATTTCAATCTCCAGTCTTGTCATTTTGTGAATGCTCATAATTCAATGTTATGTCCAAATAAACACTTTTATAAAATGGGCATAGCTAGTTAACTGACAAAACACCCAAGCCTGAGCCTTTGCTCTTTAATGATTACAATCTACCATTCCTCTATCCCTCTTAAGACCCTTATAATTTTCTTCCTCGAGCAACAAATCTATTGCCTTATGCTTTAACATGCTTTGTCCTCCAACTGCATCTTCTTCACCGCAATAATATTCAAAGGGATCTGAGAAAATATGCCATGTCTGTCTATGATCAGATGAGAATTCATCATTTATTCCGACTATCTTCAATAAATGTAAACCATAATATCAATAAAATGAGTACTAAAAGAAGAGAAAACCGGAGCTAGGTTTTCATGTGAAAATTTCAACCTGAAAAAACAAGCCACACTGGTCATTTACGAAAACAGTTATGATCTCATAACAATCGGCAGGAAAATGATTAAGAAATGGGCACATAAAAACCCCCATCGGGGAATCAGAACACTTGACATCAGTTTGTTAGTGAGCTACGAAGCCGCAACGATGGGCAACCTACAATATAGGGGTTCCAGAATACAACCAAGAAGAAGGCGCAATGAAACGTTGGGTGTCGAATCTTCTGAAGCATCAAATAGTTAGTGCGCTACATAGCCGCAACGATGGGATTTATATGGTCAAGAAAATACGCAAACTAGTCAACATCGGAGAAAAATAGAACAGGAGATTGGCAAAAGGAAAAGCGGTCCGACAGGCAGTTAGTCTATTCTGGGGCCACAACAGTGGACCTCAATCAGCCTTCGACCTCCGATTAGAGTCATAATACCTTCCGAAACATCGCAAAGTGAGATCTTTTTTCAACAATGAAACGGGAGATCAGCGAAAGGCTTTAATTATCGGCGCAATGTCTAACTGACCTCCGAAAAATGACAACTGAAAATCCTGTTTTAAACCTTGACCAAACCTCAAAAACAATAAAACATCATAAAACCTGTTAATTCCTATAGTCCAAAACATTCGCAGACCTAAACGAATTCCCGAAAAGCAAGAAAAAATAGCCTAAAACAATCCAAACGTGTAGCAGAGTGGGGACAAACGGCCTTCAACAAAATCAACAAGGAGGGTCCAAAATTTTTAGAAACTTGGGAAAAGTTGTAGTTGGAACAGATGGGAAAAAAAGTTTTATTGGATTCATAACATTCAATTACAACTAGAGAGACCCATGTTTTATGGCTTCATGGATCGAATGTTGTATATTGCAATGATTTTCTAAAGTAGGGTTTTGTTAAGTGACATGCAGTCCAATTTTTGCACAATAAGTCAATATTTTGAAAAATTTGTCAACTGGGTGCATCAGAATTATAGTAATCTTGCCCTTTCCCAAACACACATGCAAGAGGTAACATAACTCAATTATGTTGCTCGGTTTGGTTTTTAAGCCCATGTTTAAAATTTGTCTAGTGTTCTTGAATGGCCTTGAGAAGCGAGATAAAACTTTCCATAAGTCGAAAATCGAATATTAGATGGACAAGCTGTCAGATCCATTGGATTTGTGACATCTGAGTACCACTTGGGACACCCATGTCCAGTGGATTTATGGCCTGAAAATTGTTTACTTTGACAAATTTCTATACTAGGGTTTTGTTCATTGACATGTAGGGCAATTTCTGCATGATAGGCTACACTTTTAAAAAATGTTCCCAATGAGTGCGTGGGAATCTCATTCAAATTTCCCTTTCCCAAACACACCTCTAGGATGCAATGATACTCATTTTTCATTGCTTGGTTTGGTATTATGCTCTTGGTTGAAATTTTTTTGGTGTCCGTTAATGGCATTTTGACATCCGAATACCTCTAGGGACACCCCTTTATGGTGACTTCATGGACCGAAGGTTGTCTATTTTGATGGTTTTCTAAACCAGGATTTTTCTTGATGATGTGAAGTGCAATTTCTCCACAATAGGGAAATATTTTAAATAATGTGGTGAGAAAGTGCGTCAAAATCCTACTCATATCTTCCATGCCCAAACACACTCCTGTCCGATGGCTTTCTGGACTAAAAGTTGTCTATTTAGTTGGTTTTCTAAACTATGGTTTTGTTAAGTGATGTGCAATGCAATTTTTGTACAATAGGCTAATATTTTGAAAATTGTGCCCAACAAGTGTGTGGGTATCACAATCATCTCACCCTTACCCAAACACACTTGCAGGAGGCAACATAACTCAATTACATTGCTTGGTTTGGTTTTTATGCTCCCCGTTGAAATTTGCCTCGTGTCCCTGAACGACATTGATAAGGAAGATGAAACTTTCCATAACTTGAAAATTGAGGCTATGATGAAAAAACACTTAGTTTTGTTGGATTGAAAACAGTCGATTATCTCTAGGGACACCCCTACTTTTCTGCTTCATGACCCAAACATTGTATATTTTAAGGGTTTTATAAACTAGGGTTTTGCTCAGTAACATGAAGTGCGATTTCTGCACAATAGGCCAAGATTTTTAAAAATGTTTTGAGTGAGTGCATGGGCATCAATGTAATCTCTCCCGTTCCTAAACACACATGAAGTAGGTAAAAAAACTCAACTTCGTCTCTCAATTTGGTTTTTATGCCTTAGGTTGAAATTTTCTTGGTGTCTCTGAATGGACTTGATAACCGAGATAAAACTCGCCATAACTAAAAAACTGAAGCTCCGATGGACAAATCGTTATTTCTAGTGGATTCATGACATTCAAGTATCACTTGGGACATAGCGGTTTGATGTGTCCATGGACCGAACGTTGTCTATTTTGACAATTTTATATACTAGGGTTTTTATCATTTGCGCATAGTGCAATTTCTGCACTAAAGACTATGATTTTGAAAAATGTTCCCAACTAGTGTGTGGGAATCTCAGCCATATGTCTCTTCCCCAAACACACTTCCATGAGGCAATAAAACCCAATTACGTTGCTCGGTTGGGCTTTTATGCTCCCGATTGAAATTTTATTGGTGTCCATAAATGAATTTGGGAAGTGAGAAGGAACTTACCTTAATTTAAAACCAAGGCTTCGATGGCCAAAATTTCAGTTCCGTTGGTTTCATGATATCCAAGTACCACTAGAGACAAGCTTTTTTGGTGGATTCATGGACCGAATCTTGTCTGTTTTGACACTTTTCCTAAACTAGGTTTGTGTAGTGCAATTTCTACACAATAGGGAAATATTTTGAAAAATGTGTCAAGTGACTGAATTAGAATTACATTCAACTCTCCCTTTCCCAAACACATTTTCTGGATGCAACGAAAATCAATTACATTACTTGGTTTGGTTTTTATGCCCCTAGTTCATATTTGTTTGGTGTCCTTGAATGACCTTGAGAAGTGAGATGAAACTCACCATAAATTGAAAACAAAGGACCTCATGGAAAAACCATCAGCTCCATTATAATTGTGACATCCAAGTACCAATAGGACACCCCTTCTCAATGAATTCATAGACCAAAAGTTGTCTATTTTGACAGTTTTTTAAACAAGGGTTTTCTCAATGATGCACAGTACAATTTCTGCAGGATAGGTTAATATTTTTAGAAATGTTCCAAGCGAGTGCATGGGCATCGCAGTCATCTTTACTTTACCCAAAAAAACTTGTAGGAGGAAATCAAAATGAATTAGGTTGCTCGGTTTTTTTTTTATGCCCCTAATTGAAATTTGTTTGGTGTCCCTTAATGGCCTTGGGAAGTGAGATAAAAATCCCTATAACTCAAAAACTATGGCTCCGATGGAGAAACTATCATAATAGTTGGATTCATGACATTCGAATTCCACTAGGGACACCCCTATTCGATGGCTTCATAGACCAAAAGTTGTCTATTTTTTTGGTTTTCTAAAATAGGGTTTTCATAAGTGACGTGAAGTGCAATTTCTATAATAAAGGCTAATATTTTAAAAAATGTGTCGAGAGAGTCAATGGGAATCAAAGTCATCTCTCCCTCTCCCAATCACACATGTAGGAGGTAACACCACTCAATTCTGTTGCGTAATTTGGTTTATATGCCCCCCGTTGAAATTTTCCCAGTGTTCTTGAATGACCTTGTGTTGGGGCGCGAACCTTGAAGGTCCTTAATTTTGGAAACTCCACGGTTTTCGTGCGAAGCTTGTAAGCGGAGTTGCGGTCCAAAATAGTCTTAGGGGCTTCGGGGTTGGGTCGAAGCCCCTCTTTTTGTAAATGTCCCATGGTTTTTGGGTACCCATGGTTTAAGCCCATGGTATTGTAATAGTGCACTTGTATAAATAGGCACTTACGTAAAGGAGTCAAAAAGAAGAAGTTGTGTGTTATGATGATGATGTGATGCGAAGAAGATAAGGTCTATTTTTGGGTTTAAGGTTAAGTCCCAGCTGAGTGCATGGATGACCTCTGCAGCTGAGTGTGCAGATCAGAACTGTGTTGTTTGTAAATTGTCGAATATAAACGCAGTTCTGTGGATGTAGCCCCTACACTGGGGGTGAACCACATATATCTTGTGTTGTGGTGGTTCTTTTTATTTTGTTCCTGTTATGTTTTTATGCATTCGATAAGTAGATGAATGATAAAGTAATATAAATTGCTAAGTATTAACTTCACTGTGAATTACCAGTTAAGGGTTAAGCAATAAACTATCTTTTATCTAAATTGCGAAGCTATTTAAGTGAATGTCAAAGCTCTGTATTACATAATTATTCTTTGTTAAGGCTAAAGGTACAGTAATATCCCTCTTTCGCCTGCAGAAACCTGATTCTGTGGCACCCGATAGCTGTTTCGAGTGAGACTGCAACCTGTTCGTAGGTTGTTGCCAAAAGGGCCAACACTGTGGGTCTGTTTGTTGGTGTGAAGATAAAATCATAAGAACCCGAGTCTGCCCCATCCACCCAACAAATTGGTTCCATTTCCTGTTGTGCCAGTATCTGCTTCAAGAGGGATCTACGTCATACCGGCAGGGATATGTTTTGGAGGCCGTCAGTAAAAGAAATCAGTCACTGGGTTGGAGATACTTATCTAAAATTTGCTGAACAAGAGAATAAGGACCCTCGTTGTAGCTCAGAAGACTTCTTGCAAAGGTACGTTTTTACTGATATTTATGAAATTTTCTTTGCTAGTATCCACATAGAATTGCACCAGTGGTTATCCAGTTTGACAGAAAGAAAGACAAACTTCAAAGAAGATCAGTCTCTTGACTGGACTCTAGAAAGAATTAAGCTGTTGAAAAGTGTGAACAACGCGGTATCAAGAGCTGTTGACTTTTGGACAACGCGAACCCTTGAAGCATTTGTGATGGAGTTCGCCATCAACACACATACTTCTTTCAGTGAAGCAGAAAGACAGTTTTTCAAAGGACCAAGGGGTAAGTACCTGAATTCATTAAGTCTAAAAATTAAAATGCTCTTGGCTGAGAAAGGCATATTGCCATTATCCAATCAGACTGCTAGATTTATTGCTACTAACCTATGTTTGGAAGCGAAAGTGACTTTGACGAGCAAAGTGGTTTGCTTCGCAATGGTAAAATATACAAGAGAACTCTTGGATCCTATATCCTAGGCTA
Source organism: Pseudotsuga menziesii (assembly GCA_001517045.1). Classification (NCBI taxonomy): domain Eukaryota; kingdom Viridiplantae; phylum Streptophyta; class Pinopsida; order Pinales; family Pinaceae; genus Pseudotsuga; species Pseudotsuga menziesii. The sequence continues at coordinate 127,509 of LPNX011197614.1, forward strand.
GAATACCGATTATACCTCATTAATTCCAGAAGACTCTGAATCTGAAGAAACCCCTTTTGTAGGAAACCCTCCTATAACTTCGCAGCGAAGATTTATTATCCCTGAGAGCCCTTCGCAGTCTGAAAGTAACCCTAGCTTGAGTAGTCCTGTCGTAGTCAATCTACCTCCATAAGTTCCCTTCCTCCTGTTACCAGTCTCCCCCCTGTTATTATTCTTCCTCCCCCTCCTCCTCCCCCTCCTGCTCCCCCTCGATTCACTATGGCCCATGTGAATGATGATATCAAGCTCCCAGTCTTTAAAGGAACTAGATCATAGGATCCAGAGCATTTTTGGTTCTTATACGAAGCTGTTTGGACTACTAAGAATATTATGGATCAAAATACAAGAAGAGTGCAGCTGGTCACCTCTTTCGGAGACCGATCTTTGACCTGGTTTATGAATTTTTCCAGTACTCAGAACTATGCCTTGGCTGATATTAAAAAATCAATCATCAAAGAATTCAAGAAGCCTAAATCGGAGTCACAGTGTATAACTGAACTGAAATAAATTCAGCAGAAGCGAGGTGAATCAGTTTGGGACTTTGATCAGAGGTTCAAGGTTCTGTTGGATCAAGTTAGCTTCACTATTGGACCAGAACAATATAAAGAATGGTTCATTGCAGTACTATAGCCTCATATCAGGACTCCACTTATGCAACATAAGGTTGTTGATCAGCAAGAGGCGTTGGAAATTGCTATGAAACTTGAAACAACTCCTCTTGGAGATAATTATGGAATAGCCCAAATATAGGCACAGTTAGCAGAAATGGCTTTGGAGCTTTGTGACATGAAAAAAGGGAAATCTATTCAAGAAGAGGTTTGGTGTACATGATGTAAGACAGAAGATCATGACAAAGAAAAGTGTCCTGCATTAAGAAATTATTTGAATACTGGTGCACCGAACCCGTTTAACCCTAATGTCCTATATTGTGAGATCTATAGAGCAACTGGCCAGCATTGACCTGAATATTGGTATCTACTGCAGAGATATGTTCAAGCACCTAAGAATCCCTATTGCAAGTTTTGTAAGTCAGTTGGACACAATGAAGACAAATGTCACAGCTTTGACCTCATGAGAGAGCGAACCTATGATGCTTATAGGGTACAAACCAATGCACAAGGCAATGATGGATATGGTTACCGTGGTGGTACACCAGGTCAAGGTAATTTTAGAGGTCGTGGTCATGGTGGTATGCCTGGAAGAGGACGGCGCCAGATTATTTGCTATAACTGTAATCAGGCAGGAAATGTAGCTAGAGAATGTCATAACCCAACTACGACATGTCGATATTGCAAAGCAATAGATCATGTGATTGAGAAATGCCCATAGTTGATAGCCAAGATACAAGAAAGAAATGGCACTCCTACTCAGAATGTTCAGATGATTGGTGTAGAGAAAAGACCTGCCCCAGCCCTTAACGTTGTTACAAGGAGTGGAACTACGACGCAGGTGCAGAATAAGGGGAAAAAGCCTGACAAGGCTTGGGTCCGTAAGACCCCAGATAAAATCCCAGCTTTCAATGTTGGAAGAGAAAAAGGAACATTTATGGAAGCTAAAAAATACTTTGGTGATCTGAGAACATCAGTAGCAACTACACAAAAGCATCAACAACAGTTACAGTTTCAAGAAGCTTCACCGGATCAAGTAAGTACAATGACATCATTTTTACAGAGTTGTATGAAGCTATTAAGAAATCAGAATGATTTGAATGAGTTATAGAAAGTTATTGAGTCTTGTGCACCTCAACGAAGCTCTGATAGAGGAAAAATTGTTAATAGAGTTAGAAGGACTAGAAGAGAAATGAGATTGCATGCTCAGATAGGAGATTATGACATGACTGATATCATTTTAGACTTGGGATTAGAAGTCAATGTCCTAACTAAGAAGACATGGGAACAAATGCGAAAACCTATGCTTGAATGGTCCCCTATACAGTTGAGATTAGCCAATCAGCAGAAGATTCCCTAGTGTACCAGTGGATATTGATGGAGTTAGTACCTTAGCAGATTTTGAAGTCATTGAAATAATTGATGATAGCAACCCCTATCCATCCTTGCTAGGAATTGAATGGGAAATAGACAATCATGTAGTAATCAACCTTAAGAATAGACAAATGACTTTTGAAGGAAAAGGCTTGAGAGTCATAGTACCGTTGGACCCTTTTCAAGGAGAAAGGTATACAGATCCAGTCAAAGACGAATATCAGGATGTTTTGGATCATATTTACAACATCAAAGCTAAAGAAGAAGACTATGTTAACCCTACTGCTAAAGGTATAATGGATTGGCAGTGTGACAGTTCTTGCATGACTGATTCAGACAAAGGCCTAGAGAATTGGCAGAATCAAATTTATGAGTTACATGGACATCGATGTGCAAGAATTACTAAGTCTATCCGATGGGTTGGCTCACAGACAAGAATATTACCTACTTTTGATGGCTTGACAGACCCAGAAGATTTTATTGTACAATTCTCAGAGCAAGTACCAGATTCACAGAAAATGGAGACTCTAGGTTCAATATTCAGAGCCACAATTGCCAGATGGTGGAATGGTCATAAAAAGTATATTCATAATTGGAGATCTTGTCAAAAGTTTCTTCGCCTGAGATTCATGGATCAACCTCAGGAGGTACGAAGCAGATTTAATGGTAAGACTAGCCCTCAGGAACATTTGGAGCAGTGTTATGAAGCATGGAAGCATGTACCTTGTGAAGAATGGGTACATAGGTTTGTACACACTCTGTAACCTGTAGCAAATAACTGGTATGCGGAGGTGGAACTTCACCATGGTAATGTAAGTTGGGTTAGCCTTGCTGATAGTTTTGTGCTCACACTTTCTATTACTAAGGTTTTCCCTGCTTTGGACGTAGCTATTAGGTTGATCCATACTAAGGTGTTTGATGATAAAGAAATAGCCGAGTACCAACTTGATTGGAAGGAACAAGAATCTAATGCAGTAGAATGCTATAACCTTTCCATTGATGAAGATGATGACCCTCACAACATTAATATTCCTGAGTCAGAAGGACATTGCAAAGTACATGGACCAACAGTCAAATCACCTGAAGTAACTCAGCCCTTGAAGACAAGGAAAGTAAACATTGGATCAGAATAAATGCCTAAGTATGCTACCATTGGAGATTATTGGGATGAAGAAATGGTGAGAAAAGTGACTGAACTCCTCCATGAGTATCAGGACTTATTTCTGAGGAAGTTCTCAGAAATGAAAGGCATCCTTGGTAATATAGGAGTGATAAAAATACCTTTGAAAGCTGATGTGAAGCCTATGAAGCAGCACCCTTATAGGATGAACCTTAAGTATAAAGAAAAAGTCAGGATGGAGCTAGATAAGATGCTCGCTGCAGGAATCATTGAGCCTGTCGAAGAGTCTGAATGGGTCATCCCTATGGTGGTACAAGAAAAGAAGACCAAGGGAGAAATCAGAATCTGTGTTGATATGAGGAAGCTGAATGATGCCTGTTTACATGATCATTTTCCTACTCCCTTTACATATGAAGTTTTAGACAATGTCGGAGGTCAAGAAGTGTATTCTTTCACTGATGTATTTTTAGGTTACCATCAGATCAGAATTGCTCCAGAGGATCGACATAAAACAACCTTCGCTACAGAAATGGGATCTTTTCAATATACTGTTATGCCCTTTGGATTGAAGAATGCACCTGCTATGTTTTCCAGAGTAGTCATATCTGCATTTAAGGAATTTATTCATAAGTTCTTGGAAGTTTACTTTGATGATTGGACTATCTTTGGTTTATTGAAAGATCATATAGCCAGTTTAAGACTTATGCTGGACAAGTTTAGACAGCATCAGATTTCATTGAACCTAAAGAAGTGTATCTTTTGTGCACCTTTTGGAATTCTGCTAGGTCACATTGTATGAAAGCAAGGATTTATGGTAGATCCTGCGAAGATAGCCATTATTGTGAACTTGCCACCTCTGAAGTCTATTAAGAAACTTCGCACTACGCTTGGTCATACTGGATATTACAGGAAATTCATTAAAGGATATGCTCAGATTATAGCCCCTATGGAAAAGAAATTGAAGAAAGATATTAAGTTTGAGTGGACACCTGAATGTCAGGAAAGCTTGGATATTTTGAAAGAAAATATGGTAACTGCCCCTATCTTAGTATTCCCTAATTGGAGTAAGGAGTTTAATGTTCATGTTGATGCATCTTCCATTGCTTTAGGTATAGTATCGGCTCAGTCAGGTGAAGGTAATATTGATCACCCTATTGCTTTTGCAAGTAGGAAATTGTCCATAGTAGAAAAGAATTATACTACGATAGAACAAGAAGGTCTAGCTATGGTTTATGCCTCGTAGAAATTTCAACATTATTTGTTAGGATCTCATTTTAAGATGTTCACTGACCATTATGCTTTGAAGTATTTGGTTAACAAGCACATGTTAGGTGAAAGGATATGCAGATGGCTGATTTTGTTTCAGGAGTATGAATTTGAGATCACAGTTAATCCAGGAAGACTTAACCTGGGGCCTGACCACTTGTCGAGGCTCGAGTCAGGAGAAGAGCCCACTAGTTTGGACGAAGGTCTTCTAGACGCCCAATTGTTTTCCATCCAGATGGTTGATGACTATTGTCAGGATATTTTTTAGTACTTGTCTACAGGTTTTGCACCCTTTGAGATGACAACAAAGTAGAAGAAGTAGCTAGTGGTTAGAGCAGCTGACTTTACCTTGATAGCAAGACAACTATATAAGAGGGGACCAGATGAAATACTACACAGATGTGTCCTGGAGCATGAAAAGCCATTGATTTTGGTTGAGGCACATTCTAGAGCAGCAAGAGGTCATTATGCAGGCAAATCTATGGCACAGAAGATTCTGACAACTGGATTGTGGTGGCCTACGATTCATAAGGATGCAAGAGAGGATTGCCACAGCTGTGATATCTATCAGAGGACATGCAAACCATCCAGGAGGGATGAGATGCCTCTGGTTCCACATGTAACTTTACAAGCATTTGACAAGTGGGCTATTGATTTTGTTGGACCAATCAACCCCCCTGCAAAGAAATCTAGAGCAAGATACATTACTATAGCAACTGATTACCTTACTCGTTGGGCCGAAGCTCAACCATTCAAGGACTGTAGCACTACTACATCTGTGAAGTTCATATTTGATAATATCTTGTCGAGGTTTGGGTGTCCTAGAATTCTTATGAGTGATCAAGGATCACATTTTCTGAATAAGACTATGGAAGCATTGACCGAAGAATTTCGAGTATATCATCAGAAGAGTACTACCTACCATCCTCAAGCAAATGGAACTATCGAAGCCTTTAACAAGATTCTTAGGAACTCTCTAACAAAGGTTTGCAATGTTAACAGAAATGATTGGGATCTTATAATTCCAGCAGTATTATGGGCTTATAGGACCACTTGCAAGAAGTTGACAGGACACACACCTTTTAGGCTAGTATATGGATAGGAAATAGTTATTCCCATGGAGTACATTATTCCTAGCCTCAGAATATCTGCCTTCATATAGATGGATGATCTAGCTGTGTTGAATGAAAGGCTGGCAAAGATATTGGAACTAGAAGAAGACAGATTCATCGCAGGTTTCCAGCAGCAAGTACAGAAAGCTAGAGAAAAAGTATGGCATGATAGACACATTAAGAAGAAGCATTTTCAGAATGGTGATCTTGTGCTCTTGTATGACAGTAAATTCATGAAGTTCCCAGGTAAGTTCAAGACAAATTGGAAAGGACCATATATAGTTCAGAAAGTTACCGATGGTGGTGCAGTTCAGTTAGCTAAATTGAATGGAGAAATTTTTCCTTCCATGGTCAATGGAAGTAGATTAAAGAAGTATAGGTATGGGCCTGTACCCCCTGATCAGAAGTAATAGCAAGAAGAAGAGTCTAAGTACCAAGAACAGTTGAAATTGGGTACTAGACTATAATGAAGCTGTTCTCAGAGAGCTTTGACAGATTGTTGGAAAATTTACAAAGTGTCGAAGGTCTATATTGTGTCGAAGGTCCTTATTGTGGCGAAGCTGAAGTTAGTGGTTGTGCCAAAGAAGAAAGGTGTGTCGAAGCTTAAAATGCAACTGTTGGAACAAATGAGATTTGGCGGTGCCAGTACGTTAACTACATTAACTACCTGTAATGATGAGATTTTGGTTGAATCCATAGCTGTATTTGGGAAATCTAGCACCGTTTGGACAAGATCTATTGCCGCTCTATTAGATTTGGTGTCTTTAATGCATAGTCATGGCAGATTTGGTCGTTGGATTCTATAAGAAGACACCTAGGCCTATGAATTTTGCATGACGCATTTTCTTGAATTTCGCAGTTGATTCCATGTCAGCTAATCATGAAGTCCAGCAATTGGTGAGAGAATTCAGAAAGAGGGGTCTGCAGAACTTTATGAGCAACCCACCTACATCTGTACCTCGCGAAGAGACTCCCCCAACGCCGAATCAACCAATGCAGACATGATCTACCAGAAATAAGTTTAAGGCAGAAGTTCACTCTAAGCGGAACGAAGACAGGCACAAACCATTAGGAAAGAGATTGGAGGATCCCGTGATTCAACTGAATCCTCTTGGTTCGGCAGAGCTCCCACCTTAAGATTTCGAAGACTTCAGTGAGGATGAGAATGTTGCATCGCAGCATCCACCATATCTTCTGCCTGTTCGACCAGGAGTTTAGCCACCTCGATGGACAGTCAAGTCCGCATTACTCACCCCTTCGCTGCCACAGGGTGTGTAGTTGGTCGAAATGATGACCAAAAGATTAGATCAGCTCAAGTACGCAGACCACGATGCAAATGATCGTGAGAAGTTTCCGCAGTTCGCACTTGGGAAATACTTACACTCTGTCCATTATCCAGAGGTTGGAACGATGTTACTTAAAGTAAAATAGTGGGCTGCTGGCTTGTTGAAGATGCTGAATGTCCCCCACTTTGGTCGCATCCCACAGGTTACCATGGTGGTCAAGCAGTTATTGACGTTGGTGCATGATGGGAACCTATGGATAGAAAACCAGAGAATTGCTATAGATGGAGAGCTGATTCATAGGATTACAGGCTTGCCGAAGGAAGGGCCTAATCCTGGGATTGAATTTGTTGGAAAGCATGAAGATACGAAGCTGGCGCAGCACATGAAGGACCGCTTCGGTTTGACAAAAGGAAATAGAGGGTATCAAACATTGACTATTCGGAACCAGAACATTCACTTCGCCGTAGAGATCCTAGCATGCAAATTAATGCGAAAGTGCAGACCTAATGAAGTACCTGCCCTAATTGTCAGTATTGCCGCGAACTGTGCCGACAGATACAGTTACAAATGGACAGAGTACATTGCTAGATAATTCCTTGCAGATGTCCGCGATGCACAGGAGAAAGGTAGAGCCTTTCATTATTCATGGTTGTTAGTGCTTATTGCACTGGTAGGATGGAGAGAACCTACCAAGGCACAGTTTGTTGAAGTGCCTCCGGAGATGCCTAGCGCAACAAGGTATGCATCTCTTTGGGTTTCACAGGATAAGGCCTTGCAGCAGATGATGAACTACGTGTTCACCTTCTATTCGATGAATATTACATATGAGATCCTGAAAACACCCCAGCTCTGTAATGAGCTATTTTCTCAGTATACTGGAGTGGCCAAATTCAATGTTGATATGCATAATGTCTTCATCCAGGCCCGCGCAGATAACAAACATACATGGTGGAAGTTACCATACATGGTGAACCAGGAAGACATCCTCGCAATAGTTGAGCAGTGGTTGGCTGAATGGATGAAGGACGCAGGAACAAGGCCCGACATACCAGTCCCTCCAGTAATAGATGTGGGTGCCAGTCCTAGCCAGCCACAACAGAATGACCCACTAGAAGAGAGTGAAGAACAAGATGATTCATAGCAGAGCGAAGGTGACCTTAGTGGAGATGATAGAGCTGGTGAAGAAGAAGAAGAATCAGTCAAGACCATTTTAGACCCTAATCGCCCAGATAAGCGCAAGTCCCCATAAGTGGAGGAAGTGACTAAGCCTCAGCCCTGAAAGAAAACTAAGGCATCGAAGGGCAAGAATATCGTCGAAGAGCCAACTTTGACGATTGAAGAGCTTGATCAGGCTCTGAAGAAGTCTACAGAGGTATTATCTAGAAAATGGGTAGAGTTTGAAGCTAAACATCTTGATGTGCTCAGTGGCATAGCACAGCGAATTGCAGAACTTAAGGAGTTAGTGGAAAGAACAGCAACTGGTGTTGCAGTAAGCAGTGCCCCAGTAGGCGCGCAGCCAGATACTAGACAGTGGCCAGCCAGAAACAACAGAGGACAAGTACCAAGTGCAGCTCTTATAATACCTGACACAGCATCTCGATCGTAGTTAAGCATGATAGTTGAGATAGATTACACTAAGTTTTCTATGCCGGAGCTGCATTTTTGTCAATTGGCACTCATGAAGGAGATCCGAGAATGAGATAGCTACACACACATGCAGTTAGAGAATACCACGAAGCAGAGTGAGAGCCTCGAAGCACAGTTGAAATAAGTTGAATAGAATAAGAGGGAAATAGAAAACAAGCAGGCTACACTAGCGTGAGTGTTGGATGAGGTGTGTCGAAGTCTCCCTGACTTCAACATGCAGGCTAAAGAAGAACCCGAGCAAAGAATAGTCAAGCTGAAAGACTATGCATAACAGTATAGAAGATAGGTAGAGAAGATGAAAGCAGAACATGAGGCCCAAATTGCGGAGCTTCAGCTTCGCCTCATTCCTGAGAGTCCACCAAAGGTCAGGGAATAGCATCGCAGAGATATTCAGGCCTCAGCAACGAAGATATTAGATCTTGTAAGTAGTGCATCAAAGCTGCTAGACGAAAGTGTCAAGGCATGGGAAAAGTTGTAGGACAACCCAAAATTAGAAAAGTTGCAAGAAACCATCAAGCAGCGACAGACAGAGCTAGATGCAGAAAAAATAGAAATTAAGACATTGCCTCCTATGCAGAAGATGCTTAAGGTGAAGCATAGTAATGAGCTCCAATGAGAAATTGAGTCTTACAGAAGAAAAGAAACATTGTTAGTGAGCTATGTGCAGCCCCTCATTAACGAGGCCTTGGAGTTGAGCACTGCTGCGGACAACCAACTCAAAGTCTTGAAGGAGTATGATGCGTTTGCACAGGAAAAGGCCAACGAAGCCTCTGCAACAACATTGCAGGAGATAGTGGAGAAATAGAAAGAAGCTGAAGATATCATGCACAGCCTCAACAAGCAGTTTACTATCTTTGCCAACAAGATTCTTGCACCCGGAAAGTAGTAGAGTGTCCCGGGACGGGACACTGGTGAGTCTTAGGGGCCTGTTGGGGCACAAACCTTGAAGGTCCTTAATTTTGGCAACTCCGTGATTTTGGTGTGAATCTTGTAAGCGGAGTTGCGGTCCAAAATAGTCTTAGGGGATTCGGGGTTGGGCCGAAGCCCCTCTTTTTGTAAATGTCCCATGGTTTTTGGGTACCCATGGTTTAAGCCCATGGTATTGTAATAGTGCACTTGTATAAATAGGCACTTATGT
>LPNX011197614.1:137125-174449 GCA_001517045.1 Pseudotsuga menziesii
AAGAAGAAGCTATGTGTTATGATGATGATGTGATGTGAAGAAGCTAAGGTCTATTTTTGGGTTTAAGGTTAAGTCCCAGCTGAGTGTGTGGACGACCTCTGTAGCTGAGTGCGCAGAGGGTTTTGGAAGAAAGGTTATGCAGTTAAGTGCACAGTTTTGGGTTGTTGAGAAGATCTACAGCTGAGTGCGCAAATCAGAACTGTGTTGTTTGTAAATTGTCAAATATAAACGCAGTTCTGTGGACATAGCCCCTACACTGGGGGTGAACCACGTATATCTTGTGTTGTGGTGGTTCTTTTTATTTTGTTCCTATTATGCTTTTATGCATTTGATAAGTATATGAATGATAAAGTAAGATAAATTGCTAAGTATTAACTTCGTTGTGAATTCGCAGTTAAGGGTTAAGCAAGAAACTGTCTTTTATCTAAACTGCGAAGCTATTTAAGTGAATGTCGAAGCTCTGTATTACATAATTATTCTTTGTTAAGGCTAAAGGTATAGTAATATCCCTCTTTCGCCTGCAGAAACCTGATTCTGTGGCACCCCATAGCTGTTTCGGGTGAGACTGCAACCTGTCCGCAGGTTGTTACCGAAAGGGCCAACACTGTGGGTCTGTTTGTTTGTGTGAAGATAAAAGCATAAGAACCCGGGTCTGCCCCATCCACCCAACATCTTGAGAATCGACACAAAACTCACCATAACTTAAAAACCGAATTTCTGATGGAAAAACCATCAGTTCCATTGGATTCATGACGAGTGTGTGTGGATCGTATTCATCTCTCCCAAACACACTTCTAAGAGGCAATAAAACTCAATTATGTTGATCCTAATTATGCATGTGGTTTCGATGCACAAACCATTTGCAACAATTACCCATTGTTGCAATTGCAAATATTTGTATGAAAAAGAGTAAAGGGAATAAAATAAAGCAACATTCCCAAGACAATCAAAATTAAATGAAAGCTCAAAAAGATGTACGTAGTCCAATTGAGCAAGTGGGGAAAGAATGTAAGAGCATATTTTCAATATGCAAATCTTTCTAAAATGTTTAATCTAGATGAGATGACAAAACCATATGACTAATTTGTATTACTGGAGACATCAACTTTCACATTCCTTTTAAGGGATACACACCTTTACCTTTTCAAGGTAACACTTGGTAAGGTGATCATCAAATATGTCAAATTAAAATTCAGTAAAGCACAAGAATAGGAAATCTATCATCTAAAAAAAAGGATGAACATTAGGTGGAATTGGACTTACTATGGAGAGAGTATGAGAGGTTGGAATTTGAATATATCTACCTTTATCCTTTTCTACTTGACCTATCTTGGAGTTTCTTTTCACCATATCCTCAACATTTCCATGATTTGCAATAACAAGGTAGATGCCACCAACTTATTCTATTGCATCAAGAATAATTGGTACAAAAATTACAACTATCAATCAATATCAATTACAAAATCGCAGAAACATACGACAATCATTCTTTTTATAGATCATACGTTCAAACCTCCCAAAACTCAATAATTAACGGTTCACTCAACCAAAACATAACTAGTGCATGTTTACATAAAATATGGACAAGATGCCTTCACAAAAATAAACCCTTATCAAACTAATTATTTGACTACAAATATGTGATAAAATCAAGGAAAAAGGAAGTTTAAGATCCCAAAATGGTTGGAGGTGATAATATGAATTTTTTACTAGTTTTTGTAATGTCCTTGTTATTTACTTTAATTAGCTGAGTGACCTAGCTAGGGATGAACCCCATTGAAAATGGCCTTAATGACCATGTTTACATAGGGTGTCCCCATATCTTTATTTGGAAAAAAATATCCTCTACAACCAAATATACATGAGCATCTTAAGCCATTTGCAACAACAACCATCTACAGTCTTTACTGTGATTTCCTGGGCTGATTTGAATCTATTTTGGATTCTTTTTTATTTTCATATTTTTCATATTTTCTGCATTATGTGTGCTTAAATAATGCATGAATAATAGAGGCACCACAGGTACCTGATTGTTGCAATCCATGCGACAAACCTCCACAACCAACAAAGATGTCTAGAGTCACAAAACGATTCTAACATGAACTTTCCATTTTGTCTTCTTCTGTATTCCACTAGTAAAACAACTACATGCAGGTACCCTATAGCCTCATAAATTAGCCTAGTAGTTTAGGCATTATGCCTGCGCTAATACAAGCACACACCATAACAAATTCCTGTGTGAGAGAAATTTCTCTCAAGAAAAATTTTCCTATCTTTATATTATTGGAAGGTAAATGATAATTATATATATTCATAGACTAAGCTAGAATAACTATCCTCATGTGATGAGGAAGGATAAAAGTTAGACCAACTCCCCTATGTTTCACCAAGCACTATTTGCCGACCACCAATTACAATAACACTATTTTTTTTGCAAGATTTTATATATTAGGATTATTTCATTTTTAAAAGTAGCATCACTTTATATGCCAATGTTTTGTCATTTGATTATGGTTACTAAATTCCTAGTAAACCTTTGTAAGTTCTGAAAAGTTCATTAATTTCCTAATTAGGTAAGTTCATGAAAGGTCTTACAAGATTGGTTGAAGGCAAAGGATTGGTAATTCCTTCCTAGCTAAGGTAATGTTGAATAATTTTGGTAAATAAAAAAAAACAAAGAGTATAATCTTGAAAGTTAATGAAATATGCTTAAGAAAGTAAGGACAAGGGATAAGCCACATGAATTATGAGTGGACTATAGAAAATCACGGAGAGGTAAACTAGAGAGTGAATTAATAGAAGAGCATTGCATTGGATATTATCTTATGAGTAGTTTATTTCGTAATTCTACTTGTATAGGGGTAGGGGAACTAGCCCAACTGAGAAAGGGCATTGTACATATTTTGAGATTAAAAACTATGTTCTAAATTTATTCCATTACACATGTGATGCCACTGTAAATGACTTATATTTTTATAAAGTATAAGTATCAGTGATATTGCTACATTATCATATAAAGGAGTTATACCATAGCAAATTTCAAGGGAGGCTAACCCTATACACAGTCTATTAAATTATCTGAATTAGATAATGTTGAATCCTAACATATAAGTTCAAAACTATAGTTGTGTACCTTTGGAGTGATGCAAACTTTCCCCTTCTCACTTGAATTTCTTGAAGCAAACAGAGGAGAGACAAAAATATAAAGCCAAAAACCGATATAGGGAATTAAAGTTTGAAACATGGGAAACATAGGTGTTTTCTGTAATAGAGGTAGACAAATGTAATTCTCTCTACTCATCCATGCTCTACTCCCATCCATTGTTTTTTATTTTACTAGAGTGGAGAATGATGACATTGATTAAATGAATTCTTTGCTCATCCATACTCCTAAATTTCGTATACATGTCTATAAGGGAATTATACACTACCACCACCAAATCACCCCCCCTTCTAACTATGCCTTCATGAACCTCCTTAACAAACCCTAGAGATTCTAGATCAACACATGCAACAAGGATAAAAACATAGGTGACCTCATTTGGCTCCACACCCACTATATAGTAAAAAAACCTTCATCACCTCGTTATCATGGACCAATTTTCCTTATTGAAGTACTCTTATGTCATGTAGCCGTGCAACATGGTAGCATTGGTATAGAAGTCCGGTTGAAGGCCTCGCAGGTTCATTAGATGAAACATGTGTAGTACATATTTCAACGAAACTTCACCTGGCCTAATTGGAAAAACCAAGCATAATCTATCAAAATGAAGGTTTCTAGAAGAAAGTTAAATTGAAGTAAAACTGAAATTATAGCTCATCAACATAATAGTAGTTACAAATAATGATTAGTATAAACTATATATATGCAATAAATACTATAAATTGAAAACATAGATAAAGGAAGAATCTATGGTGGAGTTATGTTATCTTTTATCAATAAGTGTGAAACCTGCAAATGTTTAATAACAAAATAAAGGTTCCTTTAATAGATGATAGTGTTATATTATTAACGAAGGTTATATTTCCTTTATGATTTTCTTTGAATCTGTGATTGATCAGTTGGATTTTGGACCTTGGTTCAGTGGCTACATTCTTGTTAAACTTGGTAGTTAGTAACACCTAAGCAAGGTTATCTCAATATCTTAGTAATGGATTGATTTGCATATGCAGAATGTATCTTATGTTTCTACAACCTAGTTTCTACTCTTCATGGTAGCTCTTTCTGGCCTAATAGAGAACAAACTCTACCGGTCCTTTACTCATTGAAAATATCGATGTAACAAAGCATATCCCCATCCAAGGACATGCAAACAAATTGGTGTATCTATGCTTGGTTATACATCAGTTATGTATCTTGTGTTTCATTCATTTAGATAACATTTTTCAAAACAAAATAAATATTCATGTAACAGTTCTTATCTAAACCATTGAGTAATTAGAAAATGTTTCATTGATTGCACAGAGAGTAACTATTTATGCTATTTTCTGGTATAATTACTCATGTTTAGGTTTGGATGATAGTATCGAAGCTTAGAAATTAATAAAGGATAGCTTATCTATTTTTCAAGTTTCGATCCTTATTCATTTTTAATAAAATCATGGCGTTTGCATTATGTCTTTCACTCATACAGATCATGGATTGGAGTGCAAACTATAGAGGCAGTGTAGACTTATCAATGATAAAGGTACTTTAGATTATATTGGACTTCATCATGATGGAGCAGTTAAAAGGGATGGGTTTTGTATTTAACATGTATTTCAATAATAAATTTCATGAAGTCTCTCTCTCACTTTAGATTTAGATGTAGACATGGAGATGAGGGTATAAATAGAGATTAGTACTTACTTTATGCTTAGGTGAACGCTTGTGTTTTCTTTTGAAACAAAATTAGAAGGATTTTACTTTATGTTTAGGTGAATGCTTGTGTTTTCTTTTGAAACAAAATTAGAAGGAGGATTTACCCTTATAGACATGAAATATGTCTTCCACCTTTATTTTTCACACCGTGAAGACCTCCCTTACCTCAAAATTACTCTCATCAATTCCATCATTCCTCGATTAACAAGGAGCTAGAATAAATAATCTAGTCAGTAAATCAAGTGGATAGAGGAGTTTGTTCTATTTATTAAATCTCGAATCTCCTTTTTTATTGTCCTTTAATCTCATATTTGATCAAGAAGTTTCCAGCTAACCTGAAAATTATTAGATAGTCGGTTGTAGGTCAAATATTGTTTGTTACACACATACACAACAAAAATCGTTTCTCAACCCAAAGAGGAGGAGGATATACTAAGATTAACCCTTTCTTTATAGATAATAGCATTTGTTATTGGAATTATAAGGAAAGTAACAAATAGAAGGAAAGGAACCAACCACCTTTCACTTAATATTTAGAAAGCCATATCTAGCTCTCACTTCATATTTAGGAAGCAAGGAACAAACAATTCTTACTTTGACCTCTATAAATATAGCTCATTGATAGATCAAAGCTCTAACTTACTGCCAAGAATCATAATAATATATCCAATTTAGTATCCAATAGAAAAAATATTGTTAGTAGGTATTTAGAAGAGTATTGCAAGAAAACAATAGTTTCAATTCTAGGTATTGTTCATAAACTATGGGTTCTGTTGTTCGTGATTCAAACTAAGGAAATCCCTTGGGCTCAAGAAATCCAATAAGGACCACTAACTCATTTCACAGGCCCACACATTAATTTTCATGATCTCCATTTCCCCCCTTCCATAAGCGTCAATCAATTTGAGGGCAAGTGAATTATATAGCCTGACAAAAATTACCAAAGGGATGCTTTCTACTATGATGACCATGTTCAAGTCTTAGAGGGTGTGCCCTATCCAATAAAGGGCCAAGTTCAAGTTGGAATAATTTTTTTTGTCAAATTATGTTTTATATGGTATGGGAGATCCTAAATTTGTGCATGTACAACTAAAACATTGGTAATAATAACAAAAAACATAACTATGAAAATTATATGTATAAATAAAAGAAAACTCATCAATGAACTATTATGTCATTTGCACAAAGTCTTAACTTAACAAAGAGGAGAGACATGAAATTTAATCAACCTACTTTACCTACCGTTGCAACATTGAACATTGGTATATTGGAGTTGAAGCCTTTATAAATGTGGAATGTTCAATAGCACTAGCATGGGGATTCCAAGCAATGGACGATGTCAAACGTAAATAATTCCCAAATATCTCAACTGCATTACTTACATTTTGAAATTCATCCTGTCACAAAAGATGAACAAATAATGATCTTAGCTATTAATAGGAATTAATATATTGCTAATGAGTGCATAATTTCATGTTGAATTTATAGAAAATATCAAGTACATGGAAATATATTGAAATTATACTCAGTTGAAAATTCAATATAACTGTCACTCTAAACTTTAAAGGGAGAACATTAAATCCACTTAATGATGAGATACATGATCATAACAGAATAAAGGAACATACAAATTATGTAGTCAATGATTAATATTTACTTGGAATTCAAATAATAAAACTACATCCAACCCATATAGATTAATAAATGGTGTATGTGGATAAAATTTAAAGATGTGAATGGCTGAAAACTATTCATAGTTTCCAGAATCTTATACCTGGTAGATATTGTTGAGACAAGATACAAACTAGGATTTTACCATTCAAAACATCCTAAAAGGATGGAATCCATGAATTGCATTGTTAACATGTATCATGAGTAAGCTTCACACTACTAGTTTGTGTGTGACCTCCCATAAGTGTGATTGAAAGAATAATGTGCACTCATAGAAATAAAGTATTTGTATCCCTCATTAACTAGGACTGTATGGATACATGCAAAGAAAACATTTAGAAAGGTAACATAGTGTGGGATCATGCCAGACTGCTTCATCTCTTAAAATAGTGGGATGGATTCCTTTCCATAGTCATGGATGGAATATCCTGCAATCATCATTCTCTAGGAGATAGAATCTTGTTTATGCATTATTTCATGTAAATCACCTTCCATATTTATACTCCCACATTTTGCAAACATGTCTATCATTGCATTCAACAAAACAACATCGAACTAATATCTGCTTCTGATTATTCTTTCATAGATCTCCATACCCAATTCCATAGTTATTAGGTTGGAACTTGCTAAGAGGATAGTGGTGAATGGTTTTGAGTTTGGTTTCATGCTTTCCAATTGTGTTTGCTAAAAAATTTGAAGATCCTCCTCTCAATTCTCATTTTGCACAAATTTGGCAATCATTGTATTCCATGAAACCACATCGTTGAGGCATTTTGTTGAATAGCTTCAGCATCCTATCAACATACCCAGTATGCATAAATCCTACAACCATAGCATTCCATGAGACCATATATCATTAAATAATTTTGTTGAAAAGTGTTAGGGCTTCACTTATAAGCTTGTTATGTGCAAACAATGTGATCGTCTGATGCGGGAGCATAAAGTTAAAATCCATAAATGTGACACATTTATCACATGTTGTGGCTTGATATAGTGGTTCTAAGGGTTGAAGAAATAGTTTATTTAATGTTTTATAAATCTGAATTATATAGATAGTTAGCACTGTTGTCCATTTCAGAGTTATTGTAGGAACAGATGATTACCTAAAGCTCCCTGTGAGGAGACTGGGACATATGGTTAGTTGTTGCTAGTTAATAGGAGTTAGTTGTTCCTAAAATTAGTAAATTCCTGAATTTATGGAAGGATTTGTTAGTTGTTAGCATGAGTTGGGAAAAAAAGAGAGAAAATGGGAATCAGTCGATGATAGGAGGGGGAAGAGAGGTAGGTAGAGGATGGGAGGTAGTAGAGAGACAGAAGGAGAGGGTAAAATTGAAGAGAAGAAACTGAATAAAGAAAATGAAATAGAATCTCTATCGTTTTCAAGTTGTTGAGCATTGGAAACCATCGTATTCATTTTTCCTCTCTTGTGCATGATTAAAAGAAACAAATCGTGTTAACAATGTCCTGAAGGAAATCGATTTATAGATTGAGAATGTCTGTATGAATGCATAAGTAATTTTCTTTACATTTCCTTTTCAAAACGTGCTCACTCCATGAATACACAGTTGCATACTCTATTGAAACCAGAATATGAATCCAGTATAAATAGCAGGCAAGTATTGGTTCAATCAATGTTTAGTTTTTATTACAAAGAATAGAATTATCTAAAGGTTAATGTGGTTTCATTTTCCAGTAAGTACACTCAACATAGTTTCAAATCGAATTGAAGTTCGGTCGTGACTCATTTTAGAGAGTTTTACACATGGGAAGAACCTTCGAAATACTTTCCTTAAAGTAGTTTTTAACATACATTTGAAACTTTGGAAATAGTTAGCTAAGTTTTGAAAGATTGTATTTCAATTTCACATTCATCCCTGCACCATGTGGTATTAGAACAAGGATCGGGGAATTGCCATTGCTGTTGTAAATAAAAAAAGTGGTTTTCACTTCATCTTTGAAGAGAAGCAAGAGAAAATATGAACAATAATAGTTTGAGAGCAAACTCATTACTTTCAGAAATGGCATTAAGAGTTCTAGTAGGACATGGAAGAGGAGGTTGAGGAGGTAGACCTGTAGCCAACGTAGAATTAATGGAAGAGTTGATAATTCTGCAAGAAGAAATGGTAGCCATGAGAGTAGTTGGAAGAAGAGATCCTTAAGTAGGTGATGTCATTGAAGCTGAGGTCAAACTAGAAGCAGAAGAAAGGACAGAGGAGGACATTGGAGTGAAACTGTTAAAAGCAGTAATTAGGGCTAGTTGAAAACCAAGACTAGAGATAGATGCATACAACAGAGGATTAAATCCAGAATAATTAGTTGACTAGATCAATTCAATGGACACGTATTTTTATTTTTCGGAAGTTCCTCAAGATAAGCAAGTAAAGTTTGCAGCAACCAGACTCAAAGGGCATGCTCTGCTTTGGTGGGATAGTGTATAGGTAGAAAGGAGAAGACTTCATAAGCATCCAATTAAAATTTGGATCAAAATGATTTCCAAGATGAAGGATAAGTTTCTATGTATAGATTACCAACTTGCTTTGTATAAGCAGATGCAGAACTTGAGATAGAGACTACTTACTGTCAGAGAATATACAAAGGATTTTTACAAGGTAAACATTAGAGTTGGATACACAGAAGATAACTCTGAGAAGGTAGCTAGATATATGAATGGTCTTATATTAGACATTTAGGATGAAATGAGTTTATTCTCACCTAGATTAGTTGAAGAAGCATATCAATGTGCTTTGAAAGTGGAGGAGAAACTGAATAGGAGAAATAACTCAAGGAAATGAAAAGGTCAGGCTTACAGAGGTAAGGGACCACAAACTGTAAGGGAAAGATTTTCAGTTCAGGAGGAAGAAACTGAATCATCAAGTCAGGCAGAACAACCTCACAGAGGAAGAGACTTCAGAGGAAGAAGATCTTTTTAGAGAGGGTGAGGAAGTGGTAGAAATCATGAAGTTAGATGTTACACATGTGGAAAGATAGGACATATGTCATTGGATTATCTAGAAGGAGATGCAAGATAGGTAAATTCTTAGATTGCACAAGATGAGGGTGAACATAAAACACCCAAGGATCATGTTGAAGTCCTAGAAGTAGGAGAAGCCTTATTGATGAGGAGGAATTTGCTAAAACCTAGCAAGGAGTTACATAAACCTGAACAAAGAAAGAGTTTGTTCAAAAAAATGTGTAAATCACTAGGTAAGTGATGTAAACTTATCATTGATAATGGTAGTACAGATAACTTAATCTTTGTATAGATGGTTTAGAAGTTGGGACTGCATAAAGAAAAGCATCCTACACCATACAACGTTTCCTGGTTGCAGAAGGGACACCATGCGCTAGTCAGTGAGCAATGCAAAGTTGATTTCCAAATTGGGAATTACAAGGATCAAGTTTTATGTGATGTGATACCAATGGATGTGTGTCATGTGTTATAGGGTAGGCCATGGCAGTATGACAAGAATGTAGTATATAATGGCAGAGAGAATACGTTTGTCTTGGAGAAGGAAGGCAGAAGACATACTCTTGTTCCCCTAAAAGATGAGAATGTAGAGGAACAAACCAGTCCAAAGGTTTTACTGGTGAAAGAGAAAGAATTTCTGGAATGGTTGCAAGAGGAAGAGGTAAGTTTTGTTATTGTTGGTAAACCTAGAATTGTTATAACCAACACTAGAACATATGAATTACCTACTGAAATTCAGAAATTACTAGATGAGTATGTAGATATAGTCGTAGATTATTTTCCAAATGAACTGCCACCTATTAGAAGTATCAGTCATCACATAGATCTGATTCCTGGAGCTAGTTTTCCAAGTAAAACTGCTTACATAATGACTCCAGCAGAAAATGCAGAGATCAGCAGACAAGTGCAAGAACTGTTGAATAAAGTATTGGTCAGGGATAGTTTAAGTCCTTGTGTTGTACCAACAGTGCTGAGTCCTAATAAAGGAGGAGAATGGAGGATGTGTACAGATTCCAGATCCATAAACAAAATCAATATTAGGTATAGATTTCCTTTGCCTAGGATGGATGATTTGATGGATTGCTTGAGTGCTTCCAAATATTTCACTATGATAGATTTGAAAAGTGGATATCATCAGATAAGAATGAAAGCAGGTGATGAATGGAAGACAACTTTCAAAACAAATACTGGGTTTTATGAATGGTTAGTTATGCCTTTTGGTTTAACTAATGCACCTAGTACTTTTATGAGATTGATGAATGAAGTGCTTAAAAAATTCATAGGAAAGTTTGTCATAGTTTACTTGGATGATATTGTTGTTTTCAGTAAAACAAGAGAAGAACATGCTAGACATTTAAATCTATTTATGAAGAAATTGCATGAGGAGAAGCTCCTAATAAATCTAAAGAAGTGTTTCTTTATGAAGAAAGAATTGATTTATTTAGGATTTGTAATTTCACAAGAAGGATTGAAAATGGATCCAGAGAAAGTAACAACAATTTCATATTGGCCATCTCCAAGGAATGTATTTGAGGTAATAAGTTTTCATGGGTTGGCAAGTTTTTACAGGAATTTCATCAGAAATTTTAGTGGGATATGTGCTCCAATCTTGGACATAGTGAAGAAAGAAAAACAACCATTCAAATGGACTATTGCAGCAGAGAAAGGATTTAAATTACTGAAGGAAAAAATCATTGAGAGGCCTATCTTGGTCCTCCCAAATTTTAGTAAATTATTCTCTGTTATATGTGATGTGTTATGGGGAAAAATTCCTATGGTTTGGGGTACCACAACAGATAGAGTACCCGCAGAAATAAATCCTTTCCAATATGCAAGAGAAACGAAACATCTAACACTAAAGGATCTCGTTACATTCCTTATTCTGGATGGTTGATGTAGATCCCCGTTGAGCTTTTCCACTCTCGCTTGTATAAGTAACTTGCTATCTCAACATTCAGCAAACAAGACAAGCATGCTATATATAATTGTGTTAGACCTACTCTAGCATATATAATCAATAACATAGAAGCATTTAAAAGCATCCATGGATTCAATACTAATTTAAATACACATTATTGGATAGGGAAAGATATTTCTATTAATATAAAATAGAGATTACAATAGTGACAACCTCTGTCGGCACGTCTGCAAATTGGAGAAACTGATTCCTCCACCTGGGCCTCCACCACTTCAATCATCCATCTCTCGATAGCAAGCTCATAAGAAAAGGCAAGCTTGGGAAGAACACAAAGTGCTCCAAGGGACAAAAGGATGGAAACTTAAGTATAAGCTCCGACAGCAATGGACTATAGTTTTCTTGCTCTTCAATTCCTCTCTCTTCAATGTATCCAAAGGGTTCCTTATATAGTGCTTCAATGGGGTAATGAAAGGTCAAATCTGAGCAATCTCAAGGAATATAGAAGGCCAAGAGACAAGTGACTTGGATCCACATCAAGGAAAACTCCAAACTTATTTGGCCTTTTGCACACATCCTGATGTACGTGGGTTTAAGGGTCAAATCCACTTATATACGTGAGAATAGGTTTAAAAGTCATGTATAGCAAATAATGCATGTTTTTAGGGATGATATTGGAAACATCAAAGGTACAAAACTGGTCCCTTGGGTCTAAAGAGTCTGCAGAGGGACAGGGAAGGCCATAAATGTGTGATCCACCATGTGTGGTAAAATCAGCTGTAACAGATGCCCCCTAATGTGTGAGGTTAGAGGGGTCATAAAATGGCCAAAATACATTATAAGTCCATCCCAGAAGTGGAGTGATGAAGAACCAGGTGGAAGAACTAGCCATCCAATAGTATAATAAAATGATAAAACTCTGCACATAACTGCAAGTAGTTATAACAGTCCGGGATACATAAGAGTACAATGGCCATGAATAGGCATGATACAAAATATGACATGTGTGGTCATCGCCACGTACAATATAGATAGATCAGAATCTCCATGATGAAGATATACAAAGGATCATGATCTCCATGAAGGCTGAAGATATATAACGGATCAAGATCTTCATAATGGTTGGAAACATCTAACATACTCTAGAATCAAGTCACGAGATCTGAAATCTCATGAACACTGGCACGATCAAGGAGTTAGAATATATGAAATGCCACCAATATGGAAGGTCTTCTACACAATCCTCTACAATTAAATGTCCTACTATGCGAATAGAGGTTTTGAGGTCGAACATAGTAGTCCATCATCTGATTACCCATCATTGATGTATACTCTTAAGAAACACAAGATCACCCACCGATAATAAAAATGGGAATCAAGGTACTAGAGTGAAAAATAACAAGTGTGAATAAATTTTTTGAGGTTGAACAATTGAAATGATCCATCGATCAGGGGACATTAATGTATTCCAAAAAACTGTCGATGGCAAGAGAACCTGCTACTGATGACTACAAGTCTCAAGGCACGCAAAAATGACTCTAGATTCCTATCCTGGAATAAATGATCTGAATTCGATGGGATGAAATCCACTAGAAGGAGGGCATTAAGGCATCCCCCAGCATCCAACACGAGGTACTCAACAAATTTTCATAATGTGCATGAACCAGTATCAGTACTAGGAATGGCCGACATGAAAAGTCAAGAGAACTGAGGAATGGCCGACTCAGGTTTCAAATTCATTCAAACAAGAGCATAAAGATGAATGGTGACTTAATTTAGGTAGCATAGACTCAATATACAAAACTGGGACATCTCTGCGAAATAGGAGGCATCAATAGAGGCTCCATAGGAACTGGAAGCTTAACCAGTCGGTGGAGATAAACTCAGATAAATGAGTACACCTCCTAAAGTAAAACTATTAACCCAACCAACAGATGTGATATACAGTTCTCTATTCGAAGGTGACACGACTCGACTGCTGCCAAAGATAACATCTTTTCCCATCTGGCTTTTTGGTTTTTTTATTTTTTTTGGACTTTTTCAAATATTTTGAAAAGTTTGAAAAAGAATAAAAGTTCTTTATAGTTACATACTAGGAGGAGACGAGTGTCAATGGGAAAACAAACTAGTTCTAAGTAGCAAAACATACCTATTCTCAATGCAAGGACACATGTGTAGGATAACGACACTCGGGGGAAAGTCCCCTCCCAGTAAAAATGGGGAATCAAGCTGCAAAGGATATATAAAATGGCTCTACATTGCTAGACATGAGACAAGATCAGGCTATATGGCTGATTATCAATGTCAGGGAATCCAACATAAGGCTCAATGAGGTAGGTAAAACTCATGATAATTCAATTACAACTTGACATATACAAGGGAATCACGGGGAAATGGCCAGCATAATGTTCAAGAGGAGTATGAAGCTCTTGCTCAAGGACATGGCAGGACTAAAAGGAACTCCTGGACCTAAGAGAGGACTCACAGCATGGGTACCAAATGCAAAAATGAGCTAACTAGGACACCCATGTATAGGAAAGCTCTACCATTCACACGATACCACTTCTAACAGTAGCATGAAGGTTCTGTGACATCATGGAATGGGTTCGTACCTATGGTTAAGATGAAACAGTCATAAGGAAATGAAAAATGCAAGCGGATTTGAAATCCTAACCTATATGCCAGTTTGGATGTAATACCTATGATGGGCACGAACGGGTTGAAACCTTAGAGAGAGTGTACAAAAACTGGACCCTACATGACAACCATATTAGTCCAAAACAACCCAAAATAGTCAATATAAAATCCAAACTATAGGATATAGGGATGTATGATCATGAAAAATAAATTCAAAGGAAATAGTGCGGTGGACGATGGGCCATAAAAAGGAATGTAAAGTGTAGACCCAATGTTCACGTATCCACTACCACCCCCATGAGGGTGACCACCGGTGTAAAGACCGAGAGAAGGGAGTCAACATCCTCCACAAATAGAGTAGAGGGTAGAATGTGACCACTCCCAAATCTATGAGCAGGGTAAGGGGATGTGATGCCCCCAAGTATGACACTAGGGTCCGTACTAGGACCAAGGATGGGTGATAGGATACCGGGCATGCCAAAAATAAAAGGACCCAAACTCAAGAGAGCATAAATATACTCAAGTAACCACGATCCCAAAGGCCAACTAGCACACAAAGAGCACACTCCTAAGAAAATCTACAACCAAAATACAAGCAAACCAAGCAGAGGATATGTGAGCTCCCAAACGTAGCAGGTATGTCTCTCCTAGGAGAGGCTCGAAACTCCCATACACTACAAGCGAAGGTACGTAACCAATTATAGTGGCCGTCAGCTTCAACGCATAAAGCGACTATGATATCCAACCTCTATCTGTCCAGGACACTCACAGAATAACCTCTTCAAGTACCCCCTATGATACCTAGGTAAGGAAACTAAGGTAACCTCAATATAACCAATGCTTAGGTAAACAGTCGCAGGCGGGATCGACCATATGGGCAGGGTAGAAAAGACCGAAACTCTCAAAAGAGCCCCCAAATACGAATACAATCCTGGAAATATCTCTAGCACTCACAGAAAGTGACCAAGGGTCATCCCAATCACAATTGTGTGCACTGCCTCGTGCTTAACTCCCATGTAAGAGGAGCATCCTGAGAAACACTAATTATACCAAGGATTTCACTGTCTCACCTGGACAGACACCTAATTGTTTTTGTTTAGTAGTCTTGGAGAATTGACTCACAATGAACTATTCCAAGACTCTAAATCCTAATCTTGTTGGTGCACCCTATAAAAGAAAAGAGTGTAATTCATTTTATTATGTGTTGATTTCAATGGGTTGTAATTACTCAAAGGGAAATGATCGTGCAACTAATGAAGTTATGACTCAGCAGTGAAGCAAATATGCACACTATAACAAACAATGCTAAGTGCAATCTTTGTCAAATGAAAAATAGGGTATGCCACTACATGAGATGCATAAATATATATTCCTTTCCAAATGTCAATGTAATCCTTCATATATGAAAGCCTAAATAAAACTCTCATCTAAGCAATCCAATGCACGTACCTCCTCAAATCCATATGCAAAAAATGCATCTACCTTGTATTTTTCAAAATAAAAGGATGAAAAATGCAATAAAAGTCATCTAAAACTCTCAGTCTCTGTAGCAAGTATAAAACACAAGCCCAGTAAGACATCGAGACAAAAAAGAGTAATGCACTAATGGAAAAACAAAAAGGATAAATGACTAAAACTACTTTCAAAGAAAAATCAATCTAAAGGCAGTCTCTGGTCACAAAAGAAGCATCCAACAGACAACATCAGACCCAAGGAAGACCCAACCACACTCACAACCCACCCAACAACTTCCCACAACATCGAACTCACCAAAAAGGAGGATGTATGCAACTATTTAAAGAACAGCTGCATATATACGTGACTTTTGGCCAAAAACTTGCATGTATACATGAATTTTGGCCAAAAACCTGCATGTATACGCGACTTTTGCCCAAAAATCTGTGTATGTACGTGACTTTTGGCCAAAAACCTGCATATACAGAGAAGACGGTGGTAAAAAGAAGGCCAAGGGTCAAACGAATAAAGGGGAGTGTCAATGGATGAACATACTATAAAATGCAACACAAAAACAAGGAGAAACAAAGAGCAAGTCAAGAATATCAAGCACATTGTGCCCCCAAACCCCTCGCTCACAGAATAACCTCTTCAAGTACCCCATGTGAAACCTAGGTAAGGAAACTAAGGTAACCTCAATATAACAAATGCTTAGGCAGACAGTCGCAGGTGGGATCGACCATATGGGCAAGGTAGAAAAGACCGAAACTCTCGAAAAAGCCCCCAAATACCAATACAATCCTGGAAATATCTCCAGCGCTCACAGAAAGTGACCATGGGTCATCCCAATCACAATTTTGTGCATTGCCTCGTGCTTAACTCCCGTGTAAGAGGAGAGTTCTGAGAAAAACTAATTTTACCAAGGATTTCACTATCTCACCTGGACAGACACGTAATTGTTTATGTTTAGTAGTCTTGGAGAATTGACTCACAGTGAACTATTCCAAGACTCTAAATCCTAATCTTGTTGATGCACCCTATAAAATAAAAGAGTGTAATTCATTTTATTATGTGTTGATTTCAATTGGCTGTAATTACTCAAAGGGAAATGATCGTGCAACTAATGAATTTATGACTCAGCAGTGAAGTAAATATGCACACTATAACAAACAATGCTAAGTGCAATCTTTGTCAAATGAAAAATAGGGTATGCCACTACATGAGATGCATAAATATATAATCCTTTCCGAATGCCAATGCAATCCTTCCTATATGAAAGCCTAAATAAAACAATCATCCAAGCAATCCAATGCAAGTACATCCTCAAATCCATATGCAAAAAATGCAACTACCTTGTATTTTTCAAAATAAAAGAATGAAAAATGCAATAAAAGTCATCTAAAACTCTCACTCTCTACAGCAAGTATAAAACACAAACCCAGCAAGACACCGAGACAAAAAAGAGTAATGCACTAATGGAAAAACAAAAAGGATAAATGACTAAAACTACTTTCAAAGAAAAATCAATGAAAAGGCAGTCTCTGGTCACAAAAGAAGCATCCAACAGACAACATCAAACCCAAGGAAGACCCAACCACACTCACAACCCACCCAACAACTTCCCACAACATCAAACTCACCAAAACGGAGGATGTACGTGACTGTTTAAAGAACAGCTGCGTAAATAGGTGACTTTTGGCCAAAAACCTGCATGTATACACGAATTTTGGCCAAAAACCTGCATGTATATGTGACGTTTGGCCAAAAATCCACGTATGTATGCAACTTTTGGCCAAAAACCTGCATATATAGAGAAGAGAGTGGTAAAAAGAAGGCCAAGGGTCAAACCAATAAAGGGGAGTGTCAATGGATGAACATACTATGAAATGCAACATGGAAACAAGGAGAAACAAAGAGCAAGTCAAGAATATCAAGCACATTGTGCCCCCAAACCCCAAAGAAAAACAAAGAACGTCCCCAGTATGGTCTCCAATTCTGTTACGGAGAAAACTTCCTATGGCTTGGGGTACAACAACAGACATAGTAACCATAGAAATTAATCCTTTCCAATATGCAAGAGAAACAAAACATCTAACACTAAAGCATCTCGTTACATACCTTATTCTGGACAGTTGATGTAGATCCCCGTTGAGCATTTCCACTCTCGCTTGTATAAGTAATTTGCTATCTCAACATTCGTCAAACAAGACAAGCATGCTATATATAATTGTGTTATATCTACTCTAGGATATATAATCAATAACATATAAGCATTTAAAAGCATTGATGGATTCAATACTCATTTAAATACACAATATTGGATAGGGAAAGATATTTCTATTAATATAAAACAAAGATTACAATAGTGACAACCTCTGTCGGCACGTCTGCGCATCGGAGAAACTGAGTCCTCCACATGGGCCTTCACCACTTCAATCCTCCATCTCTCGATAGCAAGCTCACAAGAAAAGGAAATCTTGGGATGAACACAAAGTGCTCTAAGGGACAAAGGAATGCAGACTCAAGTATAAGCTTCGACAACAATGGACTATAGTTTGCTTGGCAATTCCTCTCTCTTCAACGTATCTAAAGGGTTCCTTATATAATGCTTAAATGGGGTAATTAAAGGTCAAATCCAGGCGATCTCAAGGCATATAGAAGGCCAAGAGACAAGTGACTCGGATCCACATCGAGGAAAACTCCAAAACTATTTGGCCTTTTGCACACATCCCAATGTACGCAGGTTTAAGGGTCAAATCTACGTATATACGCCAGAATAGGTTTAAAAGTTTCATATAGCAAATAATGCATGTTTTTAGGGATGATCTTGGAAACATCAAAGGTACAAAAATGGTCCATGGGGTCTAAAGAGTCTGCAGAGGGACAGGGAAGGTCATAAATGTGTGATCCACCATGTGTGGTAAAATCAGCTGTAACATGATGCTAGTGGAAGTGCTGTTGGAGGAGTATTAAGTCAGAATGACAAACCAGTTGCATATTTCAGTCAGAAAATGAATGAGGAAAAACAGAAATACTCTACCTATGATAAAGAATTCTATGTAGTAATTCAGGCTCTGAAGAAATGGAGGCATTAACTTATGCCTGCAGAATTTATTTATATTTTGACAACCATGCTTTGCAATTCATAACTAAGTAGGAAAAGTTAAATCAAAAACATGCTAAATGGGTTGAATTCATGCAAAATTTTACCTTTTTTTTAAAACATATCAGTGGGAGTTCTAACAAGGTTACATATGCTCTGAGCAAAAGATGTTTAATATTGCAGGAATTCCAAGTGAATGTTCTTGGATTAGAACATTTAAAGGATGTGTATGCAAGAGATGCTGATTTCAAAGAAGCGTATGAAGCTTGTCGGAGTCAATTATTCATAGATAGAAGCCCATGGATAGAGTTCATGTTGCAGGAAGGACTATTGTTCAAACAAAGTAAATTGTGTATTCCGAAATGCTCAATGAGGGAGAATTTGTTAAAACAGAAGCATAGTGGAGGACTTGCTGGTCATTTTGGAAAAAACCTATGCCCAGTTAAGTGATTTTTTCTACTGGCCAGGAATGAAAGCATATGTTCAATTATTTGTTGGAAAGTGCCAAATCTGTCAGCATGCAAAAGGGAGACAATAGAATATAGGACTATATCAACCATTACCTATTCCAAAGAAACCTTGGGATGTTGTAAGCATAGATTTTGATCTGGGTTTTCCAAGAACATAGAGAGGTAATGATTCTATATTTGTTGTAGTGGATAGATTCTTGAAGATGGCACACTTTGTTTCTTGTTCAAAAACTAGTGATGCCACTCTTATTGCAAATATATTTTTCAAAGAAATAGTAAGATGTCATCGTCTTACTATGAGTATAGTTTCTGATAGAGATTCTATGTTTGTTGGACATTTTTGGAGGACATTGTGGAAGAAATTAGGGACAGATCTTAATTTCATCTCAGCTTACCATCTTCAAACTGATGGTCAAACTAAAGTTACAAACAGAAGCTTGGGTAACATTTTGAGAAGCTTGGTTAGTGAACATCCAAAACAGTGGGATCTAGCTTTACCACGGGCTAGATTTGCATATAATGATTCACCTAATAGAAGTACAGGTTTAAGTCCTTTTAATATTGTTTATGGGAAAAATCCGAGAGGAGTATTGGAGCTTTGAGACTTGGGAATGGTGCAGAAAAGAAGTGCAGATGCAGAGGATTTTGCTTCAGACATGCAGATGTTGCATGAATAGGTTAAAGAACAATTGCATAAGAATAGTCTCAAGTATAAGCACATGGCAGATCTGAAGAGGAGAAAAGTAAATTTTGAAGAAGGTGACTTGGTATTAGCATATTTGAAGAAAGAAAGGTTTCCTAGAGGCACCTATAATAAACTTGGACCTTGTGAAATCTTGAGGAAATTCTCAGCAAATGCCTATGAGATTGAACTACCGGACAACATGAGTATTTCACTTATCTTTACTGTTGCGGATTTGTATCCTTATCAAGAGGCTGAGGCAGTAACTTCATCAACAAATGATTTAGATACTGGACATAAAGTTGAATTGAAGAAACAGATTCCTAATGTGCCCAAGCTGGAAATGGAGAGGATTTTGGATACTAGAGTGTTGAAGAAAACCAGAGGATAGGAGTACTATGAATACCTGATCAAGTGGAAAAATCAGGCACTTGAAGATGCTACTTGGGTGACTGCTACACTCATACAGAAAAGTGGCAGCACTGTAGAAGTGCTCACGAACAGGAGCTCATGAATTTTTTCGACCTGGGAAGTCTGATGTAGGCGCATAAAGTTAAAATCCAGCAATGTGATGCATTTATCATATGTTGTGGCTTGAGATAGTGTTTCTAAGGGTTGAAGAAATAGTTTATTTAATGTTTTATAAATCTGAATTATATAGATAGTTAGCATTGTTGTCCATTTAAGAGTTATTGTAGGAACAGATGATTACCTAAAGCTCCCTGCGAGGAGACTGGGACATCTAGTTAGTTGTTTCTAGTTAATAGGATTTAGTTGTTCCTAAAATTAGTAAATTCCTGAATTTATGGAAGGATTTGTTAGTTGTTAGCATGAGTTGGAAAAAAAGAAAATAAAATGGGAATCAGTCAACGATAGGAGGGGTCAGAGGATGGGAGGCAATAGAGAGATGGAAGGAGAGAGTAAAATTGAAGAGAAGAAACTGAATAAATAAAATGAAATAGAATCTCTGTCGTTGTCAAGTTGTTGAGCATTGGAAACCCTAGTATTAATTTTTCCTTTGTTGCACATGATTAAAAGAAAAAAATCATGTTAACAATGTGCTGAAGGAAATCGATTTACAGATGGAGAATGTCTGTCTGAATGCATAAGTCACTTTATTTACATTTCCTTTTCAAAACGTACTCACTCCATGAATACACAGTTGTACACTCTATTGAAACCAGAATACAAATCCAGTATAAATAGCAGGAAAGTATTGGTTTGACCAATGGTTAGTTTCTGTTACGAAAAATAGAATTATTTGAAAGTTAATGTGCTTTAATTTTCCAGTAAGTACATTCAACATAGTTTCAAATCGAATTAAAGTCCAGTCATGACTCATTTTAGAGAGTTTTAGCACATGGGAAGAACCTTTGAAATGATTTCCTTAAAGTAGTTTTTAACATATATTTGAAACTCTGGAAACAGTTAGGTAAGTTTTGAAAGATTGTATTTCAATTTCACATTCATCCATGCACCATCATCACATTTCATAAGACTACATCTTGTTGAGGCATTTCCATGAATAGCTTGTGTGCTTCATCCATAAGCCCATTCTGTCCAACTACAATGATCATTGTGTTCCATGAGGTCATGTCATGTTAAGGCATCTATTTGAATAGTTTTCGGGCTTCATCAACAAGCCCATTATATAAAAATTCTACAAACATGTGATGACACTAATTTGTGGAATTTTCTCAAAGAATTCTAGGGATTCATCGACATGGCCCTTACATGTAAATCCTGTAATAAGCGCATTCCATGGAACCCCATCTTATTGAGGTATATCATTGAATGGTTTAAGGTACTTGACCACAAAACCATTATCTATAAACCCTAAAATCATTGAATTCCATGAGACCATGTTTCTCCGATATATTTCGATAAATAGATTAAGGGACTTGTCAACAATCCCATTCTATGCATACCCTACAACCACTGATTTCTAAGAGAGAATATCACGTTGATGCGTTTTTTCAAACACTTTGCGGCCCTTCTCTATAAATCCACATTTTGCATGCATGTCTACGAGGGAACTCATCACAAAGACAGTGGACTCATATCCACATCTTATTACATGTTGATGGATTTCCACACCCTGTGCGAGGGATGCCAAATTAGAACACACTGAAAGAAGGGAAACAAAAGTGAGTTGATTAGGTTGGACGTTGGATTTTTTCCATTGGTGAAAGAGTGCTGATGACGCCACGGGATAAACTATGTACCAAACATAAAATGCAATCATGATAGTCCAAGAGAATACATTTTGCTTAAGAATTTGATCAAAAACTATGTGAGCATCAACCATATTCCCTCACTTAAAATACACATTTACAAGGGTGTTACCTAAAACTGTTCCTGCCATGAATCTCATTTGATTGATATGAGCATGGACTAATTTTACTTTGGTAATGATTTTCTCTTAATGCAACCCTGTAAGAGAGACACATAGGCATGAGAATTGTGGACATCGTTTCCTATAATATTTAAAATCTGTGAAGTCTCCTTCAAACATCCCTCGCTAAATGGTGTTGTGAGATGGTAGGTTGAGCATGTGTGTTTGAACACTGATACTAGTAGAAAACAATCAGAGTTGAAGGTGGTGAAAGATCGTCCATGTGAACAAAACCATATTCATTTTATTTCCAAATACTGAAGGTAGTTGGAATTAGATTCACTTCCCTGATGTTTCTCCCTCCATGATGATGTTCCTGCCAGTGACCACTCGAAAGTTTCAATAGGAAATGGGTTTTGGGTGTAAAGATATGAGTTTGTGTGAACGCATGGTTTTTTTAATTAAAGCTAGTATTGTTTTTTTAATAGGGTGATTGAATTTCACAATAAATTGTATTCATATAGGTTGCTATTTTTATTTGTTATGTTTGGAATATAAAAATGTCAAAGGAGGGTGGCCAAGGGTGGCTTTGCAAATCTATTTATAATCTTAAATTTAGAGAAAATTATAAGGTGGATATGGATAAATATAGTTTGTATTAATTGTAGTACTCGGTAGAATGGTAAATATTTTTATATACATATTATAATGTCATCATAATTATATGGTTAGCATTAATGTGTCACATTGATGATCATTATACTTGCATGTATGCAAAATGATGCAACTTTGAGTTATAATGTTATCATAATTATATGGTTGGTATTAATGTGTCACATTGATGAGTATAGTCTACCATGTACAAAAAATGGTACACCCTTGAGTCATATGATGTAGAGACAACACTATTTTCCTTATTTGAGCATGTCTATTCATTATTGCTTCACACCCAAATAGTTTACATATATGTCTTTCGTTGCATTATCATAATATATAATCATAAGAGATGATTCAATTATTTAAATTAGCTAATGCTTTAATTTTTGTATGAGAAAATAAATGTTTTAAATTGTTATATAATGTATTTAAATGTATTTTAACTAGGAGTTTTGGGGCATGAGGATTTCATGGTATGAAGAGGAAAAGGTAGTAGGGATACAAAATAATGGAAGAGAAAAAGATTTATTGGACTACTTGACAAATCTATTGGAAGGCTTGGGGTCAAACTCTATGAATATGAAATAATAAAAAGCAACGAACATGTGTACCATGCATATTGTTCAGACACAATACATTCATTTAAAAATCGTAAGATTAGCTTAATTATCATATAATGAAGAAAACTGAGTGTCGATAGGGAAATTATGAATAGTCATTTATGTGAGTTAAAATCATCTTAATTTAATCTTTTAAAAGCAATTTTAACTAAAAAAAATTGACAGTGGAAGGAAAATTAAGGTTGATCTGAAATATAAAGATGTGGTTTATTGAAAAAGTGCCAGGATGAGTAAAATTAGCAGTAAAGATTGCAAAGAAACAATTAGTTTTCAAACACATATAAGTTTGATGAATTTATTTCTAAATTTGTCTCTCAGAAGCATGTGCATGAACCTATACTAAAGCCCGTTGGTACCTCAGAGCAAAGAATTATGGTGCAAGCTATGAAAGAAGAAATATAGTATCAGTCAAGCTAGTTAAACCTTGGTAAATATATAAAGGAACAAGGACTTATGGCTAATATATTGCTTTCATGGCATTGAAGACTCCTTAAAGAAGAGAAAGTTACATGATACGTTTTTAAAGAGTAGTGTATGGAAGAAAACTAATGATGAGTGTAAACTTTGTCACAAATTGGGATTCTGAGCATGAACTCATGAAGGCATAACTCATGGGTTGTCCAATCATGAAAAGACAACAAGAATTATGAACACTGTTGAAGATACTAAAGATTTCCATTAAACTATCCATCCATGATAGATGTCATCTAAAGATCCTCATAACAACCTTGATGCACATACAAAAAAATGTTTAATGAGTGACGAGATGACATTGTGGGAATCTTGGTGAGTTGATGTGCAATGCAGTGCATAGAAGTTCAACAATACTCACACATAGAAATATCTCTTTGGACATCCATCACATTAGCTTGAAGTAACTAAGAGAGACTCATTAATGGAGCAAAAGGAAGCATTGTGATAGGAGGAGTCTATGAACTTATCATCCAAGTTGTCATTCGAATAATTTCTTCAAGAAGTAAAATGAGGATGCTAACTATACTATCATACCTAACATAGTGGTATTGCACCATGATAGGTGGTATTGTGCTACCTTTCTACAAGGGGGGTGTATGGAGTGGGGGGGTTGGGGGTGGGGGGAATAATAAACACAATGGACATATCATTCAATTTAAAACCGAATGGATAAAAATATTTTTATGGTCAACACCTCACAACCTATATTACTTTTTCTTAACTTCGATATCTCAAGTCCCACATTATCCAAAAGTATTATGACATGCATCATCATCGTGGACATTGACATTGTCATCATAATCATCATCAATGACATATGGTACATCAACATCATCTTGATCATCATCCTCATTATCATCATCATCATGAGCATCAAGTACATCATCAACAAAATCATTATCAGCATTGTCATTATGGTCACTCATATGCCATTAGTGTTCTTAATCATTCATCGACATTAGGATTCATGTCATGTAATTATTAAGGTCATTTATATGTCGTTATATTCATTTCGATGGTAATAGGGTTATTTAGATGTCATTACATACATTTAAGTACCATTATAATTAATTAGAATACAAAAGTGATACCACATGCATAATCATCATTGACATCCACATCACACTACAACAAATTTGACTTTTAGGGGCGGTTGGCTTCCACCTCCAAAAGTCACTTTTGGGGGTAGTTTTGGCTTTGGAGGTGATATTTACAAAACAACCCCTAGTAGCATCGACACTAAAATTTTTGATTTATAGGGACGGTTCTGAACCCCCCCCCCAAAACCGCCCCTAAAAGTGACTTTTGGGGGTAGTTCTAAACCTCCCCCAAAAGTGACTTTTGGGGGCAGTTCTAAACCTCCCCCAATAGTGACTTTTTGGGGTGGTTTAGTGACTTATGGAAGTAGTTCTAAACCCCTGCAAAAGTCAATTTTTGACTTTTGGGGGTGGTTCTACCCCCCCCCCCCCCCCCCCCCAAAAAAAAAAAGAAGTCAATTTTTGACTTTTGGGGGCGGTTTTAAATCCCCCCAAAAAGACACTTTTGGAATTTTGGGGGCGGTTCTAAATTCCCCCCAAAAGTCACTTTTGTACTTTTGGGGGAGGTTCTAAACTCCCCCCCCAAAATTCACTTTTAAGGGTCGTGATAAACCCCCCTCGGAGGTACCTATGAGGACAGTTCAAAACCCCCCTTAAAATTCTTTATTACAAAACTTTCGGGGCAGTTGTAAACCCCCATCATGGGAACCTATGGAGGCGGTTCGAACCCCCCCTAAAACTATTTTAAAACCTTTGGGGGTGGTTATGAACCCCCCTCATATAAACTTACAGGGGGTGTTTTGAACCCCCCTTGTTGTAACATACAAGGGAAGTTTTGAACCCCCCTTGTAGCCATAATAAATCATAATAAAATATGTTTTATTTAAAAAATAAATATTGAAATATCATTAGGTAATGAAGGAATTGAACCTTCAACCTCTTTCTTGTAAATCATGCACTCTACCATTGAGCTAGAACCCTTAAAGAATTGGGGAAAGGGGCAATATTAACACAGAAATGTTTCTCCCACCGTTCCTTTGTCCCTAGGACAATAAACAAGGGAAACGCGTTGCCAACCCTTGGGGACAAGTCCCCATGAAGCATTGATAATATCTCAAGTGATTAGTCACATCTCACTAATACTCTGAAAGAGGCCAACTAAATTAGTAAAAAAAGGGCAGGTTCCCAAAGAATTTATGTAAAGGTCGAGCATGATTAGTTACTTGGATGCAATATTTTATTAGAATAGTCTTAGAAAATCCAACGGACTCCATCCACTGCATGGATTTCCTACCACATAAATCAGACAATTAAAAGCTGACAACATATGAACATTAAAATAAGGAAGAAACCCAATTGGAAGAACGAAACCAAATTAGAAGAATTGCATGTACCTGTGGGGTCTGGAAATTGATTGCATGGATCAAGATATTATATTGTCAAAACCATGTTTTGATGATTGTAACACAACGGACAAAACATCGTAGTGGCTATTATGTAATAATTTTTTTTTTATCATTTCT
This sequence comes from Pseudotsuga menziesii, assembly GCA_001517045.1. Lineage (NCBI taxonomy): Eukaryota > Viridiplantae > Streptophyta > Pinopsida > Pinales > Pinaceae > Pseudotsuga > Pseudotsuga menziesii. Next base: position 163,534 of record LPNX011197614.1, read on the forward strand.
AGCATTTAGATTGAAGTCAACATAAACATACTTGCACACCTTCCAATCATGCACCCATCCAGCAAACACCAAGATGTAAATGGTGATCCAATTTATTATAAGGTGGTCAAATTGTAGATTTACTACATTGAACATTATGAAATTGGACCCAATCTTTCAGAAAGGGTATTCACCAAAGTAAGGGCAATAAATAAATCACTCCAAGAAAATAGAAAAAGCTAATATGAGCTCGATGTGACTTTATCAAATGTATCATAAATCAGAACTTTAATATTTTGGAACATAATTTGCAGTGAAACTATGCCTTCTCTGATTCAGGACAGCAAGAATATTTTACATCTTGACAATCAATGATAGAATAATACCATGGAGTGCTTTCTATTTTCTATAAAATAATAAGCTAAATACTCATTAGCTACAAAGTTCACATAGCCCAAGAGGTTAGCCCATCCATTTCTCAGTGGGCACCAATGTATGTTATTGGGAATTGTTGAATGTGGCTATCATTGATGTCAAAGGAGTTTAGTAATGAAAAAGAAATAACCAAGGATATGGTGGTAGAGAAAACTCAATGAAATGAGTTCATTAATGACAAAGGAAGTGATGACATGGAATGTATCATGATGTGGAATGTGTTATGAAGATGGAAAGGTATATCATGGTGTTCGAGTGCTATCAGGAATTCATTATTGCAATCTGACGTCATTCTGGAAAATTTTGGCAATTGTGTGAAATTTTGGAGATTGAATAAGTGATGAAAAATTGCCCTAAAGAAGTTGCCTTATGAAAATGTCCACCATAATTCATTGGTAAAATTAAATTCCTGCCCTGACCTGCCATGTCGTAGCTTGTTGAAGTACCTATCTAACTATGGATTCATTTCAAATAAAAAGTGTTTGAAGAAAAAGATATGGGTCTGCAAAAATAAGTCTTTTTGGGAAAATTAGTCAAAATTGCCTTGGGAAAATGACCACCATATGTAATAGCTTAAGAAAAATGCACGCCCCATCCTGTAAGGTTTTATATTTTTTACCTAGATATTTAAACATGGTCTCATTTTTTCTTAAGAGTGCTTGTGGAGAAAGTTATGGATCTGCCGAAACAGGTGTTCAAGCAATTTTCTGCACCAAGTTCACTAAAATGCACGCCTAGGTTAGAGGAAGAATATTCTAAAGGTGAAATGAGTTGTGTTGTGCTTAGTGATAAATTATACATCATATGGTGACATTGGTTCAGGGTTTTGGTGAAATAAAATGTTCCCCTTGAAAATGGCACAGTTGTCCAAGTGTTAAAACCAATTATAAAAGGTCATTTAGAAATGCCTACCAGATGTTGTTCCTGTGCCCAAAAATTCATCATATGACATGGGTCCGTTCCTTGGATATCTGTATACCTATGCATGGTTTTAGTTTTCTTTTTGATTATCACATGTGCAAGGAATACATCTGTCCAAATGAGAAAAATCATAATGGTAACCAAATATAAACTATGAAAATGTGTCGAAGTGTTAAAAATGGGAATTGAAGAGGTGGTTTGGAAATGCATGCCATAGGATGTGGTTGTGTAGATAATTTCATCCATATGTGTGGGTCTATTATATGGTAACTTTTCTATCTATCCCTGGGTTCAGTATCCGTAATAAAGATCACATGCGTGAAATATATTTTTTTCAAATTGAAAACAAATTGTGTGAGAAGCCATTTTGGAATGCCCGCTAGAGGCTCCGTGTGTGCCAATAAATATATTCAAAAGTATGAGTCTATTATTTGATGATATATACATATATCCATAGTATCATATCCTAATCTAGTGAAAAAACTTGTGAGATATGGATTTTCCAAGTTGGAGAAAAAATATGTTTGCCTATTAAAAATAAATGATATCTGCTGGAAATATAGAAGGCTATTTTCAAATGCCCACCAACTATTTTCCTTAAGACAACATGTTGGAAATATAGAACATGGTTTTCATTGATGTTAATATGAGTTCAGTGATGGCGAAGGAATAACCAAGGACGTGATGGCAGAGTGAACTCAGTGAAAGTCAAAGGAAAGACAAAGGTAGTGATGACATGGAATGAATGATGATATGGAAAATATAATGACATGGAATGACATAAGTGATGATGTGGCATGAATATGAAGTAATTTTTTGATTATGATATCACTCTGAAGAAATATGGATACATGGTGAAAATCAGGAAATTAACCAAGTATGGAATAATTAGTCAAAATTTGTTCAAGTAGCCTTAAGAGAATGCCCGCCATAATTTAGGTTTTGAGAAAAATGCTTGCAACATGGTACCAAGATATAGCTTGTTATAGTGGCTATCCAACCATGTTCTCATTTTTACTTTATCACCTATGAGGAGAAAGTTCTATGTCTTCCAAAATAGGGTTTTGCATCAAAGCGAGTAAAAATGACAAGTATTGAAAAACTGGCTTAGGTGGCCTTGGGGAAATGCCCGCCACAAATTGTGTGTTGAAGAAAATGCCCAAACCACATGGGGGTCTTGTAGATTGGTGTTTTTTATACCCGAAAATATATTCATATTGTTCTGAAAATTCTTGAGGGAGATGTTATGGACCTACCAAATAAGTGTTTTATGAAAATTGGACCTAGTTTAAGAGAGAGCGAAAATTGTCCAAGTGTAAAACTGCCTAAGTGGCCTCAGAGAAATTCCCTCCACATCTCATCAGATGATGATAAAAATATTTTGAGAGTTTGGACCTATATATTTTTGTATGTATCATATAACCATGTCATTATATTGACCAAAGAATCTCTGAGGAAGAAGATATCAATTTTCCAAAAGTACCTCCCAACCATATTTGCACTACTCCAGTAAAATTCTTGCCTAAGGAAAATGAAGAAGAGTTTGAGGGTGAGACAAGTTGTGTTGTGCTTAGTGATGTGTCCTACATCCTCTGGGATCATTTTTTCATGGTTTTGGTGAAATGAAAAATGCACCTTGAAAATGGCACACATTGTCTTAGTGTGAAATATGTTGGTAAAACTGCCTAAGTGGCCTCTGTACAATTAACGCTATAATTTCTATTAGATGGATTAAATTATTATGAAGGTACAATAATCTATGTTGTTTATTTTTTCACCTAACCATATCATAAAATTGTAAAAAAGGTCTCTGAGGATGAAGTTATTAATTTTCCAAAAGTGCCTTGTAGCAGGTTTTGCACTGTTTCAGTACTGGTAAATCTATCTAAGTTGGCAAAGGAAAATGCACGAAAGATCTTAGGTGTTAATGATAAAATTAATATGAGACTTCCAGGCTGTAGTCTGTTCATATGTGCATCTACCCATGGTGCCATTTTCTATTCTGGAGATCACACGTGTGGAAAATAGGTCTGCCAACTTGGTTAAAAAAAATAGAATGTACTTTTACTGAAATAAAAAAATGGTCGGCTACAGGAAATAAAAAACAGAAAAAATGAGAATGCTATAGGAAATAATGCACATAAGGAAAAATTAAAAGGCGTGATTTTTAATTAGTTTAGATATAAAAGGCGTGGAATATATATTTAAGATAGGGTATTTAATTTCATTAATTAAAACATAGATTTGAAGGGGCGTGAGATGCACACAAAGTTTAATAAATAAATTAATTAAGAATATATAAGAAACATAATGATAAATTAATTATCCGAGATTCGAAGAGGTGTTAGGATGAAATAACATGAGTTCAATATGTAAGGGTGCAATGGTTAAATGTTTAACATAATTTTGGATTAAATGTTTATCAAACTGAGTTTTTTAAAAGGTGTGAAGATGAAAGGGTGTGATTGTTCTGAAAAGGTACAATGAATAAAGAATGAAGAATGTATATATATAGAAGAATATTGAAGTTGATAATATGTGTCTATATGGATGAAATACGAATATCTAAAGAAGAATGAAGAATTCTAATAACATGAAAAGACAGAATGAAAGAAAGTCTCTTTGGTTTTATTTGAAGGTTTTGTAAAAAACAAAAATAAAAGAGAATATTGGGTTATAAAGTGAATAAATTGGAAGAAGCATTGAAAAAAAGAAGAAGAGGCCAGGATGAGTGCACATTCAAGAAGAAGAAGAGCATAATAGAAGATAAATACCAACAAAGTACAGATGCAACTAAAGATCTTTGTAGCATCAAGATAGAGACAAAGTGAAGTAAGTAAGAATAACCAAGGACATGATCGCATAGTGAAATTAGTGATGACAAAGGAATAACCAAGGACATGATGGCAGAGTGAACTCAGTGAAAGTCAAAAGAAAGACAAAGGTAGTGAGGGCATGGAATGAGTGATGATATGGTGGATTTAATGACATGGAATGACAGATGATGTGGCATGCAGATGAAGTCATTGTTACATTATGATATCACTCTGAAAAAATATGGAAAAAAGGTGAAAATCAAGAAATTGAGCAAGTATGGAATAATTAGTCAAAATTGGTCCAAGTAGCCTTAAGTGAATGCTAGCCATAATTCAAGTTTTGAGAAAAATGCCCACACAATGGTACTAGGCTTCATATTGTTATAATGGCTGTCCAACCATGGTCTCAGTTTCAATTCATAACCTTTGAGGAGAAATTTCTAGGTGTTCCAAAATATGTTTTTTCATCAAAGCGAGTAAAAAAGGCCAAGTGTTGGAAAACTAGCTTAGGTGGCCTTGGGAAAATGCCCGCCACAAATTGTGTGTTGAAGAAAATACCTGCACCTAATGGGGGTATTGTATATTGGTGTTTTTTCTACCTGAACATTTCTTCAGATTGTTCTGAAAGTTCATGAGGGAGAATTTATGGACTTTCCAAATAGGTTTTTTTATGAAAATTGGACCTAGTTTAAGAGAGAGCATAAATTGTCTAAGTGTAAAATTGCCTAAGTGGCCTAAGTGAAATGCCCTCCACATCTCGTAGGATGAAGATAAAAATATTTTGAGAGTTTGGACCTCTATATTGTTCTATGTATCATACAACCGTGTTTTCATCTTGACCAAAGAGTCTCTGAGGAAGAATATCTCAATCTGCCAAATGTGCCTCCCAGCCATATTTGCACTACTCTAGTAAAATGCCCGCCTAAGGCAAATGAAGAAGAGTTTGAGGGTGAGACAAGTTTTGTTGTCTTCAGTGATGTGTAATACATCCTCTCATATAATGTTTTCATGGTTTTGGTGAAATGAAAAAACCACCTTGAAAATGACACAAATTGTCCAAGTGTAAAATCCATTCGTAAAACTGCTTAAGTGGCATTTGTAAAATGCCCGCTATAATTTATATTTGATGGATTAAATTATTGTGAAGGTATAGTACTCTATATTGTTGTTTCTTTCACCTAACCATATCATAATATTGTCAAAAAGGTCTCTGATGATGAAGTTTTAAATTTTCCAAAAGTGCCTTCTGGCAGGTTTTGCATTGTTTATCACTGATAAATCTGCCTAAGTTGGCTCAGGAAAATGCATGCCAGATATTAGGTGTTAATGATAAAATTAATATGATATTGTTAGGATGTATCTCATTTATATGTTCATCTATCCATGGTGTTGTCTAATGTTTTGGAGATCACACGTGTGGAAAATAGGTCTACTAAATTGGTTAAAAAAAAACTAGAATGTTCTTTTTTCTGAAATAAAAAAAAGGGTGAGCTACAGGAATTAAAAACAGAAAAAAAGGAGAATGCTACAAGAAATAATGCAAAGAAGGAAAAATGAAAGGGCGTGATTGTTAATTAGTTTATATAGAAAATGCGTGGAATATATATTTAAGATAGGGTATTTAATTTCATTAATTAAAACAGATATTTGAAGGGGCATGAGATGCACAAAAAGTTTAATTAATTAATTAATTAAAAATATATAAGAAACAAAATGATAAATTAATTATGTGATATTTGAAGAGGTGTTGGGGTGAAAGAACATGAGTTCAATTTGTAAGGGTGCAATGGTTAAACATTTAACATAATTATGAATTAAATGTACAGAATCATTATGAGGTTAATTCTCATAATATGGTGCAGAATCATTAGCATTAAAAAGGAATTGACAAAAAACAAGATTACAGAAATATAAAGTCCTCTTTGTATGTCAACATCTATGACAAAACTAACAGAAAATGAATTATGCATAATATTTTGTATTTTTTTCCATTCTTCAACCAATGTGCAATAATGGAATAAAACCCTTATCTTGCTAGTTTTCAAAACAAAAAACTTAAAAAGCTAAAGAAATGGACCAGAAAACTACCATCATTATTTAGGCATTACAAACAAACTTGATATGGTGTCACTTACATTTTCATCTGTACCAAATAAATACACAAAAACCTTCCTAGGATCAGGTAGTTGTTCCCAATCTTCAGCCCTACCTATCTGCAATTTCAAGGAACATCCATTATCAGAATACAGGCCATCTCCATTGCATGTTAGATTAAGCTAATTTTTTTATAAATACAATCATTTGGTATAGGGTTTTGACAAGGAGTTCCATAAAATAAACAAAACTTCATTATATTAAAATATAATACTTTATGTTTCTTTTAAGAACCTGCAAATAATAAAAGTACTTTAAATTATAATCTAATTTGATCCATATAAAGGAAATTGGTTGAAGACCCTGGCCTATAAGAAGAGCCTCCAGCTCATAGTAGAAAATCATAATTTGATACAGGTTGCACATAAATTATTATCTATTTCCACTACTAATAGATACAAAACAAGAGAAAATTTAATCTATGTAAGGGTAATTTAGATGAAGGCATAATGTCTATTGGAAGAGGCGCTAACTCACCAGATAAACTCATGAATTGACACAAGTGCACAGAAAGTATAATCTACTTTTCCTACTAATAAATGACAAGCCAAATTTGCAAATAGATAGACAAAAATCAGGATGAAGTTGTAGATACATGTGGCTTCTTTGACCATAGGACAAAGAATTATCATCTAATTGTACATACCATGGTCCATAACTTGAAAAAAGATCAAAATTGCAAGATCCTATATTCAAAAGAATCCTATATATTCTATCAAAACTGCTTCCTCACAGGTGAGGTTGTGGTTCAACAGTGGAATATCAGTCCACTTGTCAGGTTAAATTCTAGGTGCAAGTCCTGGGTGATTTTGACATAAGAGTATGCACTTAGGAAAATGAAAAATAGTTGTAATTACTGATTTAGATTTTTAAGGGCCATCATATTGATAAAAATAGGATGCTGGTGGGCTTGATGAATTCACACCAATTATAATCCACTTGGAGCTAAGCAGAAGCAATTTCCACCTAATAAAAAAACTTGCATCCATTGCTTGGGTTTAAACACAAAAAAAACACAAACTTGCATCCATCGCTTGGGTTTAAACACTAATATCGGATATAGGGTTTGATTTCTCGTGCAGGGTTTCATAGAATCCCCATGCAACAACCAGGTTTTGCAATTCTAGGATTAAGAAGAAAATATCAGCACATATTGGGAAATCAAAAAAGATGTTGATAGCCATTGCAATTGGCGCAATGGAAATGAAACCCTATTAAAATCAATAAGCATTCACACAATTTCCAAGAAAAGAAAAATATAATATATATAGTCGACGATTGAGGAAGGGTTTTTGCGAGATCGTTTTTCGATAGATCCAAATATCCCAGATATTGGATATTCACAAATAACTAAAGCAAGCAAAGGCTTCAAAATATTCCTAATCAGGAAGGGATGTCATCGCTTATATTGTTTTCCGATAGAATGAGGGTGTGAACTTTATAGGATTTTTAAAGAATGAGGATGCTCCCTATGAGCATGTTTTGGAATATACCCTAATAGTAAATGGATTGTAGATTGAGGAAGGAATATAGGAAGGCTTCAAACACAATATGAGTAAGTGCATTTGAATTGTTGAGAATAATGCTTAGTACATACATTAAAAGTACGAGGCAAAATATTTCAAGTATTTCTAAGATTAAGATAGAGTGCGAAATCCAGTTTACAAACAAACTTGAAAGAAAATTCAAGGATATTATACAAATAGAATACCATCATAAGCAAGTGTTCTGGATTCAACATCAAGAAAAAAAAAAGTATCAGATATCAATTTTAGCAACAGAGCATATTTTAATGAAAATGTTTGTTTTAGTCATTAAGTTCAAATAGTTGTTTCCGCCAAATCAAAATGAATTTTAAGAAAGTGAGAGAGGATTTTATTCTAGATAGGACAATATTCAAAAAACACTCCCAGTTATTACACAGGGACTAGAGTTTGGGAGAATTTAAGTCACTTTCACAGGAAAATTTTTTTAGAAGTTCAGTTTATTGTCTGAGTCATCAACTTCAAAATCTGATTCCAAGGATCTAGAGGTGCATATGAGAAAATGAAGACATGGGTTTTGTCGGGAACATGGTTAATTATAAAAAATTCTCTCATATTTCAGACACCTATCACCATTTGAGATATGAAGGTGGTGATTTGAAACCTATTTTTCAGCAGTCCGCTTCTTGAAATGAAGCAAATCAGTTGTAACTGTTTTGATTTTTAGAGTTCAGTTAGATTTCAAATTCAAGACTAGGTAGAGGTTGTTTTAATATTAATTCATATGTATTTTATATACAATAGAAAGGATTCAATAGGATGTTTTTCATGGAAGGATATGCAGTATAATAAAACAAATGCAATGAATGATTTTTATTGATTATCAAAACTAATGAAAACAACCATAAATGTGAAACCAGAACATAGTGAAATCAATAGCAACCATACCGTATCAACAAGATGAGAATTCCATTTCCAATGAAAAAATCACATCGAAAGCATGAAGAAGTCTCCAGCAAGAGAAATAAATCTCCAAGATGAGAATGTCAACAAGAGGTACACTGTTGTCAGCCCTCGCTGAACCAAGAACTTAGGACTGTAGAGATATGTGACAACACCCCATCCCTAATCACTGGAGAAGATAGGGCACATTTTTTTTGAACAAGGAAAACACAGACAAACATGAGGATTCGGCCCAAGATTAGTACTATACAATACTAATGGAACACATAGAGAACCATGAATCCAAGCTTCAAATTTGAACATGCAGTGTCAACTATCCATTTTGTAGGTTCATCTTCCAAAATATCATTTGCGGTACTAAAAGTTTTATCTGAAATGGGTTTCATCCATTTCATTCCAAGCATGCTCTAATGTACCTCTTTCCATTAGACGATTTGGATGACTCTACAACAGAATCTCTTCCATAGCTTGTTCTTGCCTCTCTCAGACATCTTCCCTCTCTGTTACACATGTAGTGGTTGGAAGGTTGGCTCAAAACCCCCATTCATGGGCCATAACTCGTTTTCAAACTTTAAAAAAAATTGTGGCGCTAAAAACTTATGTCTTTTTATTTTGATGGTTTGTTGTGGCGCTAAAACCCTTATCTTAGAAAGTTATGGCTTCTAAATTGCATTTTTTATCCTGGTGGTTTGATTTATGTGTGTGTGTGTGTGTGTGTGTGCGTGTGTGTGTGTGTGTGTGTGTGTTGGTTTAGTTTATACATATATAATAATATTTATTTGAGGTACTATGGTATAGTAAAGAAGCATGAGAATGTAAGTGTGATTTCAAATTTAGTGGTGGGAAAGGACAAATATTTTGTTTTTTTTGGTGGTGTTATCTTATCTAATTTAGGTGTTAGTGAGTAGACATAATTCTACTTTTATTAAATTCATATAAATTATTTTTAATGTATTTTTGATGTTATTATGAACAACATAGTAGAGTTTAGTTTTGCAACAATTTTGATGTTTTTTTATTGGAGCAATGTGTTAGATTCCTTCAAATGTTTGGAGACTAAAACTAGGTTGCATTCAATCTAGAAATATCTATCGCTTCTTGAAATTATAACCTCTTGGGGGGTATTTAGAGAATGATGGAATCAAAATATGAACTATAATTTATCTATTTTTGTCATCTCAAGAGAGAACACAATCAAGAAGCAGACATATCATCCAAGAGGGCATCAAACTAGCAGTCAACCTCCATAATGGCTATTGGATATAGGGAAGGTGATGGGGCCTGCAACTATCCCATCATGTAATTTTTGCCTTGTTAGCTCCTGACATAGAGGGCTAATGCATCTTTGTTGGCTCATGTTGTACATCGAAGTCATCATCAACAATATTTTCATTTATGGCTTATGGGTTATATGCCAACTCCTAGGTCATGACACATTGTTTAAATAAGGAAAGAAATATACAAGGAGAGTGGATCTTGAATCTATGATCCAAAAATAGTGAGTATGTCATGGTACACACTAGAATTTTCTTTCCTACTATCTGAATCCAAATGAGGAAAACTTGAAATACTAATATGTCTGAAATAGCTAAAGAACTAGAAGGGGAGCTATAATGGGTAGTGTGTCGAGGTCAGGAGTGGGGAGCCTATGTGATTTGTATGCATACAACTAAGTTTTGGGATGGGGTAGATACTAGAAACATCTATGGGGTTGGGAGGGTGTAGAGGTGGTCTATGGTTAGAAGCAGTGTCGTCCTTTGTCGATCTCTAGAAGGCCCTAGAGGAGGGGTGCACTGGAAAGAAGGAAGTGATTTGCTGAGTGGAGGCCAGTCTTGACTACAAATGTTGTTTGAGGAGGGAACAGAGAAAATAATAAACATGTTTTGTGGAAACTATGGCATGAATCTACCAATTCAGGAGCCTCACGCACACAATTCTTGATCTTTCTCCCAATAATTACATCAAAAAAATCAATTTCCTAAAGTTCACAACATTGCCATAGCTTTTATTGACTAAGGCCAACTAAGAAAGGATTGAAAAAAGAAACATTACTATGGTTTCATTAGTGTGGTTTTTTTGGTTGTTTATGTCATGGTTATCATGTTCAACCCCACTTTTCCCCATCTTTGGTCCCTCTTATTGTCTAGGATTTCTCTAACCAACA
>LPNX011197614.1:174538-184848 GCA_001517045.1 Pseudotsuga menziesii
ACTAGAGTACGATGTACCTTGCCTTTTCAGAATTCATATGTATTTTTTTATGCTACTATTAGACAAATTTGTGATACAACCTAGTCTAGGACTTGTGTTGCAAAATATTAAGGGAAGCAAAGGTTGAGTAGGATTTGTGTTGGTGGTACTTGTTATATTTTTATCATTTAAGCAATATGATCTTAGGATATTATATGAGAGAATAGCATGCACAGCAATGAATCACAAGAGACAAGAGACACAAAGATTTTCCTCAGGTAAACCATAAAGGAGAAAACCCCACAACTTCCTTAGAGATAGAATGAGCACCAATAGCAGTAGTAAAACCAAAACACAGAAAAGATGATCTCCAACATCTGTTCTCTCTCTCACTTGTGTGAGCACTTCCTCTCTCACTCGTGTGCCCCAGTTGAGTGAGTGTGTCTCAAATAGATAGGCTCATTCTCTATTTATATTCTTTCGTTCACTTAATATTTGACTCAGTTACATAGGCTCGAGTAATCCTAACTCAGTTATGTAGGCTTGAGTAACCAGAACTAGGGTACTAATGACCTGACTTAGAACGAAGGGGACTACCTTATGAATTTTAGTAATTCTCTCGATAGGAACATTAGTATACAAGGAAATACAAGTGATTCTCCTAATAGGAGCATCGGGGATCAATGAAATACAATATATATAAGTGAATACATTTCAAAGTTACAAATACATCAAAACTCCCTCTTAACTAGGAAGGTATTCTCTTGACATGGTTCATTAGCACAAGTCTTCTTCTCTCGATCACCATTGGATCATCATCAAATTTGGATGATCATTGGATCATCATCAAAGCTGTATCATCACTGGATCATCATCAAAGCTGGATCATCACTGGATCATCATCAAAGTTGTATCATCACTGGATCATCATCAACGTTGGATCCTCACTGGATCATCATCAAATATGGATCATCCCTATATCATCATCAAAGCTGGATCATCATTGTATCATCATCATCATCACTGCCTCTGCTATCTCGATGGTGCTATCTCTTCATTCTTCTCGTCATAGGAAGTTCTACAGAGCCAACCTATTTTCATGCTGGTTGCAGTCCTAGCCTCCACGTAGGTCTTCATCTTATTTAGCACTTATATCTGACCATGGAAGGAACACATCCAACATCCATCTCAGAAAGGCCCACCCAACACTTACATATGACCATGAGAGGAACACATCCAGCATCCATGTCAGAAACGCACGCCCAATACTCACATATAACCATGAGAGGAACACATCTTGCATCCATGTCAGAAAGGCCTAGCACTCACATCTGACCATGAGAGGAACACATCCAGCATTCATGTCATAAAGGATCTGCACTTACTTCTGACGATGAGAGGAGCCAATCCAACATTCAGGTCAGAAGGGCTCTACACTTACATCTGACCATTGGAGGAACCAATCCAACATTCATGTCAGAAGGGATCTGCACTTACATCTGGCCATGAGAGGATCCAATCCAACATTCATGTTAGAAGGACTCTACACTAACATCTGACCATGAGAGGAACCAATCTAGCTTTCATGTTAGAAGGGATCTGCACTTACATCTGACCATGAGAGGAACTAATCCAGCATTCATGTCAGAAGGGATCTGCACTTACATCTGACCATGAGAGGAACCAATCCATCATTCATATCAGAAGGTCTCTACACTTACATCTGACCATGAGAGGAACCAATCCATCATTCATGTTAGAAGGGCTCTACACTTACATCTTACCATGAGAGGAACCAATCCACAATTCATGTCAGAAGGGATCTGCACTTACATCTAAACATGAGAGGAACCAATCCATTATTCATGTTAGAAGGGAACATGGACTCATCACTTACCCTTGGAAGGAACCTTGATTTGGAGAACACCAAGCTTCTCCCTGAAGTACTCAAACTTCACTTTGGCCATTTCTAGCATAGAATCACATCAAGGCTGATTACGTCCAAGGAAAACTTGCGAGCTTCGCCGGGGCCAAGCACATCCAAGGAAAACCTACAGGACCATTTACATCTGAGCCACCTATGAGCTTCGCCAAGATTTTATGATCAGACAACCTATCTCACCGGCTATGATAGATCTCCCTATTTTGAGAGATCTCGATCTAGATCACGTACTGGAGCTTCACTACTCCTCTCTGCATCATACAAAAATGCAAGTCAGATCAATGAAATCAAATAGTAGTTTTCAAAAGAAACAAGGCTACCTCCAAGATAGCCGAGAAAGTGCCAACATATTTTTCCTTGATTGTTCTTAGCGCCATGCAGGACTCCTTCCTACTAAACCAAGAGATCACACCTGATATCATACTAAAGTAGCACACTGAATTTCTCTTCCTATCAATAGCACTGCCTTCCTAATTCAAATCTACATAACCCTCTAGGTCAATCTGCTGATTCGCCTCATACTTGAGCCCATACTCAACTGTACGCTTCAGGTACCTCACTACATGATTTGCAACCATCAGGTGAACATGTCTCAATGTGTTCATAGCAAAGCAAATTTTTGGTCTTGTATTCAATCAGGTACATCAATGACCCAATCGTCTGACGATACATCATAGCATCAACCGAATTTGATGAAGCATCACTCAATAGCTTCACGTTCGATGCCATAGGTGTGGCCATGACCTTGCAGTCCATCATCCTAAACCTCTTTTGGATCTCTACTACATACTTCCCTTTTCCCAGGGATATTCCATCTGCATTCTACCATAGCTCCATGCATAGAAAGTAGTGCATCATCCCCAAGTACTTCATCTCGAACTCAAAAGCAAGTCTCCTTCTTGCAAATTTAATGGGTTCCTCTTTTCTATCAGGAACAAGTCATTGACATATAACAGGATCATTACTGGTCTTCCACCTTCAACCTTGAAACAAAGGTTGAAATATGCTTTACTCTCAATAAATACTAGAGTCATCAGTAAGCTATCCATCATGTCAAATATCAGGATTTTCTGCAGTCACTTTTTTTGAAGCAAAGCATCATTCTCCCTCTACCTTTCATACTCTATGCATTGAAACATTATGTACTGGAGTGAGAATTATCTTCCTATGCTACTAATATTCTATGTATCCATCTAGGGTCACTGGATATCAAGATCCTAAACCTTTTCAAAATTTATTCTCACACCCATATGTGATCTTGTCATACTCTATAGGCTTTCATCTTCAACCTTGTAGCAAAGGTTAAGATCTTCATCACTCTTGGTGATCTTCAAGCTCCTCATGTATGTGTTATCCCATGGGTGTCTTCTGAGTGCATACAAGGCCTTCTTTAATTTGCACACATGAGTCTACTTGTCATGTGCCTCAACTTCGACCGTGGATGCAAATTTCTCTTCGTAGTCTATGCCTTCTTTTTGTGAGAATCCTTGTGCTACGAATCTTTCCTTGTATCCCATGATGTTTCCATGTATTGCATGTTGGATCTTGCAGATCCACTGTGGACATCCCTTCGGGTCTCGACACCGCATCTTAGACATCATTCTTCTTGAACTGGTACTCTCCTTCCCTTTCTCTTTGGCTACTTCTTCATAGCTAGAAGGTTCTGCATCAATGATGTTGCTCAACAGTGTCACATAACTACAATGTGTCTGAGGCCTCTTGAAGTCTCATCATACTATTCTTCATTTTGGATTATTTCTTGAACTATTGTCACTTGTTCTTTGGAACAAGTCTCATCCTTCTTCTTTTGTAGGCAATTGTACATGATCTTTCCTACAGGTCAAATGCATTAGTTGTATGGTTAGAAACATTTCATAAGGTATATTCAAAATGAAAAATTCTTTTGCATCAAGATATAATCATGCATCTATTTTAGCCAATACAACATTCATCCATATCTCACAGAAACTTTCTGGATGCCTTGAATCTCTACCAAGACATCATTGAGATTGTGCACTAATCTAATATGTCAGCAAAGATGTTTCATTATAGATAAGTAGCAATGGAGAGTTGTATAGCACCATGAGCTACTTACCCATCACATGCATATTAGTGGTATACTGTTATTAATGCAAACATTCTATCATGCATAATACATCAACTAAATATAAACAAATGCATAACAAAACAATATGACAATTGAATAATTATCTTTATTTGTTTTGTGGGTAGACTCCTTGTTTCAGCTTCACCATCTTCTTCATTCATAACAACATCATTTATTATCCAAATTCTCAAGATGGATAAGAGGTTCTTCAAGAATTGAGTTCTTCATATTCCTCATCACTTGAGGGATCTTCTTTGAATCATGAGCGCTTGATCTTCAGTTGCTCCCATATTCTCTTATCTTATTATGGGTCGAGCTTCATCTTGTGTGTGCTCTTCCCAGAGTTTGCTGAAAGTAATCACTTCCTTCTGGCACACATTCCTCGCAAGAATCCCATGATCTTGGGAGGCCATTCAAGGTGGTTATCACAACTTCTGCATTCTCCACTTCTTCTTCTACCACTTCAATATGTTCTTTTATTTGAGAGACCCTCATAATTATGACTGTATGGTCTTTCCATTCTGGAACTTCACATTCTTCAACCAGTTTCTCAAAGTCATCTTTCAATTTATGTTCTTCCCTTAAAATATCTTGGTCAAGGAAACAAAACATCTCTTTAGGTGTCTTTAGGGAATACACTTGTGGTATAAGGTGATCCTTGATTGAATAAACAATGATCTTCTTGGCCTTGACCAAGTTCTTCTTGTGTAAGGCTTTTAGCCTCATCTCCCTCTGGAACTGGAACCTCTCCACTTATGTAGGTGTCCAATTCATTTTCTTTAAGAACCAATGAAAACTTATACTTCCATGCTCAGAATTTTTCAACTTCACCAATATTGTCATCAAGCTGGTGTGATACGTCATTTTGAAATGAGAACCTCAAGTGTAAATAAGAAAAGATTAGATCTTACCGATTTTAGGTGTTCGTCGTGGTTCCGTATCTAGCTTAACTAGGGTTTGTTAGAGAAACCCTAATTTTCAAAACTTGGAATATTTTATATTTGATTGGATATAAATATATTCCTATTCAAGGTGAGATATCCAATGTACTCCTTTTCTGAAAACAGTGGATGGAAGTTCCCAGAACAGGAATCCCTAGTTTTCCAATTTCCTCTGCATAAATTCCTGATATTGTTTCTGCTCTATCTCCAAAATTTCTGCTCCTTTGTGTCTAAAAATTCTCATTGAGGTATCCTCACCTGTCCTCTTTTCAACACCATAAGATTGAGTAGAATTGGTTTCATGAATTGGGGCTTATGAGCGTTTTCCCAAAGTGACATATTTCAGGACTGTTCATCATAGCAAACTTTTACGGACTGCCACGTGTCCCTGTTTCATCATCAGGGACTGAAACTTTTACCACAAAAATTACAGTTTGTACCCTATATGGAAAATATTTCTAAATTTTATTTGGACCTTCATAGACCAAGATATAGCAATTATCCCTAGGTGTTCAGTTTAGGGATGAATCCTGGAAGAGGCTGGAACCCTGATTTGGAGGAATCATATCTCCCAGAATATAGTGTATCTAAGGCTGAAATGTTTACATAGGGTATATTGGGATTTTATCTTCAGCTTGTGAAAATTTACGCCCCTGAGAATTCTTCAGTCCCAATATATAATGAATGTACCAAAACTACCCGTCTTATTATTTTACGGTTTTTTAGGCCCAGGGTCAAACTAGGGTTTGACTTTCTCGGAGTTTTACTCAACCAAAAAATTCCACCTTGGTCTCTAAACTTTGATTTGGATGAGGAAATAAATCCTATGTCGGTCTCACTCAAAAAATCCTCTTATGTAAAAATCCCTAATCTCCCACAGCAAAAACTGAAAATGCCCGGAATCAAATTCTGCTTCGATAGAAAGATGCACCTTTCAATGGAGAGTTAGCCTAGCCTCCTTTATCTGATGGATTTTGTAAAGAGACCCTGAAAGTATGAATACCTATCTTGTGCAGCTGCATAGTGTCTTCTTCTCAGGTTAGCTCTGATACCATGTTAGATTTTTATCATTTAAGCAATATGATCTTAGGATCTTATCTGAGAGAATAACATGCCCAACAATCAATCACAAGAGATAATAGACACAAAGATTTTCCTTGGGGAAACCATAAAGGAGAAAACCCCACAACTTCCTCAGAGATAGAATGAGCACCAATAGCAGGAATAAAACCTAAATACAAAAAAGATGATCTCCAAAAGTTGTTCTCTCTCTCACTTGTGTGAACACTTCCTCTCTCACTCATGCTCCCCAGTTGAGCGAGTGTGTGTCTCAAATAGAGAGGCTCACTCTATATTTATATTCTTTTGTTCACTTAATATTTTAATCAGTTACGTAGGCTCAAGTAATCCTAACTCAATTATGTAGGCTCTAGTAACCACAACTAGACTACTAATGACCCGACTTACAATAGAGGGGACTACCTCATGACTTTTAGTAATTCTCTCGATATGAACATGGGGGTACAAATAAATACATGTATTTATCCCTATAGGAGCATCAGGGATCAATGAAATACACTATATATAAGTGAATACATTCCAAAGTTACAAATACATCAACAATACTCAATAAGTTCTTGATGAAGACCGGTATTTTTATGTGTCTAATGCTAAGTAAGATAGTTCTTATTTGGGATTATATGTAGAGAAAAATCTAGAAGGTGTCTAATATGTAAGGTAAGAGAACAAATCATAGGTCATTTGTATATTGAGTGATTTTTGTTATTGTTGTATGGGTATTAGAAAGAGGTATTTGTATCGAAGGCTTATGAGTTGGGGTATTTATCAATGTCTGCTTAAAATTTGTGTGTGAGAACATAAAATTGAAAAAGTATAGAGATTTAGCTTTACTATGTACCTAGGGGGTGTGGCTAGAAAATAATGGTACTGAACTATTTGATTGTAAGTTTAACGTCTCATGGTAGACTATGGCCCTCCTCACTCATGATTAAACCTCCCTAAGGCATGCTATATATATTGTACTATCCATCGTGACATGGCGCCCCAGTGGGTGTCAGTACTAATAAAATTGAGAAAAAAAGTTTAATGTCTCACAATTGATAGCAACACAAATCCTAAGCATCATAGAAAGCTTTAAACAAAAGTAATTAGTGAAAGGAAAGAGAGTGGTGGTCCCATAAATTATTGAAAAATTTGAGCATGGTCTTATCTTGATGGGACAACCCAAGGGAAACCTTTTGTGGGAGGCACAGGTGGTGTTATAAACTTCTTAAACTCACATTTTATAATGTTAATGGCACCTATTGGGAGGGTACCAACAACAAAGAAAAATTGCTAGCTCTAAAATTGATATTAGCTTAGGTTGTCAGAAAAAGAGTTTAGAAGATTCATTTGATGAGTGAATCTATGCTTATTATTAATTTGATGAAGGGATTGCTATAGGTTCAAGATATTCTTCTCAATCCAATCTACATTAAAGTTATGTTACTAAAGCAAGTATTCTCACACCTCTATTAAGAAATGTTTTTTTTCCAAAAATTTAGGAAAAATTTATATTAAAAAAAATGTGTCGTAATTACATTCGAAAATAGAGATCCAAGGCTAGATCATCACAACCACAATGAGCTTGCTATATCCCAAGTCTCACTTCCATTTTCAATTTCCATAACCTAAAATTTCAGAAAAACATTTCATGTTCCTGACTAAAGGTAGAGGGCCATTCTCAAACTTGGTGGGAAATTCACACCGAGATGCTTAGGTTGGAGGGATTACACAGTAAATAAGTGGGAGTTGTTCAAAACTCTCATTAATTTCTATTTGTATCCTATTTGGTACAAAGAGGAATAATGGACCTATTGGCATGGGATCCAATAGAAGCAATGGGAGAGTGTGCAACAATACACAACCTAGTTCAAAAAATGGCCATTGTGTTGGATATATATACCAAGAAATGAGAGGTACCCATCAAATATTTGGGGTGTCTAAATAGACATTTATGGAGGAAAGTGACGCTCTTTAAACCCATGAAAATTAATGAGTCATGTGTGCAAGCAAAATATATGGAGAATATGGGTATGACTAAAGGACAACCAAGTGGTTCGAAAAAGAAAGGAAACCAAGATGCTTCCAAGGAGAAAACAAAAGTGGAAAGGAGAGGATAAGAACACAAAAACCACTACAAATCAATGCAAGGATCCAAATAACCATTTCAACCATTGTAATATAGATGGTCCCACCAAATATAAGTGTTAGCTACATCTTGACATGAATCCATAGAACCATAAGAAGAATACCAAGAATACGAACATGCTAGTCGTGGATTCAAGCAACCAGGTAGGGAGTAACCACGTCGTAAAATAGGAGTATATTCTTCCATAAATCACTTAATTTACCATATAAAGAGGTTTATGAAAAATAATCCCTGTGCTTATATTTCTTTAAGGCCTTGGCTATTATTCATTTCTAATATTCAAATCTAGATTTAGAAGCTTTGGGCCTGACTTTGTCAACATAGATTTGAGATAATGTCCTTAATTTGAACAAAGATCATCTTGTTTACTTTATCCAATCAAAACTTGGATTTCAATATTTTCCAAGGCATTCAATTTTGAGTCTAGGCATCAAAATGTTTCACAATATGTTTATGCCTCGACTCCTAAAAAATATCAAGGTTGAGAGCCAATGTAAGTAGTGTTGCCCAAAACATTTCCTTCATGTAAAAAAATAGTAGTCTCTATAGAGGGAATATTTGGTGTACATGTGTTGCATGGAAATCATTATGAGGTTGTGTACATCAATGATGGATCTCACTACACCACATTACCCATGAAAATGAATATTTGGACCACATATGCCATATGTTCCATTTGTGAAGATGGATGTATGCAACATCAAGCAAACATTCTACCATTATTAGTCACATGACTTGGCTAAGGGTATACGAGTCAGAATGGGGCAGTGAATTCTCCCAAAAAATCTATGATAGAGTGGGAATAATAGTCCCTAGATGACTAAAAATGGGACTATACCTTCTCCTAGTAACTATGTGATGGAGTGGGGATATTAGTCCCATGTTAACTCCCTCTTTGAGAGGGAAGGATGATTTTTATAGTGACATTCTCTCGGACACTTTGTAACCGAGTGGGGAGATCTCCTGGATACCCTGTGAAGGGGTGGGAAGACCACTGCATTGTCTCATACACTCTATGATGTTGTGGGGAAATCTCTTAGACACCTTATGAAGGGATGGAGAGGCCATTGCATTCTCCCAAACAATCTGTGATGGAGTGAGGATATCTCTAGAACACCCTATGAAGGGGTGGATAGGCCACACCTTTATCTTAGACACTCTCTGATAGAGTGGGGATATCTCTTGGACACCTTGTGAATGGGTGGATAGGCCACTACATTCTCCCAAACACTTTATGATGGAGTGGGATATATCTCAGACATCTTGTGAAGGGATGGAGAGACAAACACATGCTCCTGGACACTCTATGACTGAGTGGGGAGATCTCTTAGACATCATGTGATGTGATGGATAAATTTAGTTCATTATTTTAGAAACTCTTAAATGGAGTGGGGGGATATATAAGACAACCTGTGATGGGATGGAGAGACTGGTGCATATAAGTAGTGCATACTAGAGCATATTACATGTAGGATCTCCAATGGAATGGATTGAGCTAGTGTATGTGGACCCACCAATGTACTGGGTTGAGTTTTTGACTCCTTGATAGAATAAGTTGAGTTGTTACATGTATTTTCCCTAATGGATAGGGTTGAGCTGGTGCATATTGACTCCTTGATGGACTGGGTTGATTTGTTGACACTTCTTGATGGAGTGATACTATGTTGGAAGAACTTGCTTATGATATAGAGATGTTAAATTCAATTTTGATTTACAAATGATATCCATACACGGTGTTCTAGTATGATGATTCTTCCCTAGCTAAGAGGGATTGTTGATATAGTAGCTATGTGAGGCATCCTCACCAAGTCGGCCTTAGAAAATATAATAATAAACAATGATTAGTATGCATAAAACACAAGTTAGACTATATTAAGTGTACAAGTTGGCCCCAATTAAAGTGAACAAGAAAACATAAACTCAACTATAAATAACAAGGCGTGTCACTCATTTTCACCCAACCAAGTTCACTTCACTCAAGGAAGAAGTTCCCTGCCAGTTAGAAGAAGTATTTTCAGGGGTTCCCTATCTTTGGAGGACTTTCTCCTTTGTTCTTGGGGTTTATCGATATTCTTCTATATGTGATTACTATGTATTTAGATGTACATTGTACTTTCAACTAATATCTCT
>LPNX011197616.1:17580-29506 GCA_001517045.1 Pseudotsuga menziesii
GTTGTTGTGACAAATAACTACCGAAAAATCCACCCATAGGGGGTTGATTTCTGGGATCAGGGCTGTTAGGACCACTAGGGCCTCCAGGTGGAGGACCAATAGGGCCTCCAGGAACACCATAACCATTGGGACCACTAGGACCACTAGGACCACCAGGAGGTAGACCACCAGACCCTCTAGGACCGCTGAGAGTAAAACCTCCAGTGCCTTCGAAACCACTAGGAGGAGGGACACCAGACCGTCCAGGTCCATTAGGGGGAAAGCCACCAGCCCCCCCAGGACCACCAGTACCATTAGGACCATAATGAGGAAAGCCACCAAGCCCTCTAGGACCATTAGGCCTCCCAGGGGGAGGACCTCCATGAGGGAGTCCTCTGGCACCTCCCATAGTATGTATAGGTATCCCCCCCATAGCTGGCATGTAAGAACAGTTAGGGTGCCCCCATGGCGTAAAAGTATTACTAGGGTATGGAATTCTGGCATAAGGTATTCCTATAGGATTGGATGGATAATTAATATTTCCTATAGGTATTTGATAACCATAACCTCCAGAATATTGAATGTTTATAGGTTGTGCCCCCAAGGGCTGACCTAAACTAGATGGGGAATTAGCCATATTAGTATGGGTGGGAAGGACATAAACTATAGATTGTTCTATATTAGAGGTCTATCCTTGAGTAGGTACAATTTCAGTGCTAGATAACGTAGGTCGTTCTGGGGGTTGCCCCCCGACACTAGAAGGTAATGAAGAAACGAGAATTGAAGGTTGGGCCCCAGGTGAAGAAGACTTGGGAGGATTGGGAACATACATAACATAGGAGGTGGTGGGGTTGGTATTTTGACCTGGGTTGTGTGGTGTTACAGTGCAATCTATAATCAGTTCAATGGGTCTCATAGAATCGGCAAGTGAATGGTATCCCACAGGAACAACTGTGGAACATGATGGTGGTGTGCCCAATATGTCATCTATTTTCCTTTCAATCTCCTATGCACAGAGAATTGCTACGTGGTACGTTCTTCTTCATTTGGAAAAACTTCTTCAAAAGAGTTTAAACAGGTGCCAAAAGAGGCAATGGCCTGTCCTATAAAGGTGTCCCAAAATGGAGCATTGGGACCATAATCCAGATGGGTAGTATCATCAACATGACCTTCTATGGGAGAATGGAATGACGTATTTCCCCAAGAATGTTGTTGGACCAAGGGAGGCAAGTGTGAAGAGTATGGTCCTCCACTTTTTGCAACCACATTTTATCCCACTTGGGAGGAGGTAGAAGCTCCTTAGTCGATAGATTCCATTGGATTTTCTCTTGAAGTGTGAAGAGTATGGTCCTCCACTTTTTGCAACCACATTTTATCCCACTTGGGAGGAGGTAGAAGCTCCTTAGTCGATAGATTCCATTGGATTTTCTCTTGAACCAGGAATAAAATCAAGTGGTAAGCCCCGTACTCTTCTGGATTGTCTTAGCTCAGCCAATTTGTACAGTTCCTATCTAACCTAGGTTCTGAAAAACTAGAAAACACACCAAAATTTTTCCCTACATAAGCTATAGGTCAAACAAGCACACTTAAAATGACAGGAGGAGTTCAAATAGTCAGGTCTCTCACCAGGATTGTCAAGAAGGTGCCACTCGTGATAGACCTCTAGGGTACGTGCGTAGTAATCTCCTCGAATGCTATTTTCAGTGTATGGCTCCAAGAAAGACGGCTAAAGGGATTTTCTTAGATGGATAAGGTATCCTAGTGGGGTCTCCCGATATACTCAAGGTACGTGGGAGCTCGAATCAGTAGTAGTGTTGTCTAATGCATAACCGTACATAAGGGGCCTTATGATATACAATCAAGTACGTGAAGTACCTTTCTATATGCCTCAGGGGTACGTGAAAGTTCTTTCGATATACTGATGGTACATGGAAGAACCGTGCGAGTACCAGGATGTAATGCAAACAAATAATGATAGCTCCTATGCTTAACAATGCATGAACACGTCTCTAACCTATCACTCCAATTGCTNTATACTGATGGTACGTGGAAGAACCGTGCGAGTACCAGGATGTAATGCAAACAAATAATGATAGCTCCTATGCTTAACAATGCATGAACACGTCTCTAACCTATCACTCCAATTGCTATGTAAATTTTAACCTATAACTACAATTAATTTTAAAGTGGACGGTTAGGTGAATGCATGGTGTTTTGATAGAAAAAGTAAAACCATGCAATATGCGTATGCAAATATTTCACTTTACCGCTTGGTATGCCTACCTACAAGAGGGAAAGAGAGTATTTTCTTTTGTTTCAAAACCAAAAATATTTCCAAACAACCATCTTGAACACAAAGTCAAAGCCAAGCAATACTTTCCAAACTAATTTCTCTTTTCTGAAAGCAATAAGAAGGGGAAGAGTCTCTTTTCCTAAAAGAAAAACAAGAAGCTCACTACATGCATATGCTCTCTATTTTTCAATTTTTCTTAAAACATAGATAAATCTAACTTAAAATGACCATATTTTTATTTTGATGAGATAGTACTAAATGCATAAGAGACAAAAGAACATAAAGAGCCTGAAAGCTTGTAAGGCCAATCAGAGATCAAATGTCTAATGCTCATTGATGATAACCTAATCTCACTAAAAAAAAATCTTTTTTAAAGGAGGAAAAATAAGTTCTCTATGAAAGAAAAAAATGAAACTAAGACGCTAATCAAATGATTTTCTTTCAGTCTATATAATAGAGATGAAAAGAGATCTTACTAACACCTTAAGCTTTTAAAAAATGAGAAGTCCTTTCACAATCACAACCAATAAGCACAGAAGTGAATGAACAATCAATAAGCCTAATCTAGCTTTTGAATTTTCCAATCAAACCAATCTTTAACCATTCAATTTCAAACCACAAGCATCAGATTCTAACACACAAGCCTGATAGTGCAGGGATGAAAGAAAATCAACTCAAAGTTTTTTGCAAAAAATGAGAAAAAGTGGTCTTGGAATAAGGCCTACCTGGCACCACACTGTAGGGGTCTTGACAGAGTGGCTCTGGACCAGCATTGCTTCTCACCAACAAGACTTAGGCGGTGGCACCGTGTGCTGCTAACTAGGTTTAAGTGGTGGCCCCTCTTCTCGCCAAATGCATAAGAGCGGTTCCCTATATAAATCCAAAACACAAAGGAGAACGACAGATCAAGTTAGAAAAAGATTAGATCAAGGTAAAAACTAATAGTTTGAGAATAAAAAGGAGCATAAAAGGTCGAAATTATTCAGATCTAGACAGATCTGGAAGTTTCAAACCAAAATTCACTGAGTCAGATTGGAGAGAGTTGGAGATGGATCTTGGATTCGAACAAGAATTGAAGAAATGGGGAAGATTAGATCAACTGATATATAGATTCTATTCCCCAGTGAAGTCACCATATTTGTAAGAAGGAATATTTCACCTTCTACAGATAGAAGCTGTTCCTCTGGTATGAATGGTTCAGATCCAGAACAAATGAGTGAACGACAAAGGATGAAGACCCTCCCGGGATGTCATAGACACCTGGAATGCTACTTCGATAGTAAACTTGTGTACCTGCAACTAGATAAAACATGTGAACACATTAAAGCTACCAGAACATCATCTACTTATCCATGTTAGTGACTAAGGAATCCAACAACATTTACATGCGAAATCAAAACAACAGTAATGTGGGACAAAAATCAGCTTTGCATTAAGATGAATGGAGAAGTTTACAACCAATTAATCCTTAGTGTCGACATGCATCTCCATGAAACCAACACTTCATCCCCATAAGCTCCAAATTTGCTCTCTATGATCTCAACTGGCTTGGGCCAAGTGGTCAATCCAACAACATAACAATACCTCTATGGTTCTTCCCCTCAACCATGGACATGATCTTGTATTNATCCAAATTTGCTCTCTATGATCTCAACTGGCTTGGGCCAAGTGGTCAATCCAACAACATAACAATACCTCTATGGTTCTTCCCCTCAACCATGGACATGATCTTGTATTTATAGGGTTCAATGGATAGGAATGGTCGAGAGATTTGTGGATGAGGTGGCCTCTAAGATCCTATGATGGGGGATCTCAAGCTCAACTAACCCACAATGATAGGGATAAGAGAGGACACGAGGCTCATGATCTAAAAGCCTCGAGAAACTTTTGTTTTTCCCATTTTACCCAGGGTACCGCTTTTCTCCTCTTATGACATAGCGGTTTAGGTTAGAAACGCTTATGGACCAAAGGCCATAGGTGGTGGCACTACTTATGGTAAACAAGATATAGGTGATGCAAGTAAGGTACCGCTCATGGTTAACAGGGAAAGCACGGTGCTTAGTATTTTCATGAAAGATTGACAAACAACACAGGTCTCCACTCCAAGTGCTAGGATTAAGGGAAAATATGTAATTCAAAAGGTTTTATCACATGGTGGTGACATGATTTGGGTGTAACATGGACCTGATTATGTCTATGCCATGCAATATGCAGTACCAACTTTATTTCATGTGATGTACTTTAATCATGGCGAAGAAATTGTCGCTATCGATCAGTTGGATTTTCTTGACCTATCTCCTGACCCAACTAGAGACCAGGTATTTCATTTATTGATTCCCAATGTTTCTAAAAACGTTACCCCACCATGGGATAGCTATGTGGCCTCATGTCCTTTGCATTCAATTGCTACTTAGAAGCAACCTCTGTTTTCGTTCTTACCTTCTCGAGACTTGGTCCCAACAGTTGTCCAGTTGAGTCATCCTATACAAACTATGGAGCCCACTCTCCACTCTATCGATCCATTTGAAATTTTAGACATGTGTCCTATCTTGGATGATCTCCTTCCTTTGGATGAATTATTCCTAGAGTCTTTCATACAGTCTGACCTTATTTTGGATATTGGTTCAGTTGTGACTAAGTCTAACGCTTATTTGCTTAGTAAGCCTGATCTTCCCATGGATCGGTCTTCTTATGTTGGTATTTTTTAGTTTTTGGACTCTCCATTCAAGTACTGACATCCACTATGTCGGGACACAAAAGGAAAAATAGAATTGAAGTAGCCAAAACAATATAGATGTACATGACCATTTTTAAGATTTTTATCATTTAGACAATATGATCTTAGGATCTTACATGATAGAATAACATGCACACCAATCAATCAAAAGAGACAATAGGCACAAATATTTTTCCTCGGGGAAACCATAATGGAGAAAACCCCGTAACTTCCTCAGAGATAGAATGAGCACCAATGGCAGCAGTAAAACCCAAATATAGAAAGATGATCTCCAATGTCTGTTCTCTCTCTCATTTGTGCGAGATTCTCTTATCTCACCTATGCACTATAGCTGGGTGAGTGTGTGTCTCAAATAGAGAGCCTCACTCTCTATTTATACTAGTTTCTGACTTGACAATTACTTACCAGGGCCGACTTCTCTAGGAGAGTCTAATAACCCTAGTGCCCCTCAACTGTGGGGACTTTACCCCTAACTTACAAAAAAGGGTTAATCTCTATGAATTTACATGAATTGATTACATTAATGATTCCCTCAATAGGAACATCGAGGACCAATGAAATACAATAAATAAAATATACAAGTGAATAAATTTCGAAGTTACAAATACATCAACACTCCCTCTTAACTAGGAAGGTATTCTCTTGACACAATTCATCAGCACAAGTCTTCGTCATTGGATAATTCATCAAAGCTGTATCATCACTGGATCATCATCATCATCACTAGGTCATCATCATCATCACTGCTCCCTCTATCTTGAGCAAATGGTGTTATCTCTCAATTCTACTGATTATAAGAAGTTATACAGAGCCAACCCTTTTTGATGTTGGTTGTAGACCTAGCCTCCATGTAGGTGTTCATCTTCTTCAGTGCTTATATCTGACCATGGGAGGACCAGCCTGCCACCATGTCAAAAAGTCCCACCTAGCACTTATATCTGACCATGGGAGGCCCAGCTTGCCACCATGTCAGAAAGGCCCAGCACTCACATCTGACCATGGGGGGAACACATCCTGTATCCATGTCAGAAAGGCTCAGCACTCACATCTGACCATGGGGGGAACACATCCCACATCCATGTTAGAAAGGCTTAGCACTCACATATGACCATGGGGGGAACACATCCTATATCCATGTCAAAAAAGATCAGCACTCACATATGACCATGGGGGGAACACATCCCGCATCCATGTCAAAAGGGATTTGCACTCACATCTTACCATGGTAGGAACAAATCCTGCCACCATGAGAGAAGGGATCTACACTTACATCTAACCATGGGGGGAACACATCCCACATCCATGTCAAAAGGGCTCTGTACTTACATCTGACCATGGGAGGAACACATATTGCCACCATGTCAAAAGGGCTCTACACTTACATATGACCATGGGGGGAACACATCTCACATCCATGTCAGAAGGGGTTTTCACTTACATCTAACCATGGGAGGAACACATCCTACCACAATGTCAGAAGGGCTCTGCACTTACATCTGACCATGGGTGGAACACATCCTTCCACCATGTCAGAAAGGCTCATATACTCATCACTTCCCTTTGGAAGAAACCTCGATTTGGAGAACACCAAGCTTCTCCCTGAAGTACTCAAACTTCAATTTGGCTAATATCTTGGTCAACACATCAACTATATTTTCATCTATCGCAACATACAAGAGCTTCACTGCTCCTCTCTACACAATATCCATGATATAGTGATATTTGATCTCGATATGCTTCGACTTGTCATGGAACACTACGTTCTCCAAAAAATTTACACAACTCTGGTTGTCGCAATATATACAAGTAGCATCCAACTGGAGATCAAACAAATTATATAGTAGCTTCCTTAGCCCTAGTGCCTCACAAATTGCCGAACAAGCTGCAACATACTCTGCTTCGGCTGTACTCAGTGACACACAGGACTGCTTCCTGCTAAACCAAGAGATCACACCTGATCCCATACTGAAGCAGCACCCTGAAGTGATCTTCCTATCAATGGCACTTCCTACCGAATCTGAATCTGCATAACCCTCTAGGTTAATCTTCTGATTCACCTCATACTTGAGCCCATAATCAACTATACCCTTCAAGTACCTTAGAATATGATTTGCAGTAATCAGGTGAACATGTCTCAGGTATGTCAGGATTTGGCTCAATTTGTTCATAGAAAATCAAATATTTGGTCTTGTGTTCATCATGTACATCAAGGACCCAATCATCTGACGATACATCATAGCATCAACCGGCTTTGATGAAGCATCACTCAATAGCTTTAGGTTTTGTGCCATAGGTGTGGTCATGGCCTTGCAGTCCATCATCCCGAACCTCTTCAGGATCTCTACTACATACTTCCATTGTCCAAGGGAGATTCCATTCGCACTATGCCACACCTCCATGTCTAGAAAGTAATGCACCATACCCGAGTCCTTCATCTCGAACTCGACAGCAAGTATCCTTCTTGCAACTTTAATGAGTTCCACTTTTTTTGTCAGGAACAAGTCATCGACATATAACAGGAGCATCACTGGTATTCCAGCTTCAACCTTGAATCAAAGGTTGGAATCTTCTTTACTCTTAGTAAATCTTAGATCCATCAATAATCTATCCATCCTGTCATACTATGTCGAACCTCAAGATATTCTGCAGTCACTCCCTCTAAATCGGAGCATCATTCTCTCTCTGCCTTTCATACTCTATGTATTGAAACGTTTTGTATTGGAGTGACAAGTAGCTTCCTCTGCTACTAATATTATATGTATCCATCTAGGTTCACTAGATACCAAGATCCTCTATCTTGAACCTTTTCAAGATTTCTTCTCGCACCCATTTGTGAGCTTGTCATCCTCTATAGGCTTTCATCTTCAACCTTGCAGCAAAGGTTAATATCTTCATCACTCTAGGTGATCTTCAAGCTCCTCATGTATGTGTTGTCCCATGGGTGTCTTCTGAGCTCGTACAAGGCCTTCTTTAATTTGGACACATGAGTCTGCATGTCATGTGTCTTAACTTCCAGTGGCTGAAAATGTCTCTTCGTAGTCTATACCTTCTTTCTGTGAGAAGCCTCATGCTACAAATCTTGCCTTGTATCCCACGATGTTTTCATCTACTGCATGTTGGATCTTGTAGATCCATATGGAAGACACTATGGACTTCCCTTCAGGTCTCGATACTGCATCCTAGACATCATTCTTCATGAACTGGTAATTTCCTTTCATTTCTTCTTGGCTACTTCTTCATAGCTAGAAGGTTTTGCATCAATGATGTCACTCAATAGTGTCACATAACTACATTGTGTCTGAGGCCACTTGACATCTCATCATACTATTCTTCATTTTGGATTATTTCTTGAAATGTTGTCACTTGTTCTTTGGAACAAGTCTCATCCTTCTTTTCTTGTAGGCAATTGTACATGATCTTTCCTACAAGTCAAATACATTATTTTTATGGTTAGAAACATTTCATAAGGCATATTCATAATGGAAAATTATTATGCATAAATATATGATCATGCAACTATTTTAGGCAATAAAAAATTCTTCCATATCTCACAGAAACTTTCTAGATGCCTTCCATCTCTACCATGACATCATTGAGATTGTGCACTAATCCAATTTGTTAGCAAAGAGGTTTCATTCTAGATAAGTATAAATGGAGAGTTGTATAGCACCATGAGCTACTTACCCATCACATGCATATTAGTAGTATACTATCATTAATGTAAACATTGTATCATGCATAACACATCAACTGAACATAAAAAAATGCATAACCAAACAATGTCAATTGAATACTTATCTTTAGTTGTTTCGTGGGTAGACTCCTTCTTTCAGCTTCATCATCTTCTTCATTCATAACAGTACCATTTCTTATCCAAATTCTAATATGGATAAGAGGTTCTTCAAGAATTGATTCCTTCATATTCCTCATCGCTTGAGGGATCTTCTTTGAATCCTTAGAGCTATATCTTTAGTTGCTCCCATCTTCTTTTCTCTTATTATGAGTCGAGCTTCATCTTGTGTGCGCTCTTCCCAAAGTTTGTTGAAGGTAATCACTTCCTTCCGGCACACATTCCTCAAATGAATGAATCCCATGATACTGGGAGGCCATTCAAGGTGGTTATCACAATTTCTTCATTTTCTACCTCTTCATCCACTGCTTCAAGTTGTTCTTTGATTTGAGAGACCCTTGTAAAGTATGACTATATGGTCTCTGCATTTTGGATCTTTACATTCTTCAACTGGTTTCTCAAAGTCATCTTCCAATTTATGTTCTTCCCTTCAAATAACTTGGTCAAGGAATCAAAAATCTCTTTAGGTTTCTTTAGGGAAGACACTTGTGGTATAAGGTGATCCTTGATTGAATCAGAAATGATCCTCTTGTCCTTGAACAAGTTCTTCTTGTGTAAGGATTTAGCTTCATCTCCCTCTGGAACTAGAGCCTCTCCACTTATGTAGGTGTCCAATTCATTTCCTTCAAGAATCGGTGAAATCCTATACTTCCATGCTTAGAAGTTTTCAGCTTCACCAAGCTTGTCATCAAGCTGGTGTGATAGGTCATTTTGAAATGAGAACCTCAAATGTAAATAACAAAAAATTAGATCTTACCGATTTGAGGTGTCTATTCGAGTTCTGGATCTGGACGATCTAAGGTTTGTCAGAGAAACCCTAATTTTTAAAACTTGGAATATTTATAATCTGATCAGATAGAAAGATGTGCCTCCTGAAGGCAAGCTGAGTAGCATACTCATTTTTCCAAAACTGTGATTAGAACTGCAAAATATCTAATGCCCTAGTTTTCTTCAATTTCTTCTACAGAATTTTTTGATATTGTTTCTGCAATATATCCGAAAGTACTACTCTTCTATATCTAAAATGTTTAACTGATGTAGACTCATCTAGAATATTTCCAACACCATAGGTTTGAGTATAATTGGTTTCACCAATTGGGACTTATGAGAGTTTTCCCAAGGTGACTTATTTAAGTACTGTTCAACATAGTGAACTTGTATGGACTTCCACGTGTCACTGTTTCACCTTCAAGGTGTGAAACTATTACCAAAGAAATTACAATCCATTCCCTATCTAGAAAATCTTGCAAAATTTCATTTGGACCTTTGTATCCCGAGATATAGCAATGCTGCCACGGTGTCTTGTTTAGGGATGAATCGTGGGAGAGGCTGGAATCCTGATTTGGAGGAATCATATCTCCCATAATATAGCGCATCTGAGGCTGAAATGTCTAAACAGTGTTCAAAATGCACTTTTCTTTTTCCTATAAAAATTTTGGCTTTTGATCCTTCTCCAATATTGAGATAGAGTGAATGTACCAAAACTACTAGTTTTAGTATTTTAGGGTTTTCTGGTCTGGGGTCAAATTAGGGTTTGACTTTCCCGCAGTTTTACCCAACCAAAAATTTCAATCTTGGTCTCTTAATTTTGATTTTGAGGAGGAGATAAATCCTATGCTGGTCTCACTCAAAAATTCCTCTTCTATGAAAAGCCCTAATTTCCTGGAGCAGTGACTGAAAATGCCCGGAATCAAATTCTGCTTCAACAGAAAGATGTGCCCTTCAATGGAGAGTTAGACTAGCCTCATTTCGCTGATAATATATGGAGAGAGACCCAAAAATTAAGAATCCCTAGATTCTGCAGCTACACAGTGTCTTCTTCTCAGGTTAGCTCTGATNTCAATGGAGAGTTATACTAGCCTCATTTCGCTGATAATATATGGAGAGAGACCCAAAAATTAAGAATCCCTAGATTCTGCAGCTACACAGTGTCTTCTTCTCAGGTTAGCTCTGATACCATGCTATATTTTTATCATTTAGACAATATGATATTAGGATGTTATCTGAGAGAATAACATGCACAACAATCAATCACAAGAGACAATAGACACACAGATTTTTCCTCAGAGAAACCATAAAGGATAAAACCCTGCAACTTCCTCAGAGATAGAATGAGAACCAATGAAGCAGTAAAACCCAAATACAAAAATATGATCTCCAGCAGTTGTTCTCTCTCTCTCTCACTTGTGAGAGCTCCTCTTCTCTCGCCTATGTTCTATAGTTGGGTGAGTGTGTGTCTCAAATAGAGAGGCTCAATCTCTATTTAAACTAGTTTCTGACTTGACAATTACTTACCAGGGTCGACTTCTCTAGGAGAGTCTAATAACCCTAGTGCCCCTCAACTGTGGGGACTTTTCCCTTGACTTACAAAGGAGGGTTAATATATATGACTTTACATGACTTGATTACATTAATGATTCTCTTGATAGGAACATTGGGGACTATTGAAATACAATATATAAAATATACAAGTGAATACGTTCCAAAGTTACAAATACATCAAAACCATTGATACATAAACTCTTTACCACCTCAATATATTTTCATTTGGAGATTAGGGATGCACACACGACTATTTTCATTGTAACCCATGTGTCATACACGACTATTTGCATTGTAACCCGTGTGTACCTTGAACATGTGATTTTCCTTCAAGAAATGAGTGTGTCATACGTGCCTTTCCTATATATATATACTTGTGTGTACCTTAATATAATGTTACAAAATATAAATCACGATTAGTCGAGATCAGTTGAGCCTTAATCAATAACTATCTCAATGGTCTCAACCATCCTAACCTTTGAAACCTCTCTATTTCCCCATGTATAAATAGAGGGCATGAGATGGGGTAGTAAATCATCCTTAGAAGAGCAGATTCATGTTGGTGGTATGTCTCCAAACATCTTGGAGCAGCAAAACTCAGTGTCCTCGGTTTGCTGACGAGTCCTTGTTTCAGAAGCTGGGTTGTCATCTCACCATTCTTTGTTTATTAATAAAGAAAGTTCTTCTTCCAATCTTTGTATTGTTGCGTTATTGTATATGATGAATAATGAATTGTTTTGATTAT
>LPNX011197616.1:40883-50894 GCA_001517045.1 Pseudotsuga menziesii
CAATCAAAATGCTTTGAAATTCAAAAAGGGAGCACCTCTTAAACAATTTTTTAATATAAATTTGGGGATAGGTATCATAAAAAAAACTACTTTTTTTGTTCGTATTTTTGTATTAGCCAATCAAAATACTTTGAAATTCAAAAAGGGAGCACCTCTTAAACAATTTTTTAATATAAATTTGGGGATAGGTATCATAAAAAAAACTACTTTTTTTGTTCGTATTTTCGACATATCTCCCTATGTTTTTACTCAAATTTCGATCGAGTGAGCTCGTTGGATGTGGAATTAAATTTTGCATCTAATGAGTACCCACTTGGCACACTTTTGATGGACCTAGCTACCCGAAAAACAAGAAATACCTGAAAAAATGTGATGATGACATCATCATCATGTTTTTTCGGGTATTTTTTTTTTTTAGAGTAGTGGGGCCCATCAAAAGTGTGCCAAGTGGGTACTCGTTGGATGCAGAATTTAATTCCACATCCAATGAGCTCTCCTGANTCATGATGTTTTTTCGGGTATTTTTTTTTTTTAGAGTAGTGGGGCCCATCAAAAGTGTGCCAAGTGGGTACTCGTTGGATGCAGAATTTAATTCCACATCCAATGAGCTCTCCTGATCTAAATTTGAGTAAAAACATAGGGAGATATGTCGAAAATATGAACAAAAAAGTAGTTTTTTATTTTCTTCCTCCAAAATTAATAAATATTATTTTATTATTTTAACTATCATTTTATTAATTTTCCTTAGGAGGCCCATTTTGATTTGAATTTCCTCTAATGGGACAAATTTAGATCCTTCAGGAAAGAAGGGTATATTTGTGGGATACTATGAAAGCTTGAAGGCTTACATAATATACTTCCTAGGATTCAAGAAGATCGACATCAGTAGGGATGTAACATTTGACGAAGACTCGGCTTACAACAAATACAGAAAGAAGCCTGCTGAAGAACCTAAAGAAACAGAAGCACCCAGAATTCATGACACAACCATGAATGAAGAAAGCAAGTAGAAGATCAATAATTAGAATAATCTCAAGAACGTGTAGATCCACCTCAGGAGAAGAATCTGCATAAGAGGAAACCTGCTTGGGTACAAGAAGCTATCCAAGGTGTAGAAAGATATGGGGCTGCAGAAGAGAATCACAGAGAAAGAAAGAGGACAAGGTCTTGCTCAGGGTANAGAATCCGCATAAGAGGAAACCTGCTTGGGTACAAGAAGCTATCCAAGGTGTAGAAAGATATGGGGCTGCAGAAGAGAATCACAGAGAAAGAAAGAGGACAAGGTCTTGCTCAGGGTATGTAACATTATTATGTGATTTAATCGATAAAGAACCTTCCAACTATGAAGAAGTGGCAGAAAGGAAATAATGGAAGGATGCTATGATCGAATAGTATCAATCGATCATGAAGAATGATGTTCGGGATGTTGTCCCAAGACCAGAAGGGAAGTCCATTGTAAATTCCAAATGGATCTAAAAGATCAAGCATGCTGCAGATGGTAGCATAGAAAAATATAAAGCAAGATTTGTTGCTCATGGCTTCTCCTAGAAAGAAGGAATAGATTATGAAGAAAATTTTGCACCTGTAGCCAGATACACTTCCATCAGATCAGTACTTTCTCTGGCTGCAGTAATGAAATGGAAGATACACCAAATGGATGTCAAGACTACTTTCTTGAATGTTGTAGTAGAAGAGGAAGCATATGTGGAGAAACCACTTGGTTTTGAGACACATGATAGTGAGTCTCATGTGTGTAGATTGAAGAAATCCTTGTATGGTTTGAAACAGGAACCCAGGACATGGTACGATAGAATTGAAAGCTTTCTATACATTTTGGGATTTACCAAGAGTAAAGCATATTCCAACCTTTACTACAAGGTTGAATATGGAAACCCAGTGATGCTCCTACTGTATGTAGATGATCTATTTGTAACAGGTATAGATGGGTTGATTGCTGATACGAAGAGGAAGCTTGCTACCGAGTTCGAAATAAAGGACTTGGGTATGATGCATTATTTTCTAGGCATGGAGGTGTGGCAGAATGCACATGGAATTTCCATGGGGCAAGGGAAATATATGGTAGAGATATTGAAGAGATTTGGGATGATGGACTGCAATGCCATGACCACACCTATGGCATCAAACCTGAAGCTATTGAGTGATGCTTCATCAGAAGCAGTTGATGCTACAATGTATCATCAGATGATTGGGTCCTTGATGTACCTGACGAACATGAGACTGGATATTTGTTTTGCTGTGAACAACTTCAGCCAGTTCCTGATAGATCTGAGACATGTTCACTTGATTGTTGCAAAGCATATTTTGAGGTACCTGAAGGGTACAGTTGATTATGGGCTCAAGTATGAGGAAAATCAGAAGATTGACTTGGAGGGTTATGTTGATTTATATTGGGTGGGCAGTGCCATCGATAGGAAGAGTGCTTCAGGGTGTTGCTTCAGCATGGGATCAAGTGTGATCTCTTGGTTTAGCAGGAGGAAATCCTGTGTGGCACTGAGTATAGCTAAAGCAGTGTATGTTGCAACTTGTTCATCTAGTTGTGAGGTAGTATGGCTGAGGAAGCTATTGTCTGATTTATTTGATCTCCAGTTAGATGCCACTTGTATATACTGTGACAACTAGAGTTGTGTGAACTTGTCCAACAACCCAGTGTTCCATGACAAGTCGAAGCATATTGATATCAAGTATCACTATATCATGGATATGGTGCAGAGAGGAGAAGTGAAGCTCTAATATGTTGCGATGGACGAACAGATAGTTGATGTGTTGACTAAGCCATTGGCTCGAGTGAAGTTTGAGTACTTCAGGGAGAAGCTTGGTGTTCTCCAGATAGAGGTTCCCTCCAAGGGGAATTGATGAGTCCGTGAGCCATTCTGACATGGTGAGTGGATTGGTTCCTTCTATGGTCAGCTGTAAGGGCTGAGCCATTATGTCTTGGTGAGAGGATTGGTTCCTTCCATGTTAGATATGAGTGCTGAGCCATTCTGATGTGATTGTAGGGTTGGTTCCTACATGATCAGATATAAGTGCCGCAATGCCATTCTCTGGGAGAATGGAGGTACCTGGTAAGTTACTAGGAATCCTCATCCTAAGGCTGAGGGCCATTCTGATGTGACAGTAGGATTGGTTCCCACATGATCAGATGTAAGTGTCATGCCTTTTCACAGATGATAGTAGTTGTGTCCTATCATACTGGTGATTGTAAGTGTTGTGCCTTACCATAGATGATAGTAGTTGTGTCCTATCATGCTGGTGGATGTGAGTGTCATGCCTTTTCACAGATGGTAGTAGGTGTGTCCTACCATGCTGGTGATTGTAAGTGATGTGCCTTTCCACATATGGTAGTAGGTCTGTCCCACCATGCTAGTGGATGTGAGTGCTATTCCTTTTCACATATGATAGTAGTTGTGTCCTATCATGTTGGTGAATGTAAGTGCCTTGCCTTTCTGACATGGTGTTGGATGTGTTCCTCTCATTGTCAGAAGTGAGTGCTGGCCATTCTCACTTAGGGTCGGATATAAGCACTGAAGAAGACCTACATGGAGGCTAGGCCTACAACTAGCATGAAAAAGGGCTGGCTCTGTAGAACTTCCTGTGACGAGAAGAATCATGAAGTAACACCTATGATGATGATATAGATCGAGTGATGATCCAGATCCAGTGATGATGTCCCCATGATGATCCAGATCGAGTGATGATCCAGATCCAATAGTGATGATCCAAATCGAGTGATGATCCAGATCCAGTGATGATGATCTAGATCCAGTGATGATCCAGATCCAGGATGAAGATGACATGAAGATGAAGATGACAAGATGATCTAGTTGATACAAAGAAGAAGACCAGTGCTGACAAATTGTGTCGAGAGAATACCTTCCTAGTTAAGAGGGATTGTTAATGTATTTGTAACTTTGGAATATATTCACTTGTATATTTCATGTATTGCATGTTGAAATATTGTAACTTCAAAGAATATTCTATATGTATCTTTTGTGGTCCCCGATGGTCCTACCAGGAGAACCAATTGTATTATCTTGTACCCTAATGCTTCTAATCAGAAGAACTAATAAGAGTCATGAGGTTGTCCCCTCTAATTGTAAAGGTGGGTCATTAGCACCCTAGTGTGGTTACTTGAGCCTACGTGTGTAACTCAAGCCTACATGATTAACTCGAGCCTACATGTTGGATGAGTTAATTGAAGTGAACGAATGAATATAAATAGAGGTGTAGCTTTCCTCATTTGAGCACACACTCTCACTTGTGTAGCACATTAGTGGAGAAGAGAAGTAGCTGGAGAAGGAGGAGGATTAGGCTTTGATCTCCTTGCTGGCTTTATCTTTTATCTTTTATCTTTTTGGGGAATCTATATTGAGGAAGATTTTTCTGGGTTTTTCCCTTTAGGGTTTTCCTAGGATAAATATTTGTGTTCCTTTTGTATGGTTGTGCTTGTCTATCTTTCAGTGATCTTGTTTATATGCTTTTGTTATGAAAATGAAATGAAGTACTGATGTCTTAGCTAAGCATATGAAAAGTTAACATGGTATCAGAGCCACCGTGAAAAGAAGACAATGTGCAGCTACAGAATCTAGGGCTTCTTACTTTTTGGTTCTCTCTCCACAATCGATCAACAAAAGAAAGCTAGGCTGACTCTCCATTGAAGGGTGCATCTTTCTGTTGAAGCAAAATTCGATTTCGAGCATTTTCAGTTTTCGGTGTGGGAAATTAGGGATTCTTGCNAAGACATTGTGCAGCTATAGAATCTAGGGCTTCTTACTTTTTGGTTCTCTCTCCACAATCGATCAACAAAATAAAGCTAGGCTGACTCTCCATTGAAGGGTGCATCTTTCTGTTGAAGCAAAATTCGATTTCGAGCATTTTCAGTTTTCGGTGTGGGAAATTAGGGATTCTTGCAGAAGAAGAATTTTTGAGTGAGCCCAACATAGGATTGATATCCTAATAAAAATTGAAGTTTAGAGACCTGGATCAATATTTTTGGTTGGGTGAAACTCTAGAAAAGTCAAACCCTAGTTTGACCCGGAGCTAGAAAAACCCTAAATACTAAAAATGCTAAGTTTTGGTATATTCGCTATATCCCAATATTGGTGAAGTTTCAGGAGCTAAACATTGTAGAGACATAATATATAATCCTAATGAACACTGTATCCAAACTTCAACCTCATATTCGCTATATTCTAGGAGATATGATCCCTCCAAGTTAGGGTTCCAGCTTCTTCCAGAATTCATCCCTAAACAGGACACCTAGGGAAAATTGATATAGCTTGGGATACAGAGGTCCAAATGGAATTCCTAAAGATGTTCTAGAAATATAACATATTTTAATTTCTGTGTTCCAAATTTCAGAACCTGAATATGAACCAGTGACACGTGGCATGTCGTACAACTTCACTATTCTGAACAGCCCTGTAACAGGTCACCTTGGGAAAATGATCATAAATCCCAATTGGTGAAACCAATTTTAATTAAACCTATGGTTTTGGATCAGGGACATTTGGGGATACCTTAGTGCAAAATTTTAGAGATAGAGGAGTATTAAATTCGGAGATATCACAGAAACAGTAACAGGAATTTCTGCAAAAGAAATTGGAAAACTAGGGCTTCCTGTTCTGGGAGCTTCCCTCCACTGTTTTCAGAAAAGGAGTACATTGGAAAGCTCCATTTGAAGAGATATATATTTATATCCAATCAAATCTGAAATATTCCAAAATTAGGGTTTCTCTGACAAGCCCTAGATCAGCCATCTCCGGAAGCAGGACAGACACCTCAAATCGGTAAGATCTAATCTTTTGCTATTTGCATTTGAGGTTCTCATTTCAAAGTGATCTATCACATCAACTTGATGATAAGCTTGGTGAATTTGAAAAATTCCAAGCATGAAAGTATTTGATCCCTCTAAAGAAAATGAATTGGACACCTACATGAGTAGAGAGGTTCCAGTTCTAGAGGGAGATGCACCTCAAAGCCTTACACAAGAAGAACTTGATCAAGGCCAAGAAGATCACTGTTGATTCAATCACGGATCAACTTGTACCACAAGTGTCTTCCCTAAAGACACCGAATATGTTTGATTCTTTGATCAAGATATTTGAATATAAGAAGATGTATTTGAGAAAACAAACAAAAGATAAGTATTCAATTGTCATTTAATGATATTGTCTTGTTATGCATATTTAGTTGATGTGTTATGGATGATAGATTGTTTGCATTAATGACTATATACTACTAATATGCATGTGATCGGTAAGTAGCTCATGGTGATATACGTCTCTCCATTGCCACTTATCTAGAATGAAACCTCTTTACATGACATATTGGATTAATGCACAATCTCAATGATATCATCTTGAAAGTTTCCGTGAGATATGGATGAATGTTGTNGTGATATACGTATCTCCATTGCCACTTATCTAGAATGAAACCTCTTTACATGACATATTGGATTAATGCACAATCTCAATGATATCATCTTGAAAGTTTCCGTGAGATATGGATGAATGTTGTATTGGCTAAACAGTTGCATGATGCATAAGAATTTGTAGTTATGCATAATTTTTATGAGATAGTTCTAACCATGAAATTGGTGCAATTGAATTATAAGAAAGGTCCTGAACAACCTCCTACAAGAAAACAAGGATGAGACTTGTTCCGAAGAACAAGTGATGACAATTCAATAAACATGAATCTGAAGCTCCTAGGGTCAGAGACACCATGATGAAAGAAAGAGCTTCAGAGAGCAATAGATCCACCTCGAAGGATGAAGACCACCATGGGTATAAGAGATAAATCAAGATGAAGAAAAGAATGCTATGATCAAAGAATAACAGTTGATCATGGGGAATGATGTATATGATATGATTTTGAGACACACAGGGAAATACATAGTATCCTCCATATGGATCTACAAGAACAAGTGTAAAAAGAAAGGTTCGTGATTTGCCTCAAAAAGAATAGACTATGACATGACATACTCTATTGACCAGTATATATCAAGCATAGAACGACATGTACAGAATGAAGAAGGAAGATAATACTCCACTTTAGGGGGAGTGACTATAGAAGATATATGAGTTCGACATGGTACGACATGATGGATAGCTTTGTGATGGATTGAGACTTTACCAAGGGTAAAGTGGGTTCCAACCTTCAAAGTTGAATGCAGAAGACTAGTATATGTTGATGATTTGACAAGATGAACTCATGGAAGATGTTATGATGAAATAATACTAGAATGATGTTTGGGATATAGTACTCAAACCAGAAAGCAATAATGTGGTATCTTACAAATGGATTTGCAAGATAAAATATGTCACTGATAGAATTAAGGAAATACTTGTGGCTAGAGGTTTCTATAAGAAAGAGGGAATTAATTCTGAAGAGACACTTACTCCAGGAAGCAAGGTACACTTCCTTCAAAACTATGATGGTAGTTGATTCCATGATGAAGTAAAGACAATCCTTCCTTAATGGTATGATTGAGAAAGAGTTTTACATCGAATAGTCATGAGGATTTGAAGTTGAAGCTAGATGGAATCACGTATGCAAGTTGAAGAAGGCCCTTTATGGCCTGAAGCAAGCTCCCAGAGCTTGGTATGGAAGAATAGATAGTTTCTTTTCAAGCATGGGATTTACCAAGAGTAAAGCTGATCCTAACCTTTATCTCAAGGTTGTAGAAGATGAACTTGTCATCCTATTATTATATGTGGATGACTTATCCTTGACAGGAAATGAGAAACAGGTCATGGAAAGCAAGAAGAAACTAGCAGAAGAATTTGAGATGAAAGACCTTGGGTTAATGCATTATTCCCTAGGTCTGGAAGTATGGCAAAGTTCAGAAGAAATCTTTCTCAACTAGGGAAAGTATGCAGTAGAGATATTGAAGAGATTCAATATGTTGGAATGCAAAGTCATGGCCACACCCATGGAATCCAACCTGAAGCTATTAGCTGATGACTCATCAGAGTTAGTGGATATGACTCATTACAGACAAATCATTGGGTCATTGATGTACTTAACAAATACCAGACTAGACATTTGTTTTGCTATGAACACCTTAAGTAAATATCTTATTCAACCAAGACGAGTTCACCTAGTAACTGCAAAACATGTGATGAGATATATGAAAGGGACTATAGACATTGCTTTATATTATGATGGTAGCCATGAGTATAGATTATATGGCTACACAGATGCAGATTGGGCTAGAAGTATCTCAGACAGGAAAAGCACATTAGGTATATGCTTTTGTTTAGGGTCTGCTATGAGTTCATGGTTTAGCAGNGTATGGCTACACAGATGCAGATTGGGCTAGAAGTATCTCAGACAGGAAAAGCACATTAGGTATATGCTTTTGTTTAGGGTCTGCTATGAGTTCATGGTTTAGCAGGAAACAGTCCAATGTTTCTCGTAGCATGGCTGAAGCAAGATACATAGCAGATTTCTCTGCTAAGTTGTGAAGCCATATCGATTCGGAAGCTGATATCAGGTCTCTTTGAACTGAGGATGGATACTACAATGATTCTATGTGATAACCAGAGTTGTGATGACAAAGAACCCTATGTTTTGTCATAACACATAGAAATCCGGTATTTCTACATACGAGATAAGATGCAGATGAAGATGTTTAAGTTTTCCCATACTGAAGATATAGATGATGTTTCAATATTTACATATTGTAGATGCAGATGATGGTGATTCCATATTTATATACTGAATATACAGATGATGATGTTTCAGTATTCCCATACTGAAGATATAGATGATGTTTCAGTATTTACATACTGTAGATGTAGATGATGGTGATCCCATATTTCTATACTGAATATATAGATGATGATGCTTTCAGTATTCACATAGTGGAGATACATATGGTGATAGTTCAATATTCACATACTGAAGCTGTAGATGATGATGGTTTGGTTGCTGATGTGCTAACAAAGCCTCTGTCTCGAGTAAAGTTAGAACACTTTCGAGACAAGCTTGATGAGGTTCGGAAGAACCTTCCTCGAAAGGGGGAGTAGTGATGTTGCAGTGGGATTGTATCATCCCTGGGAATCTGCCCTAAAGTGATCTGGTGACCTCGGTCCTTGAGAATGAAGAGGGATTGTATCATCCCGGGACATCTGTCCAAAAGTGATCCAGTGACCTCGGTCCTCGAGAATGAAGAGGGATTGTATCATTCCGGGACATCTGTCCAAAAGTGATCCGGTGACCTCGGTCCTCAAGAATGAAGAGGGATTGTATCATCCTAGGACATCTATCCAAAATAGATCCGGTGACTTCGGTCTTCGTGAATGTGGTGGGATTGCATCATCCTTGAAATTCAGTTCAAAATGTATCCGGAGGTCTCGACCCCCGTGAATGTGGTGGGATTGCATAATCCTTGAAATTTAGTTCAAAATGTATCTGGAGGTCTTGCCCCCCATGAATGTGGTAGGACTGCATCATCCCTGAACTTCGGTTCAAAATGTATCCGGAGGTCTCGGCCCCCGTGAAAGTGATGGATTGCATTATCCCTGAACCTCGGTTCAAAATGTATCTGGAGGTCTTGGCCCCCGTGAAAGTGGTGGATTGCATCATCCCTGAACCTCGGTTCAAAATGTATCAGGAGGTCTCGGCCCCTATGAAAGTGGTGGATTGCATCATCCCTGAACCTCGGTTCAAAATGTATCCAGAGGTCTTGGCCCCCATGAAAGTGGTAGGATTTCATCATCCCTGAACCTCGGTTCAAAATGTATTCGGAGATCTCGGTCCCCGTGAATGTGGTAGGATTGTATCATCCTTGAACTTTGGTTCAAAATGGATCCGGTGACTTTGGTACTCAAGAACGTGTCTTGATCCCGTAATTCCTAGAGGAAGGATTGTCTGAGTTCCACAACTGTGTTGATCCCGTAATTCCAAAAGGAAGGATCATTAGTAACTCCGTAAAGACCTAAATCCCATAATTCCGAAAGGAAGGATCATTGAATTGATCCCGTA